>OX638372.1:88699521-89299521 GCA_951812925.1 Calliopum simillimum
TTTTCAAATCCATCCAGAGGTTCTCAACTTATAGCCGGAGAGCCAGCGCCTAAAAACAACTTTGCGTTTCTAAAAGCTGAATTTTTTACAGTTGGTTATAGTAATTGTGTACATCAATAATCTGTCGGTCAGTCAAGCGAACTGTAGAACAGGCGGCTGCTACATGGCCTCAAACATGTAAAATTTCGATTTTTCTGCAAACAATTTCTAAAAGCTGAAACTTCTTATACACGTTATATAATGAATACAAATAACATTTTTGTCGGTCAGTCAGTTAAACGTTAGAACGGGGCTAGTCAGCACGCCCCAATATATGTGCAAAAAATGAATCAAGTCAAAATTATTTCTAAAAGCTGAAATTTTTTTTAGGGGTACTTTATTGTATATTAACCACAAATAAAGCAGTCAGTCAACTATATTGTAGAACAACCTTTGTCAGCAAGCTGAACAAAGCAAAAAAAATGGTTACTAAAAGCTGAAAATTTTTTTAGGGCTAAAAAAAAAAATGGTTTCTAAAAGCTGAAATTTTTATTAGGGGTACTTTATTGTATATTAACCACAAATAAATCAGTCAGTCAACTATATTGTAGAACAACCTTTGTCAGCAAGCTCAACAAAACAAACAAAAATGGTTTTTAAAAGCTGAAAATTTTTTTAGGGGTACTTGATTGTATATTAACCACAAATAAATCAGTCAGTCAACTATATTGTAGAACAACCTTTGTCAGCAAGCTCAACAACAATAAAAAAAAAATGGTTTTTAAAAGCTGAAAATTTTTTTAGCGGTACTTGATTGTATATTAACCACAAATAAATCAGTCAGTCAACTATATTGTAGAACAACCTTCGTCAGCAAGCTCAACAAAACAAACAAAAATGGTTTTTAAAAGCTGAACATTTTTTTAGGGGTACTTGATTGTATATTAACCACAAATAAATCAGTCAGTCAACTATATTGTAGAACAACCTTTGTCAGCAAGCTCAACAACAATAAAAAAAAAATGGTTTTTAAAAGCTGACAATTTTTTTAGCGGTACTTGATTGTATATTAACCACAAATAAATCAGTCAGTCAACTATATTGTAGAACAACCTTTGTCAGCAAGCTCAACAAAACAAACAAAAATGGTTTTTAAAAGCTGAAAATTTTTTTAGGGTTACTTGATTGTATATTAACCACAAATAAATCAGTCAGTCAACTATATTGTAGAACAACATTCGTCAGCAAGCTCAACAAAACAAACAAAAATGGTTTTTAAAAGCTGACAATTTTTTTAGGGGTACTTTATTGTATATTAACCACAAATAAAGCAGTCAGTCAACTATATTGTAGAACAACCTTTGTCAGCAAGCTGAACAAAGCAAAAAAAATGGTTACTAAAAGCTGAAAATTTTTTTAGGGCTAAAAAAAAAAAAATGGTTTCTAAAAGCTGAAATTTTTATTAGGGGTACTTTATTGTATATTAACCACAAATAAATCAGTCAGTCAACTATATTGTAGAACAACCTTTGTCAGCAAGCTCAACAAAACAAACAAAAATGGTTTTTAAAAGCTGAAAATTTTTTTAGGGTTACTTGATTGTATATTAACCACAAATAAATCAGTCAGTCAACTATATTGTAGAACAACATTCGTCAGCAAGCTCAACAAAACAAACAAAAATGGTTTTTAAAAGCTGACAATTTTTTTAGGGGTACTTTATTGTATATTAACCACAAATAAAGCAGTCAGTCAACTATATTGTAGAACAACCTTTGTCAGCAAGCTGAACAAAGCAAAAAAAATGGTTACTAAAAGCTGAAAATTTTTTTAGGGCTAAAAAAAAAAAATGGTTTCTAAAAGCTGAAATTTTTATTAGGGGTACTTTATTGTATATTAACCACAAATAAATCAGTCAGTCAACTATATTGTAGAACAACCTTTGTCAGCAAGCTCAACAAAACAAACAAAAATGGTTTTTAAAAGCTGAAAATTTTTTTAGGGTTACTTGATTGTATATTAACCACAAATAAATCAGTCAGTCAACTATATTGTAGAACAATCTCCGTCAGCAAGCTCAACAAAACAAAAAACAATGGTTTTTAAAAGCTGACAATTTTTTTAGGGGTACTTTATTGTATATTAACCACAAATAAAGCAGTCAGTCAACTATATTGTAGAACAACCTTTGTCAGCAAGCTGAACAAAGCAAAAAAATGGTTACTAAAAGCTGAAAATTTTTTTAGGGCTAAAAAAAAAAAATGGTTTCTAAAAGCTGAAATTTTTATTAGGGGTACTTTATTGTATATTAACCACAAATAAATCAGTCAGTCAACTATATTGTAGAACAACCTTCGTCAGCAAGCTCAACAAAACAAACAAAAATGGTTTTTAAAAGCTGAAAATTTTTTTAGGGGTACTTGATTGTATATTTACCACAAATAAATCAGTCAGTCAACTATATTGTAGAATTTTCAGCTTTTAAAAACCATTTTTGTTTGTTTTGTTGAGCTTGCTGACGAAGGTTGTTCTACAATATAGTTGACTGACTGAATTATTTGTGGTTAATATACAATCAAGTACCCCTAAAAAATATTTCAGCTTTTAAAAACCATTTTTGTTTGTTTTGTTGAGCTTGCTGACGAAGGTTGTTCTACAATATAGTTGACTGACTGATTTATTTGTGGTTAATATACAATCAAGTAACCCTAAAAAAATTTTCAGCTTTTAAAAACCATTTTTGTTTGTTTTGTTGAGCTTGCTGACGGAGATTGTTCTACAATATAGTTGACTGACTGATTTATTTGTGGTCAATATACAATCAAGTACCGCTAAAAAAATTTTCAGCTTTTAAAAACCATTTTTGTTTGTTTTGTTGAGCTTGCTGACAAAGGTTGTTCTACAATATAGTTGACTGACTGATTTATTTGTGGTTAATATACAATAAAGTACCCCTAATAAAAATTTCAGCTTTTAGAAACCATTTTTTTTTTTAGCCCTAAAAAAATTTTCAGCTTTTAGTAACCATTTTTTTTGCTTTGTTCAGCTTGCTGACAAAGGTTGTTCTACAATATAGTTGACTGACTGCTTTATTTGTGGTTAATATACAATAAAGTACCCCTAAAAAAAATTTCAGCTTTTAGAAATAATTTTGACTTGATTCATTTTTTGCACATATATTGGGGCGTGCTGACTAGCCCCGTTCTAACGTTTAACTGACTGACCGACAAAAATGTTATTTGTATGCATTATATAACGTGTATAAGAAGTTTCAGCTTTTAGAAATTGTTTGCAGAAAAATCTAAATTTTACATGTTTGAGGCCATGTAGCAGCCGCCTGTTCTACAGTGCGCTTGACTGACCGACAGATTATTGATGTACACAATTACTATAACCAACTGTAAAAAATTCAGCTTTTAGAAACGCAAAGTTGTTTTTAAGCGCTGGCTCTTGGACTATTGTGCCAAAGAAAAGTCTTGCCATAATTCATTTTTGGTTTCTGGAAATCAGCATATGTATATATATAAAACACAAACATTTACTTTCTAGAAAATTTAAATTATTCTTTCACTACTCGTAACTTCTATTTAATTTTTGAGGCAAAACTTTTTTTGTGAACTTTTAGTTAAAATTTTTCGGCCATATTGAAATGGAAATTTGGAAAAAGGAAAGAGTTAAAACAATTCACATGACTGAATGGGTACAAACAAAAGTCCTAAACTCAACCAAGGCATAGGCCCATTGTTCAAAGCTATTGAGATGATTTCATTAAATGAAAAATAAATTGCTTAGTTTTGAATTAAAGTTGCTCACAGGATTTGTACAAAAAACATTTTAGTTTTCACATATTTTATATATTCCGGGTATCAGAAAATACACTCGTTTACAAATAATTAAAAAATTCTGATCTTTAGCTGTCACTATTCATTTTATATGTAAAATGGGCTGATGATTCCGAAAATCACTATATTAAACCCAACACCCAGAGTATATTCACTTTGTCTTTCGTTTGTAACGCGGAGAAGGAGGCGTGGCAGGTATGGAGAAGTATATATATTCTTGATCAGCGTTACCTCTTGAGTTGACATAGCCAAGTCCATCTGTCTGTCTTGCTGGCTGGCTGGCTGGCTGGGTGTCTGCCTGTGAGTGGAAAAATTTTTCACGGGAAAACTAACCAAGATAATTCGATGAAATTTGGCACAGTTGCTTGTTGCTTGTGGGATTGAAAATAAGCAAAATCGGTCAACAAACACGCCTACCACCCATACAAAAAATATGTTCAAAATTTAACTTTATGAGTATTTTTCACGAGAATGCAACCAAAATACACATAAATACTAGGGACGGTAAGCCCAAGCTTTGATCATAAATTAGGTGAACTCAGACAAGAGGGCGTGGCACCTCCCATATAAGAAACCCCCAATCTCCATTGTGATTCTTTGACGAACGGCAACACTACCCACTCAGTCGATCTGTAAACACTCGTTACAGTTGACTGTCAAAATTTTTTAATAAGTATGTATCTTGTATGAATGTTGCCGTCTCGCTCACTCGTATTCAATATGAATTGCTAACAATTGCTCAGCACAATTAAGTTTAATTTTGATAAATATCCATTTTTATTCCTATAAAGTTCTTTTTTTAATAAATGTTAAAATCTAAGTAAAGTAAAAAGTCTCGAGTTTTTCGTTATTCTGTCGGAAACTCTACTCGTGCTGTTGCAAGTAGTACGCTTTTCGTAGACGTCATTTTTGCCTGTAGCAACGGCTTTTGGTCATTCGCATCGACTTATGGTCATCTTCGGCCACTCATTGTCACATCCAGGGACTCCTGATCTTCACAGCAACGAAACCTGCATCGCCACACATAGGGGTATCTGGGTTAAAAACCTGGTCAAAATTAATAACTCTGAAACTACTTGTCCGATTTTGGAAGTTGAGATGTCATTTTATTCAGATTATTCAGACAACCAAAATAAATATAGACTCGTTTAAAAAAATTGTCAATAGAGGGCGCTGCAGACAAGTGAAATATTTGATGACTTGTAGCTCCTGTAGTACTAAGCCGATTTTAGTTTTTATAAAGTTTATCTTTTTCATTTTACTAAAATGACAATATGATGACATTGAACTTTTGAAATAAATTCAATAGATGGCGCTGTACACATGATAAATGTAGTCCCTTTTTGGGTCTTCTAACTCGTATACTGCTTTATTGAATTTAGTTATCAAGGTGTCAATCAATATATATAACTCAGAAGATTAGTCTGGGAACACTACAGAAATGAAAATTTGTCCACAGAGGGCGCTATAGACTAAAATATCACAAAATTGTTTCAAAAATTCTATATCACGGTACCTTATAGATATGGCTTATTCTTTTAGTATTGTTAACTGGAGTAATACTCTAATACTGAATTATCAAAAAATTGATAATAGAGGCCGACATAACTTACCGAAACTCCAACTTTTCAATATCCGAACTAATAATCTCAAGTTTTTGAAAAACAGTTATTTTTTATTTTAATCTGAAAACTCTTCGCCATCAAATAATTTCTGAGAATTTTAGTCCTCTAAATTCGTTAATTTTTTCGTTTACGATTTCTTTAAAACTAAAAATATCACATGTATAGGCTCCACAAAAAGTGCAGCTATTTTGCCAATAGGAAATATTAGGAGCCAAATTTTGCAGTTTTAGCTACAAAAAGATTTCACTATTTTGACTCTTATAATGATTCTTTTTTTATTTAATTAAATTCATTGTTAAGAACACACCTGTCGTAGAATAATCCATTCTGCAATTTTTCGTTTTTTTTGCACTTAAAGAAATATACGCACTTAAATCAACACTTCTTTTGCAACTTTAAAATTTTATTATATTTTACAAAACTTCAACTTTGACAGCGTAGTACGAAGCTGCAGATTGATTAAGATAAAATCGGGTCCCAGATTTCTTTAGTTTGGAGTATTAGCTGTATAATAAAAAAAAAGTTGAATCATTTTGGACCAATTACAAAAATTCGTTTGTGACCAGCTTTTTTGGGTTAAGTCTCCCTATGTGCGCCATCGAGTGTATGCCCAGTTGGTAAGAGTTTCTCTACGGTCATCGCTGATGCAGCAGCCAAAGCGGTGTCTTCAAAGGTATTCCCTTTAAATTTATGTTATATTTTTATATAGCGATAGCTATAAATTTTGGTCCCCGACTAAACAAGCGGTTTTTAAGATAATCGAACTAAATTTCACTCAGACACTAAAAACAGTAAATGCAAGCTCTAAGAAAAAACTTGATCAACTCGGACAAGAGGGCGTGGCACCTCCCATATAACCAAAAGTTTGAAAACGTTATACTGAAAACGTTTTTCAAGATAATCTAACAAAATTTTTCTCAGACACTTAGAACAGTAAGTGCAAGATCTGGTCATAAACCAGGCGAACTCAGACAAGAGGGCGTGGCAATTATTTTCCATGTAAGTAAAAGATCCAAGAAGCTATACTGAAAGCATTTTTTGAGATAGTGCAACCAAATTTCCTCAGACTCTGAGAACAGTAAGTGCAAGATCTGAGCAAAAGCTTTGAGAATTCGGTGAAGTGGTCGTGGCATCTTTCGTACAAGCAAAATTTTCAAAATACTTTAGTGTAGGATATATAATGTAATGATATGTAATGTTTTAGGTCGTTTTCGAAATATCGGTCTTTTTCGATTTTTAGACCAAAAAAAAAAAAAAAATGGTTCCAGTTAATTGCAAATATCTCAAGAACAAATATTTAAATTTAAAAGTACTATATGATATAAGTCAGAAAATCAGTTTTGACCCTGCAGCTCCTCAGGGGTACATTTGAAACCCCCCCTCAAGGGCTTTTTTTTCATAGTCTAGGCCTTTTAATTTATTTCCCGAAAGCTTTGTAACTTTATGCGATACCCCTGTATATAAAACACAAATAAAATAAGAAAAAAAAAAATAAAAAAATATGTAAATGAGCCTTTTTCATTCAATTATATATATAGATATGTCATTTCTAAATCGATTTTCTTAAATAGTATCTTATTTTGATCATAGATAGAAAGACTATTATCTAGAAAGTAATGTGGCAATTATTTATAGGAAATTTAATCACTTTTAATTCGACATACAATACGTTTAAATATATATATTGGTTCTTGAGATATTTGTTATTATTACTTGTAATTATTTTTTGGTCTTAAAACTGAAAATGACCATTATTTCGGAATTAGCAGCCGATCTTACATAGAAAATAAATAATGGTTTTCAAATGTGTTCTTAGCTCTAGTTATGGAACTCGTGAATATTTTGGAAATTCTACTACAGGTATCAAATATTGTTGTAATTCAAATACTCACGCTGCTATGGCGATTTCAAGTTTTGATCCATGTGGGAGATGTTTTTGTACCGATCACTCCTATTTTTGACAAATAAGTAGATGCTATCAATTCCATAGATACTAAATTATTGATGCCATTGTATCTCAAGTAGTTTTTCTTTTATTAATTTATGCCTCAAAAATGGATCAAATAAACCATAGTGTATTCAAAGAGCGTTTTCAAAAAAAAAAAAAAAAGAAATGTCGCATAATTTTAGGAGCTTATTTTTTGTACAATATGATGCTTGATTTCTATAATGATGAATTACAAAATGTTGACACTGTCTAAAAATAAGCAAATCAGTAACAGTTTAGATGCTCTAATACATTTTGCTCTTAAGAAATAAATTTGTAAGTATTAAATATACATACTTAAATATTAAAAACAAAATCCTAAAATTATGCAACATGTCCTTTACGCAAATTATGTCGCAATACTTTGCAACTGACATTTAGTTAAAAGGCCATAGTATTTTCTGGAAACAATTGCAAAAAATCTAACTTGAACTTTAAGGATAACATTTTCAATAAATTTGCGCAACACAGGCCACCAACACAATCGCACATATACATATGCAAATGAAGACATTTTATTTTATAAGAAAAAGAAAAATAAACTATAAATAGCAAATTTCTTTATCCAACCTTAAGTGACTATAAAATGCATTACATTACATGACGTATTTATCACGTTACGGTGTTATATGATGACGCTGCTTACGCCATTTCCCATTCAGTAATTTTTTCTTCATTCACACTAATTTTTTGCTGATTTTACACACACACATCAACTACTATTTTCATGCTTTGCAAACATATGTTGTGTTCTGTTGTGTTTCCGTTCTCTTATGGTTTTCTTAACTGTTTTGCGCTCTCTTTCTTTTCTCTTTCCTCTGCTCTTTCCTCTAAATTTGTCATGTTTCCAGCAACGGATCCTATGGGAAATTTATTTCTTTAGTTATGCCAAATGCCTAAAAGCAGGCAACGCAATTGAGCAGTTGGCACGTTAGCTGGATACGTATGCTTGTATGTCTGTATTTGTATTTATGTGTATGTATCATTCGAACAACACTTGTAACGGTATTATTGAATATTTATAAGTTCAATAAAAGAAATGATGGTACAAATAAATACAACAACAACAACTATAGACGTCGGCATGCAACATTTTTTTGTTGGGTGTGCTATTTTTGTATCCAACACGAGTGGCATGTAAATAAGCAAAAATTGCTTGGATTTTATTTTTAGCTGAGACATTTATAAACATTTCAGTAATGATTTACAATAAAGCAAAAGAAAAATTTAACAAAATTACTTTACATACATGTAAAGCATGTGTTTGTGTATGTGTTTGTGTTTGGAAATGAATGATTTTATTGAAATCGTTTAATTTATGGTCGGAATTAAAGAAAAAAAATTTGCACACTTTTCAAAAGACTGCTATGTAGGTATTGGAGAATATCGAAACAGATTGAGCACAAATAAACAAAATGCTTTAAAACTTAGAAAATTTTTATTTTCACATATTAAGGCCGAGAGGCTTTCCGAATCCAAAAGGTAGAAAAGTGGTCACAAGAAGTACTGCGCTGTAGTAACACTTGACGTCACGAATGCCTTTAACTCAGCAGGCTGGCCTCAAATAATAAGAGCACTTCGAGATATAGGAACACCAAAATATCTACTTCGAATAATTGCAAGTAATTTTGAAGAAAGGATGCTACTGTATGACACCGATGAGGGCGTGAAACAATACAGAGTCACAAGAGGTGTACCGCAGGGTTCGGTATTAGGTCACTCGTTATGGAACGCTATTTACGCTATTGGCATACTGAGGATCAAAGTACCTACTTGGTGTACATTAGTGGGGTACGTGAACGATATTGGGCTAGTGGTGGTTGATAAAACTACAGAAAACCTGCAGATGCATTGCAATAAAGCAGTATACAGGGTAACTATTATGGCTAGCTGGTCCAAACTTGAAGTGAGCAGCAGAGGAAATGGAGGCGGTCCTGCTGAGTACTCGTAAGTGATTGCATTTATAGAGACTTATTACTTTTGTATACGAAGGGTACTATTTACGTTTCGGGAACTGGCAACACTATTGTCAATACCTAAAATCTGGCACCACCATAATAAAGTTTGACATTTTTTAGCATAAACGTACTCACAACGTTTTGATGTACAAGCGCTATTTGTATTGTTTACAGTGAGTTAAAAAAGTCAACTTGGCGAGCCTTTTTTTGAGCGATTGATAAATTATGGGGTATCCATCGAGAACAAATTTTTTTTACAGCTAAGTGTTCATGCAAAATCAAATGTATTGAAATAAAACTAATGTGCAAGGTTGCTTCTATCTTGCAATATGTCACATGGTGATCTTGTATTATCAGTTCATGCATTGCAACAACCGATTTTGGACGACCTTCACGGAATTCGTCGGCGACCAAACTACGACCACAATTGAAATCACTATACTAGCCATACACTGTGGTTTTTGATGGTGCTTTATCACCGTGCAAAGAACTGAGTTCATCGACACATTCTTGTTGAGATTATCCACGCCGAAAGTTGTGAAAAATGATCCAACGAAAACATTTTTTTGCCAAATTTATTTTCAATAGTACTTGTACATCAAAACGTTGTGAGTACGCTTATGCTAAAAAGTGTCAAACTTTATTATGGTGTTGCTATATTTCAGCAAGTGTTGCTAGTTCCCGAAACATAAATAGAACCACTCTTATAATTACCAAGGAACAAAAACTTCGTTTAAGTGGCATGAATAAAATTTTAATTTATTTAAATCTTTTTTTCGCACTGATTCTCTGTATGTCCTTAAGTTTCTGTTATGTTTTATTTCTCTGGTATTGCTCAAAGAAATGAAAACTTATAAATTTTATATAATTCGTATTAAATAAGCGCCGCGAAAAATTCCCAACTGAGTGTATGCAACTTTCATAAATTCATCGGAAAAACCGCATTTGATTGAAGAGCACGATTTTCATGATTAGATACGTGATTTCGATTTGCTCATCGGGAGAACTAAAATTTTTAAATCATGATAGCAAGTCTCACGTAATCGTATACATTTTCTTAGAATACGGAAAAAAAAAACACTTTGTGGATTAATATCAGCGTATTAACGTTTGTAGTTGCAAGTGCATACCAAAATGACCTTACTGTTCATACAAAAAATTTCATAACACTAAGCGTGACATAATCCAACCAATTTTCTGTCAGATAGTTGGAAAGTTTAGTTTAAGCTTAGGGCGAAATTTGAATGAACACTGAAAGCGCTGTTGATGACAATGTAGCAAAATTGCACAGAAATATTGGGAATAGCTTAAGAAAGCTCTGATAAGAAACCATGCGATTGGTAATAAATATATAGCTTAGTTTTAGAAAATGCTAGCAATCAATCAAGAAAAATCTTAAAGAAAACTTTGAAACAACCTATGACAGCGTACTCATATAGGTTAACTGTTTTCCTATCCGTCAAATCATAGTGTTAGAAACCATCATAGGTGTTTAATTTAATAATGGAACTCAAATTGACAGGAGAAGGTCAGCCAGAAGAATGATAAAATGTTGCAAAGATAATATTACAACGAAAATATTAAGTTTTTTTGAAAAAGTTGAACATGGTGGATATGAATTCTAATTGTTACCTAAGATAAAAGAATACTTATAGAAATATAAAAAAAAAAGTTGCCAGGAGAATGTCACGCACTTACGTTCTTTACAAAATTTTTAAATTTTTTTTTTTTTTTTTTAAAAAACGCACCAACACTCATTGTCTAAAAATCAAAACTGATAGAGCTGAAGAAGAACTGAGTCTTTTCTTGTCCTTCACTTTCAGTTCACTTTTTACTCAATATATAAAAAAGTTGCAATTGGAATAAGAAAAAGTGAGCGGAGAATGAGGACCAACTTCTGTTTCTGTCAATTCTCGAAGAGCTCACACAGCAAAATAGTAACTGAATACAATCATTACCGTAGACGTTTTTGTTTTATATAATACTTAGTGTGCGAAACGAGCAAATTTAGTTCTTGGGACAGGTAAGAGAATGAGTTTTCAACACCTTACGTTATAATTTCATAGTAAAAAATTTAGAATTAATTTTTTTATTTTAAACTATTTGTATAGAAACTGTTGTTATATATCTGTATTATATAGCTTAAATATCAAATTCGAATTTAAACATGGTTTTGGACCCCGGGTCATCGATTGGTAGATTTATTATCTTATTCAATATTACAAAAAATGGTTTCAAGTTTTTTTTTTATTTTTTGACCATAGCTAAATTTTTAATTTTTGTTAACTTTTTTAATTTTTTTTTTTTAATATATCGTGTCTTTAAGCAGTCCCTTTTTTTCAGCATTTTTCCACAGGCTCAACATTTTTTTTATATTGTAATTTTTTAGAATTTTTAGACTTTATAGAGATGTTTCAACTTTGTCAAAATTCTTCAACATATTCAACAGGTATGAACTTTGTCAAAATTTTCTACATTTTGACATTTCTACATCTTCAACATTTTTTGATTTATTTAAAATTTCTCGCTTTTGTCAACATATTTTGACTTTGTTAAAATTTTACTGCATTTTTTGTATTCAAAAATTGTGGATACTGGCACTTTTCATTAAATTCACACGATTTGTATTTATGTCTGGAATTCTGACTTAAAGCTATGTAATATTTTCTTAAACATAAACCAACATTTTTCCATGCCTAATAAAAGCCTATGCAATGGAAAGTTTCTGCCAAGGAGCATAATTTTTATGACTAAATCATTTTAATGACTCCATTCCATGCAAAATGCGTTATCGCCAAAAACACCACCCTACGTTCCTTTATTAAGGCGACAAAATTAATTGCCAAATTAAGTGCCAGTAGCATTATAAAATGCATACTTAAATGTAGAAAGTGAAAATTTATATGAAATTTAAATAGCTTTAATGTTTATCCTAAGGTTTGCGAAAGTTTTTACTTCAATTACAGAGGAAATAGACCCAAAATACTTTTATATTCATTGCTTCATAGTCATAGACGTTTGTCAGCAAAATTTTTATTTTTATGAAAAAAATTTATTAGCAGCAATACTTTTTAACACTCCAATCCAACTTACAAATGTTCACCAATAAATTTTCTTGCAGAATTCTGAAATTTCAAGTGTTGACAGTGAAACTGGCTGTACAGAAAGATTTGTCATGAAATTTCCGGTATTGAAACCAGCTCTTTTATATATTTATAAGCTGGTTTCATGTTGCCAATGCTAGTTCAGTATTATTTTGATTGCAGTGCATAAAGTTCAAAAGTAAAGTTGAAGTGGTGAATATCGTGAGAACGTATTATCGGAGTTAAATTAATGTTTTTATTTGAAAAATAGTGCGAATTGTTCCGTTTTGTGTTGCATTCCACACAAGTAATATTTTGATTGCAGTACGTAAAAGTCAAAGTTGAAGTGTTTAAAAGTATCAAAAGCATATCAGTTCAGTATTATTTTGTTTGCAGTGCAGAAAGATAAAATTGAAGTGTTGAGTATCGAACACTAAGTGTTAAAGCAGTAATATTATTGGAAAAAAAGTGTGTGTTGTTCATAACTTATACCAGTTCAGTATTATTTTGATTGCAGTGCACTAAGAACGAAAGTAAAATTGAAGTCTTGACTATCGAGTGAAAGTATTATCGCAGTTAAAGTAATGTTTTTAATGTGAAGAAATAGTGCGAATTGTTCAGATTTATGTTGCATACCATCTTAGTAATAGTTTGATTGCAGTACATAAAGTCAAAGTTAAATTTGATGTATTTTAAAGTGTAAACGCAATAAAACTATTAGAAAAACTGTGTGTATTGTTCAGATTTATATTGCATATCAGTTTAGTATTGTTTTGACTGCAGTGCGGATGGATTGAACTGAATCGTTGAGTATCGCACAATAAATGTTAAAGAAGTAAAACTATTGCAGAAACAGTGTGTATTGTTCAGAGTTTTGTTGCATAGCAGTTCAATACTATTTTGATTGCAGTGCACAAAGGTCGAATGCAATGTGAAGTGTTGAGTATCGTATTGCAGGTGTTAACGAACGTGAAGTCAATGAAAACTAGTAAGAGTGGTATCTTTGGCCTGGCCAAAAACTAAATACCCTACACTGCATTTCAAGTAAATTATTAGGAGAGTATAAGAACAAATTGCTTATATGGGAAGTGCCACGCCCTCTTGTCCGAGTTTACCTAAATCTTGCGTATAGCTTGCATTTATAGATCCGAGTGTTTGAGTGTTATTTGGTTGGGTTATCTCAAAAAACACTTTCCGTATGACATTTTGACACTTTTGTTTACATGGGAGGTGCCACGCCCTCTAGTCCGAATTCGCCTGATTTTTGCTCAGAGCTTATACTTACTTTTCCTAGTATTTATGTGTATTTTGCTTCTGTTATTGCAATTAATGCTCTTATTGGTGCATTTTGAATATATTTTTTGTATGGGCGGTAGGCGTGTCCCTTGACCGATTTCAATCATTTTCAATCCTCCGAGCTAACTTTTACGACGGGGGCAGAATACCAAATTTCATTGAATTATGTTGGTCAGTTTTCCCAAAAAATGTATTTCCACACACACACACCCAGCCAGCCAGACAGACGGACATGGCTATATCGACTCAGGAGGTGACGCTGATCAAGAATATATATACTTTTCTATATCTGCCACGCCTTCTTCTCTGCGTTACAAACGGAAGGACAAAGTGAATATACCCTGGGTGAATGGTATAAAAACGTTGTGTATTGTGAAGATTTATGTTGCATATAAGTTAAGTATTCTTTTGACTGCAGTGCATACAGATTAATGTTAAAGTGTTAACTTTCGAATAAGAAGTATTAATGTGGGAAAATAAATTTAAGAACATGGTGTATTATGAAGATTTCATTAGAGTAAACTAAAAAGAACATTTTTGAGGAAATTGAATAAGTTTTGACTTAAACTTTCTTTTGGAAGTCTCATGACATAAAAGTCTCAAATACTTAAATTTTTATGGAACTAACTGAGATAGAATGAAAATATAGTGCGATTAAAAACCAAGTAATAAATAAATTTCAGAAGATAAAAATGTAAGACATAAAAAATCCGTGATAAAAATTTCAAGAGATTAAATTCTCATGAGATAAAAGTTGTACTGGATATAATTCTGGAAAAAAAAATTAAAAAAAAACCTGCGATATAACAATTGTGCGATACAAGATAATTTTTTTTTTTTGTGAAATATAATGGAAATATCATGTGATTAAAATATCAAGTAATAAATAAATTTTGAGTGATGACAATGAAGACATTAAAGTTCCACAAGATAAAATAAATTTCACGGGATATGACTTTTTTGAAGTAAAATTCTCATGAGATAAAAATTGCACTGGATATAATTCTAAAGAAAAATTAAAGTAAAAAAAAAATCATGGGATATAAGAACTGAGCGATAAAAGATACATTTTTCATGGATTAAATGATATATTATGAAAATATCATGTGATAAAAATATCAAGCAATAAATTTCAAAAGAAAAAATTGCAAAACATAAAAGTTCCATGACAAAATAATTTTCATGAGATAAAAATTTCATGAAGTGAAATTCTTATGAAATGAAAAAATTTAATTTCATGGAATAAAAATTTCATGAGATAAAATTCTCATTAGACAAAATTCAACTGCATCTTATTAGAAAAATGTTAAAGGAAAAATAACATGGGCCATAAAAATTGTGCTTGTGCTGTACAAGATAAATAATTTTTATACAAAATATAATGGAAATATCATGTGATACCAAGAAATAAATTAATTTCAAAAATAGCGGTTTTTTTTATTTATTTATTAAGTAGGGTAAGGGAGGGAAATATGGACCACCCATCTTTCTTTTTTAAATAAAACTCAAAATACATAAAACAACACAATTAATTTTTGTGTTATTCAGTACAGGAAACAATTTACCTTTATTCTGATTCACTTTTAGATAAATATCTCATCAGGATAAAGAAATGAAGATAAAAAAAAGTGTAGTGTAATATGGACCATATAGTTCATTTGGTACAGAAGTTGCATATAAAAATGTCACTTTCACATCCGGCACTTTTTTCGTGACTGCAAGAACGTAAGATTACACATTTAACCCAAAATTCGCCACTGCGATCTTCTGAGTAAAGGGTATTACATTATATGCATTTTTCATCTTTTTTCCTTTGTAGTTAACGAATTACAAATAATGACCATCAGAATCGTCATGAAATCTGCAGCTAGATTCCCCATCTGAAAAAGATGATAAATGTATTTGTTTTTGAGGCTTTTTTCTTTGGTGGTCCATATTACCCACAGCACGTGTTGGTGAAATAAGTGGTTTTTTATCAAAAAGTCTTGTGGTTAATGAACTTATTTGTGCTCATAAATAATAAATAGTATTCACTGACTTTATATAATCAACCATTTATTTAAAAACGCGATGTCTTTAAAGTGAAATAATGAAATATACTCACTAGAAAAAAATTATCAGTGATCTTTTTTTTAGAAAAATCAAATTTACAGAAACATGCGACATCACCTAACGCTAAAATCGCCCTATTATAAGCTTTAGATATTAGCGTTAAGTTTGAACATGAATAACTGTAAATCCTATGTATGCAGTGGGAAATAACCGTGTGGTCCATATTACCCACGTAGTCCATATTTCCCTCCCTTACCCTACTAGAAAACGTTATAAAACTTATAGTAATCTCACAATTTAAAGAGATATGGCATAAAATATTAAAATGCAAGACATTAAAGTCTTTCACGTTATAAAACGTTTTTCAAGTAAAATTCTCATGAGATAAAAATTGCAGTGGATATAATTCTAAAGAAAAATTAAAGGAAAAAAATCATGGGATAAAAGAACTGAGCGATAAAAAATAATTTTTTCATGGAATAAATGATATATAATGAAAATATCATGTGATAAAAATATCAAGCAATAAATTTCGAAAGAAAAAAAAATTCAAAACATAAAAGTTCCATGGCATAAAATAAATTTCATGGGATAAAAATTTCATGAGATGAAAATTTCATGAGATAAAATTCTCATTAGATAAAATTCAACTGCATCTTACAAGAAAAATTTTAAAAGAAAAAATCTCATGGGCTATAAAAATCGTGCTGTTCAAGATACATATCATGTAATAAAAATACCAAGTAATAAATAAATTAAAATGCAAGACATTAAAGTTCCATGAAAAAAAGAAATTTCATTAGATCAAAATTTAATTAGATAAAATTCTCATGAGATAAAAATTACACTGTATAGTTTCAAAAATATTAAATTAAAAATTAATTAAATAGCTTTAAACAAATACCATATATTGGTGTTAAATCAATATCAGCTTGCCAAAGTTTGAATGCGTTTTTACTGCTATTCGATACTAAAAAATATATTAAAAATAAATATCACATATTTGACTCTTGACTACAATATCCTCAAAGCAAAACAACAAAAATGTTGACATATCATGTTTGCGTTTTTAAAATATTTTGTATACACTAACTGTACATATTATTTTACATTGGTTTCTGCGAAATCGGTCTACTCAAATACACGAACTTTAAACGTTATTCTTTATTATTGGTTTTTACTGAAAACCAGATATTCATAATTTCAACGCTTTTTTTTGTAAATGATTTTTTTTTAATTTTATAAAATTTTTGCGGTTTCAGGACTTTATCATACAGCACATTTTTTTTGTGCAAACATAAATGCTAAAAGGGGAACTTTGTTTTTACTAAATAAAATAAAACTTTTACATAAAAAAATAAAAGGTTAAAATGAGAAAAACATTGCGCCCGCGCATGAACTTGGAACCGCAACGTAAATGCAAAAGTTTTTAATTGTTCGCACTACGCGTTTACACTTCCAGCGTTTGGTTTGGCTTTTTTTTTTGTTTTGTAAGGAAGAAGGACGATGCAACGAATCAGCGCTGTACTGAACACGGCTGTGCAGTGAATTGCATTTTTAATTAATGACAATTAAATTTGTTTTAATTACAAGGTTTTTCCGTTTGAACAGTTTTTTTGTGTGGTTTCCTATAGGGATGAGATTTTGTTTTCCTTTTTCTATTTTTTAGTTTAAATAGAGCAAATTGCTAATGTGCCAAAAAGTATGCAAAATTTTCTTTCAATTTTGGAATTTAAGTTGAATTTTACTTGGATAGTTATAACCTTTGCCAATCAATCAGTTATATCAAAGACACAAAATAATTCCTTTCAATGAATGTAAATTTCAAAAATATGCTTTTTCTGTAGCACTGCGGCCAATCACTAACTAATTTTTATTAAATTAAAAAAAAAATCACAAAATCACACTTTCACTCTTCAGTTACATACTACTTAACTGCATAATTACATTAAAATAAATATATATGTATGCATAGAATTAAGTATGTAACTTTAATCAGCAACGAGAACAGTGGGAGATTTCATACATCAAGTTGGAATTAATTAATTCCTCAAAGTCATCATGCGGTCATTATTTTCCATAAAAATGATTATCTGCTGTGGCTAACGAAAAATCATTATATAACTTTTTGCTCATTTTTTTCCATTGGAATTATGTCATATCTGTAGCTTCAAGGAAAAATGGCCATATTTGACTTAATAAAGCCCAATAGTTCATTATTTCCGTTTCTTGTTTTTCGTTTGCTTTAGCTTTTTTCAGAATTTCATAATTAAGAAATGGCCTAAATATGAACTTAACTTATATTTCTTAAGTCGATTCTGGTGGCTTTTCCTTGTTGTCGAAAGAATAATTTGTTTTTTTATATTTACTTTGTCCTTCCATTTGCAACGCAGAGAAGGAGGCGTGGCAGGTATAGAAAAGTGTATATATTCTTGATCAGCGCCACCTCGTGAGTCGATATAGCCATGTCCATTTGTCTGGAAGTCCGTGTGTGGAAATATTTTTTACGGGAAAACTAAGCAAGCTAATTCGATTAAATTTGGTACACAGCCTTTGTTGTAAAAGTTAGCTCGGGTGATTGAAAATGAGCGAAATCGGTTAAGGGATTGAAAATGAGCGAAATCGGTTAAGGGACACGCCTACCGCCCATACAAAAAATACATTCAAAACACAATTTTTTGAGCATTATTCACAATAACGCAACCAAAATAGACATAAATACTAGAGATATTGACTGCAAGCCTTAGTCAAAAACTAAGTGAATTCGGAAACAGGGCGTGGCACCTCCCATATAAGTAAAAGCTTCAAAATGCTGTACTGAAAGCGTATCCAAAGATGATGAAAGATAATCTAACCAAATTTGACTCAGACATTAAGTATAGTTAATGCAAGCACTGAACAAAAATAAGACAAACTCAGACAAGGGGCGTGGCACCTTCCATAAAAGCAAAAATTTGCAAATGCTATGCTGAAAATAATTTTCGAGATAGTTCAATCAAATTTTACTCAGCCACTAAAGACAATAAATGCAAGCTCTGAGCAAAAACTTGGTTGATTCGGACAAGAAGGCGTGGCACCTCCCATACGTTCAATGTTTTCAAAATGCTGCAATGAAAGCGTTACTTGAGGTAATGCAACCAAATTTCGCACAAATGCTTGAAATACATAGCGCACGGTCTGAGCAAAAACTACTCGAATTCAGAAAAGAATGCATGGCACATACCCTACAAGCAAAATTTTAAAAATGCTGCAGGGAAGGGTATTTAATTTTTGGCCAGGCCAAAGGTTACAACCTTTCAAGTTTTTTTTTAAAATCAATGTCAACTCTATTAACCCTAGAATACTATGGCTACAATTTTACCCTTGCCTTTACCCTAGCGTGGGAGGCTACTTTTTTAGTTAAACAATGTTTTTCATCAAAAATAAAAAAGTTAAGTTCAATTAAGGCCAAAGAGTGCTTAATGCAGTTTCTTTATCTATTTACTAATACGCGAGACAAAAATTTGTCCTCCTTTTTCACTATGTTAGAAATGGCGTACGAGTTTGAATTATATACCATTAGAAAGGCATTTGAATGTAGATGTGCATAAAGTTAAAATTATTTTAATATGTTGCCCATAAACCTGATAAAAATATTAAATAAAAATTTTTCATTATTAACAACAACGAAAAAAGCGATCATACAGGGCTGAAAAGAGGTTAGAGCACAAAGAGAAAAATAAAAAGCATATTACTGTTCGAGTTTTCACATCTGTCATTGTACCGGGGATGATAAATCAGCTTTTCTATTTTGTACCAAATAGCAAAACAAGTACTAACTAAATGTATAAAAAGCTCCCAATTTTTTAATAACATTTGTGGTTGAATTTTGACATTTGATTTACATTTTCAATTTAGAGAAAAAGAAAATTCTTATTAAAAGCAAACAAGTTTTTCAACATATCGGTTGAGAAAATTTTTAAAAATTAATAAAAAATACAATTCTTCAAAACCTTAAAAACATTATGTATTCCAAAGGTTACGAAGCATCTGGGAGGAGATAGAGGTGGCCTAAACACTAAAAAAATTATACCGGGAGGGGGTCTTAAATGTACCCCTGAAGAGTTGTTTTTCTCACTTGTTTTAAAAAAAATTTTCTTGCATCAACCTAGCGTGTTAAAGAAAACTTTTTAGTGGGAAGCTTTTAGCTAAGTGTATGAGCTTTCAAAGAGTGTATTTGATTTATAGGGCTTAAAAGGATTTTGCAAAGTTCTGGACCTACAAGGGGTTATTTTCAATATTTTTTTTTTTTTGTATTTTTTGTTATAAAAGGAATGTAAAATCAGACTTGCTTATGCATTTTTTCGTTGGATAATCGTTCCACAATTGCATTAAAGTTATTTGAATTTTTGAAAATAGATTCTGAGGAAGTTATTTAGTTATACATAGCGTACTTAAAAAAGGTCAAATAGATCTCGCAGCATAAGTTAAGAAATTGAACACGTGTAAGGGCATAATAGAAAAGCCGAAAAGCTTAAAACATATGTTTTTCGCGTTTTAATGTGTACAAATAATAGGAGTTGTTATACAGTTAAAGTTAAATTTAAGTGACACCTCGAAAAGTAGTTTTTTGTATTACTGAAACACTCCACGAGTGAAAAATAAATACGTTTTAAGCGCTATTGTCAAAAGTTGTTTTATTGTATTTAACTGATTAGTTTTTTTACAAAGCTCTTACCAAGAATAAACACTTTCACATCAATATCATATATATTTCCACTAGATACATATCATCATCTTCTTAGTAATTCTACATTTTTCTTTACATTTTTCTAAGTGCGTTTTACACAAATCTTATATGTTAACATTTTTCTAGGAAAAATAAGCTACACTTTAGCTACTTTACATATGAGTTTGGATATTTAAGTACAAAAATATACATGAAATGCCTTAAGTATATAAAAGGCATAAATACATACATATAATATATATGTATTATACAACAACAAATACTAAAATGCAACAACAATAACCGTTAGCAACAAATACAATAAGCAGAGTAACTCACCTTTACCCAACGCTAACCTTAACCTTAAAATATGCATTAAAAAAAATACACACACATATAGTACATACACGCACACATAACAGCGAGGATTATTAGCAACATAAAAAATTTTAAACACTAAAAGCAACAACAACAACAACAAAAATACTGAATAAAATGTAAAACAAGGGAGAAAAATATATAAAATAAAACAAAAATAAAAATGCAAACATAAAAAATTAAAAACAAAACAAAAACACAGAACACAACACAGTTATTTGAAATACAAAACGCAGAAAACAAAATGTGTAGCATACTTTGCAGCGCATCTTTTTTGTACGTGTGATTGCTGGTGCTGCTGCCTCTATGTTGCTGTTGTTGTCATTTTTGTGTTGTTATATGTATGTAGATATGTTGTAGAGACAGACATGAGTGGCAACCAACTTGGAGATCATATGTGCGAGGTTTTGGGTGTGTATGTGTCTGGTTGTGTATATATTTATGTATGCATTATGTTACTCAACATCCCAATAGGAAATGATGAGCACGTGCCAAGATGCTTTCAAATATACCAATTTATTTTGGACAGAATGTAATATAACAAAAAATTTTCATTTGATTTCTTATCTTTTTTTTGTTAACGCGCATAAAATAAATTTAAATATATTAGTGGGCGGTGTCACGCCCCTAAAGAATAAAAAAAAAAAACAATTTCGTAACGGTATGTACAAGAAACTGGGTTAGATATGTGTGGAAAAATTAAAAAAAAAAAATAAGGAACCATAATATGAACATTATATACTAAGCGGGCGGTGCCACACCCCTAAATGAAAAATGCGCCATTGCGGCTTATCTGCTGCATCGATCTTCAAGAAATTCGTTAAAGTGATAGGGTTAACACTAAGGAACTATAATATGTCCATTATGTTTTAAAGTGGGCGATGCCACGCCTCTCAATAAAAAATATGCTATTATGGTAAAGCTGCTGCATCGATTTTTATGAAATTTTGAATAAAGAAAAGCTTAACCCAATGCCCAACCACGGTAGATAGAATGTTGTAATTCTCTGGAATTAGGCTCTTGAACTCAAACTATATATTGGGAAAAAAATGTGTAAGCCTTGCTCAGGAAGGGCTCAATGATTAGGTGCCATATGGCACCGCAGGACATCTGTATACAAATAGGCAAACGAAATCGGTATAGCATATGCCTGAATCACAACATATTCGCTTTTTTTTGTTGGAAACGTTGTGAGGAGGAGCAGAGCAAAACATGTTCCTTTTTTTTAAAGAGGGCGGTGCCGTACCCCTAAATGCAAAATGTGCTATGGCTGCTGCACAGATTTTCAAAAAATTCAATATGGAAATAAGGCTAACACTAAGGAACAATAATGACCTTATTGTGACCTTATTGTTTTTAAGTGGGCGCTACCACGCCCCTAAAGCAAACCACTTTGAACCAGTCTAATGTACATATTATGTATTAACCTTGGGTAAATATTTCCTACTGGGGCAATTATCCTTGCTTGTGTACCCGCTGTGTTAGCAACATTGCGTACATATTTGAGCATGTGTGCGTTTATTTGAAATGTTGATTTGTTCATCAAACCGAAACTGAAATTTCTGACATGAAACCTTTTATTTATTTTTTTGTGAGAGGAAAATTTTAGGTTCTATCACTGCTGCTGTGGATATAAAATTTTTTTGTGTTTTTTTTTTTTTTTTTCATTTTGGCCTTTATTTAAGGGGAGGCTCGTTGACTCAATTTAACATTTGATGTTGTAGGCATTTTCTGTTTTGCTTTGCTTTTTTCTTTGTACTTTTCGCTCCAAATAACTATGGATGAGCTTTGATTTTGTAATAAAGTGGATGCATAGAATGTAATGGAATGATGGCTTTAATGTATGAGAACTGGCATAATGTTGTATGCTTCCAGCTTTAAGTTGAAAGAAAAAAAATCAATTGCTTGTGAAAAGATTTTATTTAAAATTTAGAAACAGAAGGATAGCCTGAAACTATGCAGTGCATAAACAGAATAACGTAAAATAATATCGTTTAATGTCCCAATAGAAACGAGGAGATATCTTGTTAACTCAAATTATAACCAGAATTCAGAATTAATCTACTCGTATTAATGTTGCTCATACGGGTTAATCTCTGAGCACTTACAATGCTAAATGATTGACCAATAAACTATAAATACCTACTATATTTCGGAATGCTTTGCTGAATCGAATATGAATCTTGTTGAAGAACTTGAGTTTCACACGCACACTGCAGCAGAGAATATTCGTTTTGAAACAAGGGCTGTATATCGTTAGCTTAACGTGTAAATGTGCTAAGTCATTTTTTTTTAAAAATGAGATTTTGATGCAGTTTGATAGATAAGTAAAAAATACACAGTTTAAAAAAAAATTATGACTTTGAATAATTTTTACCTGATGTTGGCAATGATGTGTAAATGTGCTATCTTCGAGACTGTTAAAGAAATTGCGCTAAGTCAGATGTTATTGCTTTTTGGCGCGCTTTTTGACAAAACAATAATATCAACTTGCGCTTTTTGTTTTTCGTGAGCTTTATTTGTGCAAAATAAATATTATCTGTATTTTATTTTAAACAAAAAAGGTAATAAATGACTTAAATGACTTAATTAAACGAATAATCAAATAAAAACAAAACAATTTATTAGCAGATTTTCATGGATTTGCACAACAATAAAAACATTACAGCACAATCACTTCAATGTATCGATGATGCGTCTTTTGGGATAGAATCTGACGATGGTGTGATTAGTTTGGTTCCTTATTAGGCAGGGAGCCGGTGACAGTAAAACTGCACTTACACGGATTTTCAAAATTTTTACATGAATGGATAGTTTGTGGTCATAGGTACAATTTAAGCTTGGTGTGCCGCGATTTATCCTGGCACCACTATTTTTTAGCAATTTTTGAAATTTGCATTTTTGGAAGCAAATCGCACTCATACGGATTTTAATTTAAAAACGCCATTTTGTTGCAAATTTTTTTTAATTGAAGAAAAGTTTGGTGTGCCAACTGATATCCTGGCACAAAGGTCTGGCACACCGATTTAAAGGACATAAATGCAAAGAATTTTTTTTTTTTTTTTTTTTAATTTGCTTGTTATAGCTCTACTTGGTGACATAGTACAAAGCTTAACCAAAATACCTGTCATACCAGTTTATAATATATCCTCAACCTCAGATATCATAGTTGTGTAGCCAAGCGATTTTGAAATGATGATATGTTTTAGAGAAAAATCATTTAAGACCAATAGCAAACAGCAAAACAATTTTGTGCGCTTTCTTAATAAGCTCAAAAAACGTATTTTTGAACTTTAGGTTTGGAAATCTTAAAAAACATACGGACAAATACATTGAAAATGACTATTCTTGTGTCGGCTCTTTGTTTTTTTTTTTTTTTTTTTTCAAAGATACCATTTTTGAGCCTTTTGTATTTCAAAAAGTAGTAGGTAAACCTATTTCAAAAACTTTTTTTCTAATTCACTAAGGGCTCAAGAGTACTTTAACCTTTTCTAGTTCACGACAACTTGTCATGGAGCGTATTGCTTAAAATTTTTTTTGGATCAACTGTTTCTTATGAAAATATGTCTGTTATGACATTCTGAACTTTTCAACGTCCTAATCAGTGTAGGGAGTTTAGTTATTGTTTCAATAATATCCGTCGCTTGAACGAATTCAAACCGTGTTGCACTTTTTTCTTCAAAATTTCAAAATGAATTGTTTCATTTGTAATCAATGTAACACAGCGAATGAAAAAATAATTCAATTTGAAGATGAAGACAAGTTGAAAAAGTTTGTATTTTGGTGGTAATTTTCAAGCACATCAAGCATGTCAGCTCGCTGTGCACGTAATGGTTGTTCGTGTTTTATAGTGATATTTGCACGGAAATTTTGCTTTTCTTTGCTGATGACGTTTTACGTTCCACTCTTCAAATGGTTTTAATGTTCATCGCTGGACTAGATATAATTGGTATGACAGGTATTTTGGTTAAGCTTTGTACTATGTCACCAAGTAGAGCTATAACAAGCAAATTAAAAAAAAAAAAAAAAAAAATTTCTTTGCATTTATGTCCTTTAAATCGGTGTGCCAGACCTTTGTGCCAGGATATCAGTTGGCACACCAAACTTTTCTTCAATTAAAAAAAATTTGCAACAAAATGGCGTTTTTTAAATTAAAATCCGTATGAGTGCGATTTGCTTCCAAAAATTCAAATTTCAAAAATTGCTAAAAAATAGTGGTGCCAGGATAAATCGCGGCACACCAAGCTAAAATTGTACCTATGACCACACACTATCCATTCATGTAATAATTTTGAAAATCGGTGTAAGTGCAGTTTTACTGTCACCGGCTCCCGGACTATATGGCTTCAACAGCGACTCTGACAATTCCTTTGATATGCCAGTGAGAAATAAAAAACGCAAAAAGAGAGTGCAGGTGGAGAACAATACATGGCTCGTTGCAAAAAATAAAAACAGAAGAGAATGTGGAAAAAGCTATTGGGGAAGAAAAAAAGAAAGTGACCTGTGGAATTATCAAAAAATAAAAGTTGCACGAGCTATAAAGGCAAGGTGTAAGTGTACTCAAACAATTGATACTGCCACCATGAAATGTGCATTGGTGACTGATGCTCAACGTCAGCAGATATTCGAAACGTTTTGGAAGATGGATTGGAAACAAAAAAAAGTTTATGTAAATACATTAGTGCAAACGGCTAAACCAACCAATCCTTGAAATAGAAAAAATCCTAATGCGTCTAGAAGAGTGCAAACTCTGAAATATCATTTGAAAGTGGATGGTAAAAGTTTGCGCGTATGTAGAACTTTTTTTTTAAATACCTTATGCATAGGTAGATGCTCAGTCCTTAGTTGGGTTCGGAAACCTGTAACTGTGCATAATAATGTTTTGAGCAACAACATTTCAGAAGAAAAAAAAAACATGCACTTATTTTTTGATTCACTGCCAGTAATGGAGTCCCATTACTGTCGTGCCGTCACACAAAAAAAATATCTATTACCGGAATGGCGTTCGAAGCAAATGCTTTATGATTTTTATTCAAAAGATTGGTGCGGAACTCACAACGTCAGGCCACTTTCCTCATGTACGTTTTATTCGGTATTTGAGAACAGAAATCTTGGCTTGTTTGCACCAAAGAAGGACCAGTGCGAAATATGTGCACGTTATTCTGCCGGCACTACTCCACTAGAAGAATATTCTTGTCACCAACAAAAAAAAGAAGAAGCAAGAATGGAAAAGAACAAAGACAAGTCTGACGAATCCAATGTGTTTACCGTAGATCTTCAAGCTGTGCTCATGGCTCCGAAATCCAAAGTCAGCAGCTTATACTACAGAACGAAGTTACAGGTTCACAATTTGGTTATATTATAAAGAGCTGTGACTATTTGAATTTTGCAGTGATGTGCAACAGATTTGGTGTTTCCGATAGAGCTCTTTTCAATGACATTTTCTTGAAAGATGACAATGGCAAACTTGTTGTCAACGAAAACAAGGCAATGTTTGCAATATTTCAACATTTTCTTCTGACGGTAAGAAAGATAATTCATTGACAATGTAAAAACACTTATGGAAAATATCATTCATAGATTGTTAAAAGACATAATGTAGTACGAATAGTTGTGAAGGAATCCAAACCCAAATTTTTGGAACACCGAAAATAAGAAAAGGACATTTTGTTTGATATTTTTGGCTAAATTTTGTATCAGAGCCCCCTCGAGGGGTAGAGAGAAGTTGTAGTATTTATTATTATTATTAAGAGACTCTGCTTTGCACTGCGACCTACTTAATAAGATCTTTTTTAGTAGTAGTATATTATGAAGAAATATTGGAAAGGAAAAAATAATAGTGGTAAAGTAACATTATTTCCTTCACACGGGAAGTAGAAATTTTTTATGAGTTTTGTATCCGAGTCCCCTTCAGGGCGAGATATTTAGGAGAAAAGTTGGGGGCGGCATATAATGGTGAAAGATGAAGATTTTATCCTTCTAATGGCTACTAGAAATATTTAAGCAAAATTTGTTATGGAAACCCACTTGAGGGGTTGAAAAAGCGGAGTAGTATGTTCGAGAAAAATGTTTGGGAGGGAAAAATAATGGTGATAGAGGTGAACATTTTATTCCTCTTTCGGCAACTTGAAATTTTGCATCAAAATCATGAATGAAAGTCCCCTTAAGGGGTGGAAAATGGGGTTAGTATAATCGAGAGAAATGTTGGAGATGGAAACATAAATTGGTTGGTGAGCATTTTTTCCATCTCCAGGCAACTAGGAACTTTTTATCTAAATTATTTATGGCAGCGAGAAATTTTGGGATGGGCAAAATAATAATGATCGGTGAACATTTTATTCCTCCCTCGACAAGTTGGAGTTTTTTATCTATGTAAATCTTGTAAGAAAGCCTAGGCTGGGAAAAGGAAGGTAGTATATTCTGAAGGAATACTCTATGTCTTATCATGTAGTACAGTTGAATTTTTTGTTTTTAAGAATAAATTGAGTTGAATTGAATTGAATTGAATTGAATTAAATTAAATTAAATTGAATTGAATTGAATTGAATTGAATTGAATTGAATTGAATTGAATTGAATTGAACTGAACTGAACTGAATTGAATTGAATTGAATTGAATTGAACTGAACTGAACTGAATTGAATTGAATTGAATTGAATTGAATTGAATTGAATTGAATTGAATTGAATTGAATTGAATTGAATTGAATTGAATTGAATTGAATTGAATTGAATTGAATTGAATTGAATTGAATTGAATTGAATTGAATCGAATTGAATTGAATTGAATTGAATTGAATTGAATTGAATTGAATTGAGTTGAATTGAAATTATCATGAACAGTTGAATTTTTTGTTTTTAAGAATAAATTGAATTAATTGAATTGAATTGAATTGTATTGTATTTAATTGAATTGAATTGATTTGAATTGAATTGAATTGAATTGAATTGAATTGGATTGGATTGAATTGAATTGAATTGAATTGAATTGAATTGAATCGTTAACAACAAAGGAAAAAAATGATAAAAAAGCATATAATGTAATACCCTTCACTCAGAAGATGGACGCGGCGAATTTTGGGTTGAATGTGTAATCTGACGTTCTTGGAGTCATGAAAAATGTGCCGAATGTGGAAGTGACATTTTTATATGCACTATTACACTACACTTGTTTTTATCTTCATTTTGAGTATTTTCAGTTTTTCAATTTTTTTTCTTTATCCTGATGAGATATTTATCTAAAACTGAATTAGAATAAAGGTAAATTGTTTCCTTTACTGAATGACATAAAGTTTATTGTTTTGTTTTATGTATTTTGGGTTTTATTTAAAAAAGAAAGATGGGTGGTCCATATTTCCCTCCTTTGCCCTACGAATATTTTTTCCTTCTAAAATAAATTTTTTGGAAAGCAAAAAAGTCATATTTCGTGCGATAAAGAGGAAAAATAGTATGTTTCGCTGTTTAGAAACATGATTATTTTTAATTTTCAAAACATGGAATTTACTGAAACTTCTTCACAAAACTCACAAAAAAGTTCGATATAACTAGGAGATTTCTAAACCGATTCTCATTTTTTGACATATATTGGAAAGGAAGTGGATCAGGCTATTAGCACAAGGTAAGTTTTCTGTCATGTGACAAAAAGTACTATTTTTACATTTTGTTTTTTTCACTATGATTAATAAAAACAGTTCTCGGCCTACTTTTAAAATATATTTTCTGGAAAGAAGACAGAAAGCTAGCTATCTCTCATATAAATCTTATGAGACGATCTGAACATGAAAAGAGCAAGTTATTTTCCACTCTTGCACCCATCCAGAAGCAAAAAAACATCTTAACATTTTTTTCGGCTTTTTTATCAGATTAGGCATGAAACAAAACTTTGTATCAAATTTCAGCGAAATCGGAAGGGGTGTGGCAAATCTTATTACGCTAGACATGGAATGGCTGATAAATATTTTTTTTATAAAATATAGATTTAAAAATTACTTAATGATATACTTAAACAAAAACTTTTTCATTAATAAAAAGACGAAAAAACAAACATCAAAAACACGCAACACAAACATAAAACATAAACAAAAAAAAAAAAAACATAAAATTTTGTTTACATGCGGGCAAAGAGCAACAGGAAAAACAAAAAAAAAAACCTAATGCATACATAGTCACATGTATACCAATGTCTACATACACACACATGTGTAGATATACCGTACAGTGGTTTACCCTGCAGGCTAATAAAAAATGTCATCCTTGGAGAAAACATGAGTACGAAACCATAAGGATTTTTTGTTTTTGTTGTATTTTGTGCTCTTGATATGCGACAAAAAAACAAAAAAACAAAAACTGACAAACTTTGTTTTGACACAACAAAATACGTAATTACAAAGGAAAAGAACAAAATAATAATAATTTGAAAGAAAACAAAAAGAAAAAAAAAGACATCAACTGCAAATGGAATTATATTTCGAATATGTGTAGGTACAATGTACATACGGATATATGAAAATAGTACGAGTAGGTAGTAAGTTAAAAGTATTCTTTGCAAAAATTAGATTAAACGTTTCATCTTTTGCCATTTGCTAAGAGTTCAGTTTTTTCTGTATTTTTTTGACGAGTTTTCAAATGCATAAAACTATTAAGCATGTCAGCATATAGTAATATTTGAAACAAAAATAAGTTTTGACAACTGGATTGGTTTAATTAAAAATGTATAGCAAGAGAAAATCTTATTATTATATATGATGGTAAGATAGATTAGATTTTTTTTTTCGAGAGATTTTTCTTTGGGATATACACATTTTTAAATAGAATAGTTTAATCTTTAATTTGAGTTCCAGCTAAAAAATTAAGTATATTTGGTTATTTGCAATGGAATTTATGATTTTAAATTTCTGATACATGTATTTTACCCATCTTACCATATTTAAAAATGTTGTATACAGACATTGTCATTACCATTCCTGGATAATTTTACCGACATGCCAATGACACAAATGCTGTTCCCAAACCAAAAAAAAAAATTGATAAAAAAGTTTCCAAAAACAGAGTATCTACAGGGTGTATCGCGTAAAGCTATGAAAGTGATAGAGGAGCCATAGACTAATAAAAATTTGGGGTCTAAAATGTACCCTTGAGAAGTTATAGGGTTATAGCTGATTTTCTGACCTCAAAAAAAAAAAAAAATTTCTTGGGTCACCATAGCGCTTTAGCGAAAACTTTTTTATCGGAAAACTTATAGCTAATTGTATAAACTTTTTAAGAGTGTATTTGTTTTATAGGGTTTAAAAAGATTTCACAAAATTCTGGACCTTTAAAGTTGATATTTTAATTTTTTTTTTCCAATTTTTGATTTTGGTGGCCATTTTAGTATGAAAAAGTCTTATAAACATATCTTTTTATAATTTTTTTTTGTATTCTCGTTAAAATTTCCTTTAATTTGGTAGTTCATTTGTCAGAAAAAAATGATTTTCAAGAACAATTCGTTTGAAGGGTTCAGTAGAGAAAGGGCAGTGTGCGCACATCATATGCAGCGCAACTCATGCGAGCAACCCGTTTTTTGCATAGGAAAGTATTTTTCTCCGACCACAAATTAAAAAGTTGCTAAGGCAAATGTACTACAGAATTGAAGTAAATTTAAGGAGAATTTAAAAAAAAATTATAAAAGGATATTTAAATAGGATCTTTTTCATACTAAAATGGTCACCAAAGTCAAAAATAACGAAAAAAAAAATTTAAAATATCAACTTTAAGGTCTTTTTTAACACTATAAACCAAATACTCTTAGAAAGCCCATACAATTAGCTACAAGTCTCTCAAAAAAAAACTTTTCTCTAAAACGTTAAGATGACCCGAGAAATTTTTTTTCTAAAACAAGTCAGAAAATTAGTTTTAGCTCTATAGCTTCTTAGGGGTGCATTTTAGACCTCCCTAAGGTGCAATTTTTTGTTAGCCTTGGCCCTCTATATCACCTTTCAGAAGCTTCGTAACCTTATGCATACTGCAAAATTCTATCTGATCTTTTTCTCAAGATGACTCATTTTTAATAAAGTTTTTGCTTCGTCATAAAAGATTTGAAATTTTAAAAAAATTTGTCAAATAGTACAGTTATTTGGTAGTTTTACCTGGAAAGTCTTGAGGGTTTTTTGCAAATGAGTTATTTTAAAGATTTCGATGTGCTCTTTCAGAATTTCAACTTTTCTTGGACGAACCGTTTGACGAGCTATTTTGAAAAAACGGGTTTTTTCTAAATTTAAGGATAGTTTAAAAAACGTCTCCCAAATTATAGGTCATCTGAAAAGAAAAATTATGTGTAGATTATAGTGCAAGTAATTGCCTATAAAAAAAATATTTTTACTTTAAACGTGTGACTCACCGTTTATGAGTTATCGTAATTTTAAGCTCAACACATCACTGTACCTATTCATAAGCGGCATGCACAATTTACTAATTTTTTTCAAATTTAGAATTAGGATATCTCCTGAGTTATAAGTCGTACGAAAACAATTAAATGGTAATTTTTATAAGCTACAATATTGCGCCACAATATTTTTCTCTAAATGTAACCGTTAAAGAGATATTTGTAAAAAACTGATTTTGAGCGCCATTTTTCCAATATGGCGGCGCGCGCGGCCACGATTCGAGGTAGCAAAATTGAAATTCTGAATGAGCACATCGAAATCTATAAAATAACTCATTTGCGAAAATCCCACAAAACTTTCCAGGTATCATCATTTTATTCTCCCAAATGATTGTATTAAAAAAAAGAATATGTAGAAAGTTTTGTACATGAAAATCATAACAGATTTTCTTAACGAAACATTGAATTTTTACCAATTTTTTTTTTTCTTTTTATTTAAGAAGTGAGTTTTTGCGTAAATAAAAAAACTGGTGTTCGAGTTTTGGCCACTTTTTAGAGACGACGCAGCTGCAAACTTAAGCAAAAAAAACTCTTATTAGTAATTATGTCTGCACTTCTTCTTTTCTGGGGCGTGGCACTGCTCACTGTAAAACAAAAAAGTTTAATATCCTTCCTTGGGGGTGTCAAAATAGCTCTATCTAATGAAGCAAAATTCTGGGGAACAGTCTTAGACCACAAACTAAACTGGAAGCCTAACATAGAAAATCGTATAAAAAAGGCATACGGTACTTTATTTGCTTGCAAAAAATTCTACGGAATCACTTGGGGCTTTGACCCTAAAATCACCATCTGGATCTACACTGCAATAGTTAGGCCCATCTTATTGTATGCAATACATGTATGGTGGACCGCGCTAAACATAGCATACATACAAAAGAAACTAGAAAGATTACAACGTCTTTTAAGCGTCGGCATCACTGGTGCCCTGAAGTCTACTTTTACTGTTATCTATTGATCTCTTTGCCAAGGGAGTGGCTTACAATACTATACTTAGGCTTAACGAATCAGGGGGCCTTAAGCTAAAACCTTACGGACATAGTAAAGCAAGCAATATCAAGAGTATAACTACTGATTATGTGGTTCCCAAGCTTTCTATGGAGAAAAAATTCTTGGTCACATTCCCGTCTAGAGAATTCTGGAACATACGAGGTGATGATCCAACCGAAGTAATAAACGTTTACAACCAGGTATCTCTTCAGTGGGTTGCCGTCGCATTGCAAAATTTTAGGAAATGAAATGGCAGATTTATCAGCAAAAACGGGAGCTTTTTTAGATGCACAACACATTAAAATTCCAGCACCGCTTCAACATTTCTTCTCTTTAAAGAACACTCAAATGTTCTCAGTAGCGAATAGACGCTGGGAACAATTCCCCACTAGCGCTATAACAAAGTATTTTTGGCCTCGTTTTCACAAAGCACTCTTCACTATCTCTGACGCGGAGTGAATGGAGCCTGCGGACTAGACAATTTTATTCATTGTAAATTTTCGCGAAATGCTTTCCGTTTTAAGAAATTTGGTTAAAAGTTTTATACGCCCATATGACAAGATATTTAAGGCCACAAGCCAAGTAAAACAGTTTTTTGCAAATAACTCATCAACATCTACTTTTATTGAAAATTTTTGGTGGAGAACTTTGTAGCACAGGAAATTTCCTAGTAAAGGATGTAAGAGCTGTTTTCAAACGAGTTTTAGTTAAAGAGATATCAAAATTAAGAAATGTTGAGGGTACTTCTAACAAAATCTGCAAAATGCTATGCAGAAGTCATCATTTTTTGAGATAAGGCAACTAAATCCGAAAAAAGTATAGTGGCAGAATGCTCCATTGCTTTACTTTTGGCGCGTACAGTAATTAAGGAAAAAATTTCAAGAATCAACGCTAATAAAAAAACTACCTTTTTATTTACGTACACTTCATAAATATGCTACTTTTTTATTAAGTCTCTATACAAAATTTTAAGTCTAAAAATGTTTTTTTTTTTTTTGTTTTTTTGTTATTGGCGTGGATAACAAAAAATAAATTAAAGGAACATCTGTTAAATCTTAATTGTTTACATAAAGCAAATTTGCTATAATTTTCCTAATTTTCCACTTGTTTTGTTTAATGTTTTTTTTTTTCCTTAAATTTATTGCTTACAAAGTTGAGCTTTTGCCTTTGTACTTTGCAAATGTTAGAGGTATTTTATGCCCACCTTCACCTTTACCAAAAAAATAACAAACATTTCAAAAAACAAAATAAAAAAAAAACATAAAAAAATCGGGAAAAAATTGTTCACACACACGAAATTAACAAGACAAATAAACAAAATGTGCGAAATAAAATTAATGGTCAAAAACGGCAACAGCTGAGGAACAGAGATGTTGCTTTTTCGTTGCCACATTTTATTAACTTAAGCGCGGCAATTAAAGAGATTTATTTATTTTAATACGAATTCTTTTTCTTTATATCCGCCGTACAATTTACAAAAAGGAATTCAAATGAGAAAAATCTGCACAGAAATAATAAAATATTAAGTAGCAGTTGAATGATATTTTGTGGAATATTAAGAAAAAAAATATTAGTCTGGATACTCACCATACAAGAAAAATTTAAACCTTAACTCCAACCAACTGAAATCTTTTTTTTTACGGGCCAATCGTGCTAGTAACCAAACAAACCCGAAATGAAATAAAAATCTTGATAAACATATTTATCCAAATACCTCCACTGTGCTAGCGTATCAGTCTTCAACCTACTTCAGTCGCAACATCATTTGATGACGTTCGATTCTATTTGACAGGGGTCGTGTGCTCGTTTGTTTTCCAAGCAAGAACTTATATGATACAAAAAAACAAAAAAAAAAAAAAAAAAATCCCTCAAGCACAGAGTATCACAGGAAATTTATTGAAAAATGATATATACTAACACATCCACGTAGAGTTGGCAAATGGTCTGGAATCGTCTGGAATGTCTGGATTTTTAGTCTGATGTCCAAAAATCAGATAAACTGAAATGTGTTCATTAGACCGGTCCAAGCTTGGAATTGCGCTCCTATGACACCAAAATGTTCTCTTTGATGTACATAAATAAGTACAACGCAAAATTTGGTCCACTTCAAAGAATATTTAATGCATCCCAAACTATTTTTAAAACCGAAAAGTGGTCCTGTATATCAAAAAAATTTTTCTTTAAAAATTCAAGCAGTTAAACCCTTCATATGGATTTTCAGCCGATTAATTCGAATCTGCAATTTATTTCTGAATAAGTTCTGTAATTGAGGAGATATTGGCCTTCCCATTTCGTATTTTAATTTTCCACCTTGAATGGACAATATCTTCAAAACTATAGAAACTACAAAAAAATAAATTGCAGATTCAAATTAAGCGGTTTAAAATTCATATGAAGAGTTTTAAAGTTTGAATTTTAAAACAAAAAAAAATTTTTCATATATAGGACCTCTTTTCGGTTTTCAAATGGTCTGGGATGTATCAAATATTCGCTGAAATGTACCAAATTTCAAGTTGTGCTTATTTACATGAAAGAGCACATTTTGGTGCCATAGGAGCGCAATACAAAAAAATTTTAAAATTTTGGGTCACTCTAATGTTCGGCGTTAGGAAATACACTCGAATGAAATAACGCCCAAAAACAAAATCGAAATAGCGCACAAATTATTTTTATATAAATTTGCGCGATAATCATTTTGGAATTAATGCCCAAAAATTTGGGCTTTGTTTTGTTTTTTTGGGTGTTATTTTGTTATATGTATTTTAAAAAAACGAAATAACGCACAAAACAAAAACGAAATAACGCCCAAAATATAAAATGACGTAATAACGCCCAAAATAAATCGAAGTAACGCTAAAAAAATCAGAAATAACGCCCAAAAACAAAAACGAAATAACGCCCAAATTATTTTCATATAAATTTGGGCGATAATCATTTTGGAAATAACGCCCAAAATTTATTTATATGAAAATTATTTGGGCGTTATTTCGTTTTTTGTTTTTGGGCGTTATTTATTTTTTTTTTTATTTTAAACGAAATAACGCCCAAAAAAAAAAGATATAAAGTTCAATTGTGATTATCGCTTAAATTTATATGAAACTATTTTGGGCGCTATTTTGTCTTTGTTTTTGGGCTTTATTTCATATTTTTGGGCCTTGCTTCGTTTTTATTTTGGGCGTTATTTCATTGGGCGTTATTTCATTGGGCGTTATTTCCTAAAGCCCCAGTTTTCAGCTTAAACTTGGGCTGAGAAAATAAAATCAGAAAGAGAAATAGTTGTAATATTCTATGTAGATATAAAAATCTCCTTCAACATGTGATAACTCGATGTCTTTCATTATTTCCAGCTTAACATCGACTAGTTTATACTTGGCCAAATATAAAATCCTATTTACCTACATTTGAAAACCGAAAAGTAAACCGTAAGCCAAGAAATTAAATCATCATATCTCTGAAACTATTTATATAACGTACATGGATGAGATTTGGCAAATGTGTACAGAGCATTTGCGCAAAAAAAGTTCACTGGGAAAATGGATGCTGAGATTTGGTACATATGTATGTAAAATGGATCGGGACAAAAAACATCCTCTAGAAAAATTGGTGATGCCACAAGATAAGGTGAAGCAACTAACAGCGAGAAATCCTGGTTATTTGCAAGATATTCAATTTAAAATTTGTAAAGTGAAAAAAATGTCCCATGCGATATGTCTCGTGCGACCGTGATTAAAATTAAATTGAAAAAAAGTATTAATTATTTGAAAAATTAAAATCATTTTTAAGAAACATTAATGTACAACACTCTAAAATAAGTCGTATTGAAATATTGCCTCAGGTTCTACTTTTCACCGCAGAATCAACGACAATTCAATTTAAGGGTTAATAATGTTTACAAAATTGTTCACTCTGCAAGACCGAAAAACGCCTCTTTGTCTCAAAAATTAGTCGAAGTCAAGGTATTAAATAGCAAGGAGAGTGGTGCTGTTGCATCTAAGTGGTATGACAATATTCTTATGCTTATTAGGTCATGGGTTCAATTCTCGTTCAATGCGATAAAAATATTTTTTTATTTGAATTCTAATTATTTATTGCAACACATTTAAATTTAAATGTTTTTTTTTTTATATAAATTTTGTGATATATTTTTAACATAACTATTGTCAAAATATGAAGCTGCTGTCTTTAAACAGCAAATTTCCAGAAATGCTCTTTATCCATTTCCTCATAAATTTATAAAACTTCCGACATTGTCGACTTGTGTGTATATAAATTAATAATTTTGTTTAAAATATCTATTTATATGGCATTATTTTTAATTAATTTGTACAATGACTTTTTGACACATTGACATAATGAATGCGCCCACATATTTAGCCACACACTGGAATTTAAATCCATAAATGTTTATTAAATTGCAAAATTCCTCGAAATATGAGTATAAATTTAAATCCTTTATAGAAAATATAAATATAAATAGTTGTTGGCACAATTTAAAATATTTTTTTTTATCATACGCATAATTGAAAAATCTATTTTGAAGTTGTTAAGAAAATGCATTATTTTTCTTTAGAAAAAAAGTTTTGCTGTTATTTATTAATTTGTTATATATAACCAAGAAATAATGTTTTGTTGTATATACTGATGATAGACCTTTTTCAAAGTTCTTATTGTATATGGGACTTAAAGTTTCCGTGAAGTGACCCACGAAAGAATATGCCAACTTTAAATGCCATATTTCCTAAAAAAAAGCCTGAACTAAGTAATTCAACCCTGTCTTTGCTTTATAGAAGAAGATCACTTCTCTTAAGCTGAAACGAAATAATACATCAATCTCTTAATTATTATAGAAATGGCAGCAAAAATACTTTTGGGTACCCGTGTACCATTAACAAAAGTAGGTGCTAACTTTGAAGTTAGATTTCATATAGATAACTTGAACTATTTTCAACCTTCTCTATTGTCATAAAGTAGAAAAACATTTCAATTGAGATGAACCAGAATATTAGATCCATATCTAAAATACTTCAGAAATGATAGCAAAAAAACAAAAATTACCCGCGGGCACTATTGGCTCTAAGGTTAAGTTCCCAGTTACTTGTTGACTAGCTATCACTTCCTTTTTTCATCTATTTTTATCAAGGTTCTAAATTGGCAATCAAGATTTTGATAGAAATGTTTTATGTGCATGATGGGAACGTCCTAAAGAACGAAGTTGATCATATGTACTTCCTTAAAAATTAAACTCATGTACTTTCGAAATGTTTTTGAATTTCATAGAAGTATATCAGTGAATCTCCGAAAAATGTACCAAAACATGCCTTATTTCGTCCCCAAGTATTTGATTTTATTTTTCTATAATTTGAAGATATGGACTTAATTTCTGGAACCTTTTTAAAATATGAATATAAGCTTTCAGGGTTGTCATATGTTTTTTGACGGAAAGTTTTACGTATTTTAAAAATGAAAATAAAATTTTAGTCAAAAAACGCTTAAATAAACATTCTAAAAAGCCAACATAAATTTTAAGGGTTGACACATGATTGTTTTCGAAAATTTTGTTTAAATGTTACTTTCTTCGACTAACTTTAAATTTTTTACGGCAGCAGAACCGAAATATGATTTAAGCAAAACTAACAAAAAAAAAAAACTAGTAAAGTTGTTATCTTTGGCCTGGCCAAAAGATAATATACCCTACATTGCAGTATTTTGAAACGTTTGCTTATATGGGAGGTGCCACACTCTCTTGTCCTATTTCGCCTAGTTTTTGCTCAGAACTTGGCTTTACTATTTTTAGTGTTTTAGTGAAATTTGGTTGGATTATCTCAAATAACGCTTTGAGCATAGCATTTGAAACTTTTCCTTGTATGGGAGGTGCCACGCCCTCATGTCCGAATTCACCTAGTTTTTATTCAGAGCCTGGCTTTACTGTTCTTAGTGTTTATGTGGAGTTTGGTTGGATTATCTCAAATAACGGTTTCAGCATAGCATTTGGAACCTTTTGCTTGTATAGGAGGTGCCACGCCCTCTTGTCCGAATTCGCCTTGTTTTTGCTCAGAGCTTGTACTTACTAGTAATTATGTGTTTTTGCTTGAGTTATCGCAAATAATGCTCTTAATATTACGTTTTGAGCATATTCCTTGTATAGGCGGTAGGCGTGTCCGTTGACCGATTTCGCTCATTTTTAATCCCTCGAACTAACTTTGACAATGAAAGCAGAGTACCAAATTTCATTGAATTATCTTGCTCTTTTCCCAAAAAGTTTATTTCCACGCACACCCAGCCAGCCAGACAGACTGACAAGGCTATATTGACTGAGGAGGTGACGCTGATCCAGAATATATATACTTTTCCATACCTGCCACGCATCCTTCTCTGCGTTACAAACGGAAGAACAAAGTGAATACACCCTGGATGTAGGGTATAAAAAACCGGGTGGCAACACTGGAAGTATATGCACAATTTTAAAAAAGTTTATCTGAGCTTTTCTGAAACCAAAAATTTTCATTTAGTCAGGAAAAGTAAAAATTTAACAAGATTTTTCGAAAATGACTAGGTGGCAACCCTAAAAAGTTATGTTTGGTTTTTAAAAAGTTTATTCAATTTTTATTTTTTAAATAAATGGTTTAAGCAAAACTAACAAAATAACCGGTTGGTAACGCCAACAGTTTTGTACGAAAATTTTAATTTAGTCAAAAAGGGTAAGAATTAAATAAGGCTTTCGAAACTAACCAGGTGGCAACCCTAAAAATTTATGTTGGAGCATCGCGAGTTTTATGAACAGCCCCTAAGCATAAAAAAGAAAATAGGTTCAATAAGTCTAATTACTTAACCAATAAGAGAATCATTCTCGCGGAGTTAATTTAAAGGGAGAATTACTATACGGGAGAATGACAAAATGTTGCAAAACCGTAAAATCGGAATGAAAATGCCAATTATTTCTAAAAAAGTTAAACTGGTGGATATCGACTCTAATTGTTTATTGATTTAATTATATAAAGATTAAAGAATATATATAGTAATATTAAAAAAAAATTACAGGGAGAATGACAAACACTTGCGTTCTTTACAAAGTTTTTGAACTTTGAAAAAAAAAAAAAAATGCGCTGACACTCACTATTAAAAAATTAAAACTGACTGAGCTGATAAAGAGCTGAGTTACCTTTTTCTCTTCACTTTCAGTTTTCTGTTTATTCAATATCAATAATTTTCACATGTAGAATTAGAAAACAAAGATAGTCTAAAATGTGGGACCAACTTCTATGTAAGTATGTCAATTCAATATGAAAAATTTTTTTTCGAGGAGTTAAGATAGATAAAACAATAACTGAAATATGTATGTACTATGTGTACAAACAATGTCGTATAAGTTTTTTCAGAAAATAGCGTTATATGTGAAACTGGAAAACTAAGTGCACCAAGAAGCGGTTAGGGACAGCAGGGAGAATGACTTTTTTAATACTTTATGTTATAAATTCATATTAAAATATTTAGAAATATTTTTTTAAGCTAGTCGTATAGAAGCTCTGTTTAGGTATCTGTGTTAAATACTCAGATATAATATCAAATTCAAAGTTTAAACATGGTCTTGAGCTTCGGGACATTAAAATGGTACATTTTTCGGAGAATCATCTATGTCTAGTCGAATTTAGTTCAAAAATTAGTTAAATTACGGTAAAGTGACGTTTGAAATACACGCTACTTAGTTGAGGCCTTAAAAACAACTTGTCAATTTCAAAAATATAGTAAACTTTTAACTCAAGCACGACTTGAACACTTGAAGAATATTAATCTTGCTTTAGAGACTTATTGCTAAGGGGCCATTGAACAAATTTAAAGCAACTACAGCCCATACCAGTGATACTAGAATTATCTGCAATATGTGGCGCTAAACTGCATCGAAGCTGTGCAAATGATAGAATTCGCTTGCATATGGCATGTCAGTCAAACAAATGTTACTCATACGTCATGGTTACTTTTTCAGAATAATTGTTAAGTTGCTTTTCTGAGAAGAGTAGCTGCTTTTCTTAGAATTTCGGCGAACATTTCGTTATTTTGCTAAAGCCGCAGTTTAATAGAGGCAACTAAAACTACAAACTTCAATTGAAATGGAATTCAAAATGCTACATATACGGACATGCTGACATACTCCACTGTACATACATACATCTGTAAACAATCAAACGTATGCAAATACATGAGAAATAAGCGCCATAAGACCTCAATACACGCACACAGCTGCTTTTTATCATTTGTGCTTTGCGCTTCTGCATTTTTGACACAAAAGGAACCAAAAATTTTCTATTGTTTTCATTTTGTTTATTTTTTTTTCTTCTTTTCTTTTTTTTTTTTTTTTTGTTTTCTTCTTTAGTTTTATGTTTTCTTTTGTTTTACATTTCTATTCAAATTTGTAGTCTTTACAAATTCAAGGATTTGCATCCTGCTGTGCACAGGATTGCGCACTAAATGTCAAATTAAATGCTGTGTGCAAGCGCTCGTACAAACATATATGAGTGCGTGTTTAAGTGTGTGTGTGGAGCAGAGTGGAGTGAATTTATTGTGTTTAATGAAGTGAAAAATGTGTGGGAAAGTTTTTAAGCCATATGAAAATATATGAAAATAATTTTTGTTAAATTTTCTTTGAATTTCATTTAAAAATGTCGAATTTTTCTAAATGTCTTTAAAGCTCTCAACATTTCTGTTGTTAATTTTGATCCACCCTATTATGCCCTGTGTGTGTGTGGGTAGGTTTTCTTTATGCCTTTTTTTTTTTTTTTGTTTGCTCAACATCGCCGCAATTAATTTGCTTTCAAGGCTGGGCATTTGTTCATTTAACACTCATTCATTTAAACATAGAAATGCGTAACACAAAAACCATTTGAGAGAAAGAAAGAACGAACGAATGGATGCAAAAAGATTACCAAATAAAAGCGTATAGAAAGAGTTAGCGAGATTTGCGCGCCAAAAGCACCAAAAAGCAGAAACGACGTACAACAAACGCGCGCCGAGTGATTAATTAAAATCGTTTCCTCTTCATTAATTGCGCTCAATTAAACTTTTTAGTGGTAAATACAGCAGCGAATGGCAAAATCAAAAGAGAAACAACAACAGCAACAACAACAACATACTACTGTTTACTATACAACACTGTATTGGTTAGTTGGCCATGTCCGTGCCTTTGTTTGCGTATGTATTAATGGCTAAGTAGCGTCGATTGAATGAATGGAACTGAAGTAAAAAATTCTCAGCAAAAAAAAAGAAAACAAAATTTAAATTATGCTGGCAGCATATTATTTTTTTCAATTGCAAAAAATAAAAATATTCTACCCACTGTATTTGCAGTTGTTTTAGTTGTTGTTGTTGTTTTGAAAAATTGCTCAGCAATTGCTTTTAATGAAGTCGTAATTTTGAATTTTGCATTTTGAAAATCTACGCAAATTAGTCGTTAATTTTAATGAAAAATGGGGGCATGTTAATTTTAAATATTGTAATAAAAAAATTATTGCATAGTTTTAGGCGCAGAATTGTTTTTTTACAGCAGCACTGTTTTGTTACTTTCAAATTGAAATAAGCGCCTAAAAATATGCAATTGAAAAGCTTTGCTTACTGCCCATCATAAATTCTTATTTAATTTGTTAATTTCATTGCATAGTTTTAGGCGCATACAAATATTCATATAGATTTTGAGTCAATTATGCATACAAGATTTACATAAAGTGATTCTTACTCCGGGATATTGATTTATAGCCAATTCGGTCACCTCTACTCAATGGTACTTAGTATGCACCTTTTTTAGCAAAACCCTTAGGCTTGGCATTATACCCGTCTCCATTTACAAGTTAATACCAAAGCAACTATTTTAAGAAATAGTGAAAATTGACGGCCCCAAACTGCACCGAAAACATTTAATATTTATCTAAATATAATGTATTTATGTGAAAATCACTGATTTTATAATATTTTCATCCGTAAAGAATGCAAATTTTTTACAAATGTTTCTGAATTTTTCTTTTTTTACAGTGTTGGAAAAAATAATAGGGACACACATCTCATTATAACGAATGCAGAATTAATATTTCCCTTTGCAGACAGTTTTTGGTGGAATTCACAGTAAAGTTACGTTATACAGCGAGACTTCAAAACGACAATCCCGTTTTATTTGCAAATATTGTTCACACTGCGTTTTGGAACTGGAAAAATATTAGGGACAAAACCTGTTTTTAACTGCTTGGTGCCTGTTATAGAGCTGATTGTTGATTTAAAACTGGTAAGTTGTATATTATTAATGTAGCGAAAGAATGCCAAATATTTGCTTATGCAATTTGATAGACTTAAGCGACATTTATGCAAAATGGGTCGAGAAGTCTATTGTACCGAAGTACAGGAGAAAATAATGAAGAATCTAAGGGTAGCGGGTAAAACCATAATGTAACTTGTGGCTATCATGAATTGCTCAACGGCCATGATCTTTAACGCTTTGAAATCAGTGCCAAACTTCAAGACAGTTTGATAACATTCTTGTGAGCCATTCGAAAAAAAATGCATTTCTTTTGTCCACTGACCTCAAGCTGGCTCCAAGAGCTCCAGTTGCAAGCCGTTTGGTAAGAAACAAGCTTCAAGAAGCAGGGTTATGCGGAAAAAGTGCAAGAAAAGCTACATTTTTAAGCCAAAAAAAACATAGATAATTAATTTTGCCATCAGGCTCAAGTTTACTTAAAACTGTCAAAATCTGCTGTGGTAGATTGTTTGTTACATGACCTTAGAATGCAGCATTTGAAACCAGATATTCTACCCTGCAGTAAAAATATGAGACAGTCTACAAAAAATACTAGTTCACTGTTAGTACTAGCCCGAAACCAGTGAAAAAGGGATGCAGTGGGGACCAGTTTGATATCAGTTTGTAGCTTGTAGGGGAAAATAAATTTGATTCGAAACGAAAACAAAATACAATTTTCGTATTTGCTTTTGAAATAATTTGTGTCACTTGAATTATGTGTCAAAATAAAATGTGGAAAAAAATTAAATTAATGAATTAATTTTTGTTAATGTTATTATGAATGCAATTTATATTTAATTTATTTAAAGAAAATATAAACTCAAATCAAAAAAATAAGAAATATTACCATACATACAAAGGTTGACCACACACTAAACCACTGGTTGAAGACTAGTTGTTAAAAGACCACTTCACACCACAACTGGTCCCGGACTGGTGAAAGCGTAATGCAGAAGGGGACAATTGAAATTTCATGGGACATCAACACACAAAAAAGAACAGGGATTAAAGTCGGACTAGTACTGGTTGGTAGAGGACTAGTTAATGAACTACACTTGAACTAGTTCGTTTGCCTGCAGCGGAGAAAGCAAGTAAAACATTGTGATATGGTATCATGATATGGGCTTAATTTTCGGCGGCTGAGGTTGCGCCAGTATTATAGACTAAAGACCGAATGTGTGCAGCAGACGACTTATGTTTATATCCTCTATTCAGTTATGCGGACTTATGTGGGAGAGAAAGTTCTTTTGATCTGAGATGTCATGCATGGCAATGACTCCAAACATTCATCAAAGCTAGACAAGTCATAAATGAATCAAAAAAAAAAAAAATGATCACGGTTATGGGTTGGTCATCACTATCACCGGATCTCAACCCCATTAAGTACGTCTGGGGAGTGCTTAAGAAGTTTATTGATTTTCACAAATTAAAAAATAAAAACGATTTATTGCAACAAATACAAGAGAATGGTACTCAACACTGTTTGAAATTTGTACAAGTTTTATGGAATCCATGCCTCGTAGACGCTTAAAGATGCTTAAAATGTAGGGAGCATCGACCAAATATTGAATTGGTGAAGTTTTTTTAAACTCATGTAAGGACTAAAAAAAGAGTTTATCCATAGCTAAAAGATAAAAGACGTTTGTCCTTATTATTTTTTCCAGGATGGAAACCAAGAATGTCACGCATTTTTTTCATCAATTTTCAGTTTCTTTAAACTAAACTTAAATTACCTCAAACTGCTTAATATATTTTCCAGAGTTACTGACTAATTAAACGATATGGTTGAAAACCAGAAAAAAAAATTGCTTTTCCCTATTATTTTTTCCAACACTGTATTTGTTTCAAAGAATTTTAATTCAAAAAATTATTTTTGTTTTCAATATCAACTTTAAAGGTTCGAAATCATTTGAAACCCTATGAATCAAATACATTTTTAGAAAGCTCATTTTTACACATAGCGTTATGCGCTATAAACTCTACTGACTGACAGTTTAAATGCGATACAAAACATTGTACATATATAGTTCATGTTTAAAAGGTTTTACTTGAAAATTATTATATACAAAATCATTTAAAAAGCCGAACATAGCAATACTTCCAATGTACATACATACAATTCAATGCTTCATTCATCATTCATCTCCCAGACATTGGCTCATATTTCATACATAATAAAAATGTAAACGAGATGATTGAGCATTTTATAGAAATTTCTACTCCATCCATTAACTTTCATTCAAAGGAAAAGGTCAAATTTAAATACTACGCATATGGTGCTGCAGAATCATGACGTTGTGCATACATACATATAAACGTACATACATACATATCTACCCAAGGGGAAAAATTTCCAACGCTTCTTAACCAAGCACTTTTAAAGAACTTGTTCCCATAGAAATTAAGAAGCACTTAAGGCTGCAGTAAGCATTCAAATATCAAAATCTGCTTAGAGACCAATTTTTGTTTCAATATTTGAGTAGTTTTTTAAAAAAGACCGTAAGAGAGAAAGAGAACAAACCCTGTAGGACCGGCGGAGACAACTCTATAAATAGTCCCAACTTTGGTCTAGTTATTTTGTAAGAAGACCAAAACGGATTATATCTAAAACTATTCACTTAAATTACCAATTGTACCAAAACTGGTTCAAATGTAATGCAAAGTCGGTCATTTGAATTTGCGCTGCGTGGAGAGGCCCAGGTTCAAATCCTCCACTCGGGATTTTCAATTCTAATTTTTAAATTTCTATTAATTTGTACACAATTTTTCTTAATAGTCTTCGGAGCGGAAAATTAAACAACATAGCCGAGGTACAATATAAAATAATAAAAAAATTAATTAAACAAAATTCATCCGCACCGAGATTCGAACCCGGAACACAATGCTCAGAAATATATATATAACAAACTCTTTAGCACATTCGTCTATGAAACCTTTTGACATTTGTTTGTAAAATTTGAATTTCAAATTATATTTGTTGAATTTGAATTTACAAATAAAATAAAAGAATTGGACTTTTTCTGGTCCAAATGTAATGCATAAGGAGACAATTGACCATTTTCGGGTCCGATTGTTATGCATAAGGAGACAATTGGTTACGCCCAATAACAAACATTGTTAAACGTAAATAGAACTTTATATGTGATAGGACCAGAATTTGGACTAGTCGATTTGTCACATGGAGTAGTTTGCAAACTAGTTTTGGTGGTCCTGCAGGGAAATATAAAAAAAAAACAAAACTTTTTTTAATATAAAAATTTTACAAATAGGCTACACTAGTTTGCCTTGAACCCGGGTTCGATCCCAAAATGGGTGATTTTTTTCATTTAGTTATTTTGTATATATTATAATATTTTTGTTATATTCCTTTTTTTATTTCGCGGTCAGTTCATTTTTTTTGTTTTTAATTAAAAGAACGATTACCGCCGCATTACAAATAAACGCTCCAAAAAACCGTTTTCCGTAAGGTTGCAGTAAGCTTCAGAGTGTTAACATCCTAGGACTTGCAATGTTAAAAAGAAAAAGTAGTTCTTACGGAACGGAAGCGCTAATTGGTGAAAAAGAAGCCATTCGGAAGGCTTTTTGAAGCACTTATTTTCCCCATGGGTATTAGTAAGCATATTAAAGCAAACGAGTGAATACATACAAATATTAATTTAAGCACATTACGGTTTCTTTAACAAAATTTGTAAATTACACTTTAAGCTGCCTTAGGTGAATGTCAAAAATTTAAGTTGAATTCTAATAACCAAACAATGGGAATTCTCAAAGTTCAAAGCTTCGCCTTTTATACAAAAATATAAATAATTGTTATTTCGAATGATGTGATTTAATTACATGTAATTTAAAACTTTAAAAATACAGCAAATACAACATGTTACATAAAAACACAACTAAAGGATAATAGCAAGAGGTAACGAAAATTAAAAAAAAAAAACAACTCAAGGATGCCAAAAGTACGTTGTAACAACGCTTGTACTTATGTAATACATTTAAATGTATGCTAGCATTTGTGTCCATTTAAAGAATCCCAGCAAACATTGAGAGATTTTTTAAGTTTTGACTGAACGACTGGATATTAAATTTTTAAAAATGGCCAAATCACTAAGTTTTAGACGCTCATTTTTTGAATAATATATGGTATTCGTTCGACAACAAATTTCATAAAAATAGTTTGTAAGGTTTGCAAGTTACAACGTGCCAAAGTGCACACTCATTCAATTTTAAAAAAAAGTGATAGTGGTACTTATTCCTTATTTGGTTTCCCTAATTTTCCATTCAATGTAAGGTATTTGTGTAAGCCACTGCTAAATTTCATGTAAGTTACTTCTATAGTTAGCTAGATATATCGTGTCGCCATAGAAGTTGTCTGCTACAATTTCCACAGCATTTTGATATCGGCTAGTTACAGTCTTTTTGGAGTGCAAACTTTCAGAACTATTGCAAAAGAGCTAACCCTTTTACATGGATATTTTTACTGTAACTGCAGAGAACTGTTTCCACAGTTTTGAAACCGAAGAAATTTTAAAATTTGCTGAGCTCTACGTTCCGATTATCGGAGCTTTCGAGTGATGCATTTTCGATCTAGGTTATATTTACTGTTTTCACAGTACCCGAAAATTCTAACTGTGACTATACATACAGTATTATTTTCGCAGTATTTTTACTGGACTTTGTAGTTACTTCAGGTTTGTTTGCTGGGAATGCGTATGTAAGAGTTTTATTATACAAATGCGCATTAGGTTGGTAATTACCCAAAGGAAAAGTGAGAGGGAGCATTTCATTGTTGGAACTTTTTGTGTTTGGAGTATGCTTTGTAAGTTGAGAGATGTACACGTCATGCTGAGGGTACGTTTAAATTTGACAAACATGTTAACAAAAGCATAGAAAAGTTAGTCGTTAGTTAGTTGTATCCCTCTATTTAAGTTTTTTTCGAGTAATTTAAAAGTTATCTAAGTATACATATAAATAGGCAAACATTCGCTTGATTTTTTTATTTTTTTTTTTGTTGGAAAGATTGTAAGGAGGAGCAGTGCATAAGATTTTCTACTTTTAATTAAGTGGGCGGTGCCACGCCCCTAAACGGAAAACACGTTCTTATGGCTAAAACATTGTATCGATTTTTATAAAAATTGGTATCAAGATATGATTAACACTAAGGAACGGTAATATAACATTTATGGTTTTTAATGGGAGGTTCCACGCCCCTAGATGGAAAAAACTTTCCCATGGCTAAACCGCTGTATCGATTTATATGAAATTTGTTATTGAAATAGGGTTAACACTAAGCAATGATAATGTGACCTTAATACTCTAAAGTAGGTGGTGCCACGCCTCTCAAGAACAAATTGATAGACATTTCTACCAATGAAAATTTGTTTGCTTAAGCAAAGAGCCGGGTGAAATCGAAATGGTCAACTTCTGGCCACAAGGCAAACTCTAATTTCACTTTATTTCACTCATATTTAGTCTGACGGAAAATAGGTCATTCTTACCTAATTTGGGCATGGGGAATTCAGTGGTGTAAACCGTTTTGCTGCATTGGTCATCGCCACATTTAAAAAGTTTAAATCAAAATAGTGATGTTTGTCATTAAGAATCTCTTTTTAAATTCTGATGAATCAATGATCTTTCATCAAAAGTGTATTTTCCTATTCAGGATGTATTAATTGGCAATTGAGTTGCTAAGTTTTTTATCAATTTATCGCATAGTTCTTAACTAGATCTTTAATTTTTACAAAATTTTCTTATAGAGTCAGCGCTAAACGGACTTGAGTATGCAAAATATGAGTTCCGCAAACTGAGCTGAGATTCTCATAAGTCTGACTACAAGTAACAAGAAAGTGGATGCTGTCAGGATCTGCGGTGGTTCATGTTTTTAAGCCCCTACCCCGGTCCAGCCTAAATATGGTTTTCCGTTTTCAGTTTTTATAGCAATTTATGATAAATCTGGACCTTCTTATTACGAATATGATCTTGGTTTTTTCTATCACGTCAGGATCCTGAATTATCTTTGCACAAAAGTGAAAAAATCACTACTTTGAGGTCTATCAAAACCACGGATATATAAAAAAAATAGCAAATAGTAAAATTAATTTTCGTTAATGATTACGGATAGCAAAAATTACCCATAACAGGCCGTATTTTAACTGTTATTTTGGATCACTACATCCCAAGCCTTTAAAAACGAATATATCGCAACAACATATAAACGCTTTATCCCGACCGAAAAACTATGATCTTAAAATTTTATTATTCTTACCAATAACAACATTTGATTGTAAAAATTCCAAGCCTTTGCAGAACAATATCATATGACAAATAACAATTCTATTCTAGATTTAGTGAATAAACCCACAAATAACTGAGCAAAAAATAAAATTTTAAAAAAATTTGGAAGAAATTAACGTTAAAGTAGAAAAATATCCAATATATCGACGGCTTATATTCAATACACTCTATCTACAAAAACACAATTTTTCAGAAGAGCAAAAAAACTGTTTTATTCGCTACTTTTTATAGTGTTAATCAAACGAAGTACTACGATATTAATTAAAAAGAGCCACTAGATCCTTCAAATAAAAAAATTAAAAAAAACCCCTTAGTTATTCTCCTTATTATAGCAGATAGAGGATATTGCAATTCAAATATAATATAAAATGCGTGTTCAAACAAGCAGATAGAGCCTATTGCACAATAGTAAAAACCATTTTTTTATGAATTATTTATTAATAGATGGTTTTTCAGCAAAAGAAAACTCAAAATAGGTTAGGCGCCTGGCGGACTTGAGAATGCAAAATATGAGAACCGAAACCTGAGCTCAGATTATTATAGGTCCTTATTTTTTATAGCCGTTTATTTTGAACTTTGATCTGCTTATTATGAATCTAAATTTGGTTTTTTTTTTCTATCATGTAAGGATCCTGAGTTATCCTTGCTTATAGCTTGCTATATTGCTCTAAGTAGGCCTCAAAACAGTGATTTTTAGACTTCTAAGAAAAGATAACTCAGAATTCTTACATGATAGAAAAAAGCCTAGCTTAGATGCGTAATAAGGAAATCCCAGTTAGTGATGAGCAAAATTAGTCTTGGTCTTGGTTCTTGGTCTTGGTCTCGGTATTAGACCAAGACGCTGATATCATTGCTAGCCCAAGACTTCTGTGGTCTTGGTCTTAGTCTTGCTCAGGATTATCATGAAGACCAAGACTGCTTTTTAGTCTTTCGAATTTATAGTTAATAGGTGTGTCACGCCCGTTTCAAGCATAAAATCATATCTCAATTCGAAATTTGGCATCTTTGAGACCAAGACTTAATGACCAAGACACAATATGCAAGAACAAGACCAAGACTGCTATGATCTTGGTCTTGGTCTTGGTTTGCTCACCACTAATCCGAGTCCACCATAAACTGCTATAAAAAACTAGGGCGCAAGACTATGGTGGGCCTGGGCGGGGAGTAGGGAATAAAGACCCTTGCTTCTGGGTACATGTACTTTCTAGTAACTGAGCTCAGATTTCAGTCCTCAGGTTTTGCATTCACAAGTCCGTCTGGATACCGCTCTAAAGCCCAGTTTCTTTTGACTTGTATATACAATTGAGGAGTGGCCGTACCAAAGGGCCTATGTACCATTTCGAGGCAAAAGTAATCTCATACATATTATGTGCCACAATAATCAGTTATTTGACCGGTATAATTTTTTTGAACATAATGCCATCAATTCCACGCCATCGAGTCAATTTTTCCTGAAAACAGAAAACAATTATTCCATTAATACGAACTTGTACAGTCAAATTTGCAATGAACAACAACCGACGCTACAAATATTAACTTGGAAATTGGTGACATATGTTTCGGCTATTACCACATACACATATGTATATTTGCATATATATATATGTATGTATATAGCCTCATCAGACTTATTTTAGTTAATCTCTGCTTCTTACTAGAATTGAACCGCAGCCTTCTGCATTCTAATGAAAGAGTGCAGCAGACCTCTACCTTAATGGAATATTATCATTTCTAACAAAATGTCACCCGATTCATATTATGACACAACTTTTGCCTCGAAATGGTACCTAGGCCCTTTGGTGCCTTTCAAATCAAGTTTAACCGATCACGCCCATTTTTGATCCCAGATAGCCTAGTAATATTGCTTACATCTGTACCAAATTTCATGCGTCTATCCTTATCTGTTTGTTTACAGAAGGGCCAATCACGATTCAGCAGGGCTATCAAGGTTCAACATACAAAACTGAAAAAATCAGGAAAATTTATTTTCGACATTTGGAGCCGATTGACGACCGTTTGTCATGACCTTGTATATAACGGCCACCCAATAAATATAATAAAATGAAAAATCTTTAATTTTTCATATGTAGATAGAGGATATTGCATTTCACAAAATCGATTGCTGTAGATAGTGAATTTCGTTATATGGAAAAAAGTAGCTCTGGAAGCAAATTTTTCGTTTGGAATTAATATCATAGACGCCATTTGTCTCAATGAAGGTTTTACCATCAAAAACTAATTTTCGTGAAAATTGTAGATAGAGGGTATTGAATATAAGCCGTCGATATTGATTAAAAATTTTGAATTTCGAATGCTCAGTAATTCATCATGATCTGGAATATATACTTTTGATGAAAAATCATTGATTTATCAGAAGTTACTAAGAGATTCTTTATGAAAAACACCTCTTTCTAAACGAAATTTTGATTTGAACTTTTTGTATGGGGTGATGAACCATTCAAGCAAAACGGTTAGTACCACTTAATTCCCCGTACCCAGATAAGGTAAGAATGACCTATCTTCCACCAGACCAAAAAAAATAAAAAATTGGTCCCAAAAACTAGTACAGTGTTTTTAAAAAACTTTATAAATTTATTTATATATCTCTTGTTTTCGATTACTCTTGCTTAGTAAGTTTGTCCCTCCCCCTAAAATAAAGTTTTCTGAACAGTAAAAATAACTCAGAATTATAATGTGATAAAAAAGAATCAAGCTTGGATTCGTATATTGGAAGGTTAACAACCCCATACACAGCTTTGAAGCCGAAAAAGGAAAAAATAGTTGTACATTTTCTGGATTGTGCAACTTTCATTGGATAACACTAGTTTACAAATTAATTATTTTTTTCTGTGATCTGGTTGCCATTATCAAATTCTTATGTAAAATGACTCCCTGATTCAGAAAATAACTATATTTTTTTTTTCTACGGATACGTTTTCGAGAAATCCCCCTTTTCCTGTTTTTGAAGGGGGGGAAAAATATGATCTCATATAATCACATATATCTCGTAAACCAGCAATGCCAGCTTATTACGTAAGACAACAAAAGAAAGGTAATAAAATTTTACATAAACGCCTCATACTTTACTTTTTGATCACTTTTTTGGTTTCTGTGTTATTAATAAACATTTCCAAAAATTTTGATTTTTCTTTTGAAAAATCGAAAAAAAAAGTTTTTCAATTGGGATATTTTCTTGAAAAAAAATTCGGTAAAAAAAAACTTCATTGTGCAAAAGTCTAAAGAACCCCAGTAAAAATAAGATACTAATCAAGAAAATCGATGGATAAATAACAGAGTTATAATCAATTAAGTGAAAATACCAAAAGTCAAATTTTACTCTATTTTTGTAATTTTCCTTGCATAAGGGTACAATTTTGAAAATTTTTTTTTCCGATTCGACCGATTCATATTTTTTTGGATTTGGTGGACCATCATTAGTAAAAAAAAATTATTTTTATTTTTTTCGCTCGTGTAGTGTTGCCGTATTAGAAAAAAAACAATTATTTAAGGTGCCACTTAACTTAAACTGATCTGTAAAGAGAACATCATATTCTACTCCTTATCTGAGGATTTTATTAAAAAGGCAAATAAATTGCCTTTTTAACGTTGGGTCATTTGTTGATATCAGATAAAAATTAGCCAATCTATAGTAAACCAAACTTCAAATTTAAAGCAAATTTCGATGATTTTCAGAATCTTTCTTGAACGCCGTTAACATTTTCTTGTTCGAAAAAATAGAAATAGTCAAATTTTATTATTATTGTCATTTATATATTTTATTACAAAAATTTTGAGTTAATACGGACCTAGATCGGATGATAAATGACAGCTCTATTCAAGATTTAGTGAGTGAACCTACTAAATTACTGTCTATTTAATTAGCAAAACAAAAATTTCATATGTTTATTCACTAAATCTGGAATATAGCTGTCATTTTTCATCCGATCTTGGTCCGTATTAACTCAAAATTTTTGTAATAAAATATATAAATGACAATAGTAATAAAATTTGACTTTTTCTATTTTTTCGAACAAGAAAATGTTAACGGCGTTCAAGAAAGATTCTGAAAATCATCGAAATTTGCTTTAAATTTGAAGTTTGGTTTACTATAGATTGGCTAATTTTCATCTGATATCAACAAATGACCCAACGTTAAAAAGGCAATTTATTTGCCTTTTTAATAACCAAATCAAAAAAAAATATGAATCGGTCGAATCGGAAAAAAAAATTTTCAAAATTGTACCCTTATGCAAGGAAAATTACAAAAATAGAGTAAAATTTGACTTTTGGTATTTTCACTTAATTGATTATAACTCCGTTATTTATCCATCGATTTTCTTGATTAGTATCTTCTTTTTACTGGGATTCTTTAGACTTTTGCACAATGAAGTTTTTTTATTTTTACCGAATTTTTTTTCAAGAAAATATCCCAATTGAAAAACTTTTTTTTTCCGATTTTTCAAAAGAAAAATCAAAATTTTTCGAAATGTTTATTAATAACACAGAAACTAAAAAACTGATCAAAAAGTTAAGTATGAGGCGTTTATGTAAAATTTTATTACCTTTCTTTTGTTGTCTTACATGTTAAGCTGGCTTTGCTGGTTTACGAGATATATGTGATTATATGAGATCATATTTTGCCCCCCCTTCAAAAACAGGAAAAGGGGGATTTCTCGAAAACGTCTCCGTAGAAAAAAAAAAATATAGTTATTTTCGGAATCAGGGAGTCATTTTACATAAGAATTTGATAGTGGCAACCAGATCACATTTTTGCTGTAAACTAGTGTAATTTTGCAAGTGGGGTGCAGCATGGTTAGAGCAAAAATAAATGATGGAGAAACTAAAGTATTGTAAAAGGGTGTAATCGATAAGGTTGCGTAGCTTCTGGGGGTGATAGAGGAAGCCTATACTAAAAAAAAATTTCTCCTTGGGTGGAGTCTGAAATGTACTCCTGAGGAGTTATGGGGTTAAAACTGATTTTCTAACTTGTTTTACAAAAAAAGATTTTCTCGGGTCGCCCTAACGTTTTAGAGAAAATTTTTTTTATCAAAAACTTTTAGCTAATTGTTTGAGCTTTTTAAAAGTGTATGAGGTTTATAAAGTATAAAGAATTTCACAAAGTTCTGGACCTTTAAAGTTGATAACTTCAATATTTGTTCTTATTTTTTGACTTTGACGGGCATTTTAGTATGAAAGAGGTCCTATTAACATGCTCTTTATAATTTGTTTTTGGAATTTTGTTAAGTTTTCTTTAATTCGGTGGTAAATTTTTATACCAGTTTTTTAATTTGAGTTATTTTGAATTCTGGCTCGCAAAACATCTGGCTGCAGATTGATTGGCTTGTTTTCACCAAATTCTTTATCTGTCAACAACACATACTTATATCAAAATGTCAAAAAACAATGACACTTGGCTATGTTTTCAAAAATTCACAATATGATACTACTTTTGCTTATAATCATATTATGATGAGCTAAAAAATAAGCTTTTCGTCTACTAATAGGTATGATACAAATTTTATCACAAATATTAAAGTCATTGGCAATTATTTCTGTTGCGTATACACAAAATGTCCTATTGTTCTTATACTACAAATATATGTATGTAGCCACATGTGTCAGTTCAAATGAATATTTAACACCAAAGTCGTATTTGTCATCAAACAACACACAGCCTTTATCCATCCCGCCAAATATGTATTTATACTCCAGCAACATGTGTCTGCGTAAAACACAGAGTGTTTCTGTTTTTTTTTTATTGCACGCACATACATTTTTTTTATTGATTTGTTTTGATTTTGTTTATTTACATATTTATTTCAACATTTTATTTGTTGTTTTTTTGTATGGCGTCGTTTTGTATATGATTTCGATGCTGTATATTTTTTCATAAAAAAAAACCAACAAAACAAATGAATGGCAACACTGTTGCATATTTTCAATTTTTACTTTAAATATTTACATAAAGGTACTTCATTGTTTGTTTTTATTTTGTGCAATAATTTATTATTGTTTTTTTGCTTACTGTGGGTTTTATTTTGTACTTTATTTCTTTCAGAATTATTATCTCTCGGATTTTTCAAGTACTTTTATGCTGAAGAAAATATTTTTGTTTTTATTTCATAAAATTTTTTAAATTTTTTTGAACTTATAAATTCAAATTTTTTTTTTTTTTAGAGTCACAAGACACTGAAGTGCTTGGCGACTTCTTGGACGCACATTCCAAACATTGCTTAGTAGAAAAATCTAAAGAAACAGGGTTTTTTAGGTTCAATGGCTGATAAGCAGGTACCCTACTACTTACTGGGTCACACAATTGCATCTTAATAACTTAGACATTTCTTGTCGAGTTGAGATATTATAACAAGCGCTTTAGATTATCCGTCAAATAATCGAAAAAATTGACGAGGTACATTCTTACATTGTTATTGTTGTATATAATCAATGTGAATTGACTTAATGAGGCCGTAATAGTATACATTTTCTAATTATCAGACAAAAAACGGATGTTATTGTTTAGATTTATTTAATTTTATATTGTGAAAATTTGCACTTCAAGTTAACTAAACAATTTAATAAAATTTAAACTATTAATTAGATAATGTTTGAAATACATTTTTGGTACAATTTTCATATAAGATTAATTGAAATATTTTGAGAAAATATAAACTAAATTAATTATGACATAAGAGATCAAAGAATAAATTTTTTCAAGTTTTTTGGTATTTACCAAAAAACAAAAACTTTTGAAAAATAAGTTATTATATGCTGATTGTAGCAAACATTTCGTTTGAAAATTAAATTGCAAAATGTTTAGAAATTCTTGAATTTAATTTGTTTGATAATCAAAATTAGACCCATCATAGTAGATTTATGAAAAATATTTAGGAAAAGTTTACTGTAAATGTTTGTATACAATATTTTCCAAATGTTTTTATACAATTTTTTGAAATTTTTTAGTAAACATTTTGTAATTGTTTTTTTAAGTCTATTAAACAACATTCACCAAACATTCAAAAAAATCTTATGCTTATTGAGTATCGAACCTTTGATCTCCAAGATATGAGTCGACAATCTTATCAACAGATCTAACGTGCCAGTAATGCTTCAAATGCCTTGTGTCTAACTTAGCTCGTTAAGTCATTGAAAAAATAAAATACAAATTTTACGTTAGTTTGGAGAACGATTTGGTTATAAAAATTTTTGAATCGTTTATTTGTACCTTAGAAATCAATTGTGAAAATTCTTAAAAATAAACATTTTCCAAACGTTTGAAAGTTGGTCATGAAAAACATTTAGCAACTAACTTTTTCCAAGTATTAAATTGTAAAGGTTATAGAATTGTTTGTTAGGTTATTTAAAAAATAAAAATTATATTTTATATGTGAAGGCCAATTAATAATTTATTTGTTTCAATCCTATTTTTTTGAAAGGAAAAGTAGCAAATATTGGATATGAAATTGTCGGGCTAAAACTACAACTAGACATCTGATGTTCTGAGTTAAGTATACAGAAACATGAAGAAAAAACGGTTCTAAGCCCCAGTCTTTTGAAATGTAGTCCCCATCCAATTTTAGATAAAAAATAAAAAACAGAAATCTTCAAAATCTCATACAAAAAACTAATCCCAAAAAAATAAAAGAGTATTTCTCTCAAAACATGAAAATGTAGATGTCTAGTTGTAGTTTTAACCCGACGAAATATACTATGACATAAGAATAAAAAATAAAAAAGTAGTTCTTTATATCGTTTTGTGCTCATTACTACTATAGTAGTCCGTACGAAACTAAGATCGGTAAGCTGACGACCATCAACGCTAGTGCACTATGTACTATGCGCACTACTATTTTCAATTTTGAATGATTTTCAAGTCGCGATATCTCATAAAGGATAAGTCTGACGAAAAAAGAGTTCGGAGAGACTCTTATAGGGAATTTAACGTTCTACAAAATGCATAAAAATTTTTTTCCAGGACGAAGCGTTTTGGAGCTATTTTGGAAAAACGGTTTTTTTCTAAATTTTAGGTTTGTTAAAAAAATATCTCCTAACTGTATATCATACGAGAAAAAACAATATGTAGCTCATAGTGTAAGTAGTCCCCTATAAAAAAGTATTTTTATTTTAAACGTATGACTCACCGTTCATGAGTTATCGTAATTTTTAATCACCTCATCACTGTGCCTACTCATAAGCGGCATGCACAATTTACAAGTTTTTTTTCAAATTTTTAATGAGGACATCTCCTGAGTTATACGACGCACAGTGGGGTATTAGATACCAAAACACGCTATTAATTCATCCAGACTATTGAGGGTTATAATAACTTATTTTTTTAGTTAATTATGCATAAAAAAGTAGAAAACTTATGCAGTTGTACATTATGTAGTGAAATTTTTTTTTAATAGCAATAAAAAATGGAAATTGAAAATTGTCATCAAATTTTTTACGCATTATTCTGAAGTTTTAAGAATTTCTGTCTCTGGTGAATCCTAGTGAAATTTTTTTAAGAACATTTTTGTAGAACATTTTAACCCATTTTAACCAAGTTTTTGGAAAAAGAGGTCAAGAAGACCCATAGAAACAGGATATAATGGGTTAAGATGCAACAGAAAATTGTTTCTTATATGATTTTATGATAAACTTATAAAAAACAGTTTTTCCAAGATGTAGTTTAAGAGTTTTACAGCAGACCGAAATATCGAAAATATGTTTTCTTTCGGTTTTTTATCTAAAACAACAATATATGAATGATTTTAAACTCGAGATATAATGTTTTTATATACCTTGACTCAAGACGAAAAATTTTATATATCGGATGACTCATTCCAAGCGTTTCTTAAATCGTAATAAAATAAAACCTGTACTAAACCGAGATTTTGCATAAAACGGCGCTGAGCGACCTCTTAATGACCTTCAAAAATTTTTAAAAACTCAGCGTACTTTACTGACACCCTCTACAGATTTTTGCTGGTAATTATCTATCTGTAGTCTGTATTTAACTTTTTATTTATTTTTTGCTCCACTTTCATACATATTGGACATGTCAGTTTGCCTTAAAAAAATTAAAATTTCTCACAGCCGCGCAAAAACCCGCAACCCTTTTTTTCATAAAAAGTAACTTAAATGTCTAGTAGTGTGTATTGAAAAACGAACACCTAATTCCACACTCAAATTATGAAAGAAGAGAGATAAAAAATTCAGGGAATATAAATTTTTTTACTTTAAAATAAATTCCTAGCTGGCCAAATGGCCATTGTTTATAAAAACCGAGTGATTTTGTACTGGAGCCTATCTTACGGTAAATTTTTTTCCAAAAAACACCATAGATATCGATTTGTGGTCTAAAATAACTTATGTGTGCAAATTTTCAGAGAGATCGTATGACGTGCAGGAGCGTCAGCAGAGGAATAAGAAACGATTATCTTCAATGAAACGAATACTTTTTGTACTGGAGCCTATCTAACGGCAGATTTTTTTCCAAAAAACACTACAGATTTCAGTTTGTCGTCGAAAACAACTTATGTATGCAATTTTTCAGAGAGATTGTATGACGTGCAGGAGTGTCAGCAAAGAAAAAAAAGCACTTATTTTCAATCAAACGTTTAATTTTTGTACTAGAGTCCATCTAACGATTAATTTTTTTCAAAAAAACTTGTGGTACTTGATTCGTCATAAAAAATAAACTATGCACCCAAATTTTAAGATTGGTGGAACGACGTGTGGGAGTGTCAGCGAAGGATTAAAAAATGGTATACAGCCATTTCATGCCTATCGTAACAAGATCTGCCACACCCCTTCCGATATCGCTGAAATTTGGTACATGGTTTCATTTCATGCTTAAACTTTGAAAAATGGCAAAAAAAATGTTTGCGATTTTTTTTGTGGCTTGTGGAGGGGTGCAAAAAGTCGAAAAATAGGTAAAATGTAACAAACTCTGCTCAAATAATTACCAATAACTTGGCCATTTCTTAACCGATTTTCATGTTTAGACCTGTTTTGGAAAGGCATTGAATCAGACTATAAGCTGACAATAAAATTTGATGAAAAGTACTACATTTATTACTATTTCAGTACTAAACTACAAAAAACGTGCCCGAGTACACTTTTTTTGTTACCTTACAAAATATTTTTTTTCGAAAGAAAAAAAAAATAATCTTTCAGTCAAAAAAAAGAGAAAATTGGTATGTCTCGAGGCTTAGAAGTTATGATTTTTTGAAAATTTAAAAAAAGGTCCGATCAGAAAATGGCCCATAGCTGGAACATTTCTTATCTCATTTTTATGTTTGGATCATTTTCAGAAAGGGATTGAATCATTCTATTCGCACAAGTTTTGTATTTGGTTAAAATTACTAAATTTACTACTATTTTAGTACTAAACTACTAAAAACGCTATAGTACCTATTTTCGACCTTCCAAAACAATTTTTTAGAAAAAGAAGACAAAATTACCTTTCAAATGAATCTAAAATTTGGATGGTACCATTAATGGTATAGGAGTAATGATTTTTTGAACATTTCAGTACATGCAATATTTCGTATAATGTAGTTTTTTTTGTAATTTACATCATTTTAAATTCCTCGAAAGATTTTGAAAATGAAATACGCCGTGCTGCAATACGATTACCATGTACCAAATTTCAGCGAAATCGGAAGGGGTGTGCCAGATCTTGTTACGATAGGCATGAAATGGCTGTATACCATTTTATAATCCTTCGCTGACACTCCCACACGTCGTTCCACCAATCTTAAAATTTGGGTGCATAGTTTATTTTTTATGACGAAACAAGTACCACAAGTTTTTTTTGAAAAAATGAATCGTTAGATGGACTCTAGTACAAAAATTAAACGTTTGATTGAAAATAAGTGCTTTTTTTTCTTTGCTGACACTCCTGCACGTCATACAATCTCTCTGAAAAATTGCATACATAAGTTGTTTTCGACTACGAACTGAAATCTGTAGTGTTTTTTGGAAAAAAATTTGCCGTTAGATAGGCTCCAGTACAAAAAGTATTCATTTCATTGAAGATAATCGTTTCTTATTCCTCTGCTGACGCTCCTGCACGTCATACGATCTCTCTGAAAATTTGCACACATAAGTTATTTTAGACCACAAATCGATATCTATGGTGTTTTTTGGAAAAAAAATTACCGTTAGATAGGCTCCAGTGCAAAATCACTCGGTTTTTATAAACAATGGCCATTTGGCCAGCTAGGAATTTATTTTAAAGTCAAAAAATGTATATTTCCTGAGTTGTTTATCTTTCTTCTTTCATAATTTGAGTGTGGAATTGGGTTTTAAAACTCGTCCATATATTTCAATACACACTAATGTCTACTCTTTATTAAAATCAAAACATTTTTGTTTGACCTCACTTTTGGAACGACTATATATCTATATATATAGCCAAAATGCACTTAATTTTAAACTAACGAACAAAAACAAAATATTTAAATGTAACAAAACACTTTTTTACAAAACAAAAACCACTTTTGTATTACAAAAGTACCTGAGCTAAAAGGGTCCATCAAAATTTAAGAAGAAAAACGAAACAAAAGGAAAAAAATCATTGCATTGTTGGTGGCTGCACTTGCTTCTTGTGATTATAGCGACTGGAGTTCTCTCACAAAGAGTTTAATAATTCCGAAGGAGCAAAACATGGCATAACCAAATTTTTAAAACTTATTATGGACAGTCTATAGTTAAAGAAAATCATAACAAGATGAAAACCTTGCATATCCTAAAATACTTTAACTCCACTTAAATAATAAAAAACTTTAATTTTTTAACACATATTTAATTTAAATAAAACAAAATTTTTTTAACGTTAACTCAAAAAAACTTTTATGTAGTAAGAACCACATTTACCTGAAGTTAAAGGTTCCATTAAAACTTTTTCCACAAAAAACTTTTTTTTTAATAAAAATGTACTTTAAAAAAGCCAAAAAATTCAAATTTTTCACAGCGCGCGAACGAAAGCAAAAAAAGTTGATCTTCAACCGCATATAACTTTTTTACTAGTAATGTTAGGCCAACAATTTTTATTGTTTGTGACGCAAAATTTAATTATCTTTAAAACGGTATCAAAAAAAACCGGTACTTCAAAAATTTTTTTTTTCAATTAAATGCGTAAAAGCGCATACAATACCCCTTTGTGCGACGCACAGTGGCGACATCTGGCATTTCTCGTTGCAAAAATCATAACTTCTGAACCATTTAAGATATTTTAATTCTATTTTCTGTTGTGGATAGAAAATTCTCTTAGCTATTGCTATTCTAAATTTCATTTAGAAAGCATTGCAGTGGGAAAAGCAATGTTTTGTTGAAGCCCGATTTTCTGTAAATTACATACATATCGTTAGGAAAATCCCGGAACTGTCAAATATTTCAGAAATTGGATGTTAAATCTAAAAACAAAAAAACACATGTCCAATAATTTTCAGAGATCTATTCAACGATATGAATCTTGACCCCCTCTCACCCTCCGACGGGGGTGGGTGGGGGAAAAATCAAAATTTTAAATGGAAACCCCCAATTTTTATTGCAGATTCGGATTCTACGTAAAAAAATAAGAAAGTTTTGGCTGAAAAGTTTTTTCTAGATGGCGCCGTAATCGACAAAAACAAAATTAAAAATATAAAGTTTTGTACTTAAAACTTCGTGAAATTTGCTTTTTCATCCATAGGTTTCGCCATAAAAGTTGCTCTTACACAAAGGGTTGTAAGTAAAACCATACAGTTTTTGGAGCACAAGCTAAGAGATAAACACCAATTAGTTGTGTAGTAAGCCGAGCTTTACAAAAAGAGAAGTTTTTTTTTAAACTCAACCCAAAGCTTAAAAACTACGCTAAAAGCAATGTCTTCAAAAAAAATTCATAAAAAATAAAAGCTATTAAAAAAACTTGGATTTTTGCTAATCAGTTTTATGAGACAAGACCACTAATGCTTTAAGTGATAGAAAAAATCTTTTAACCATTTGCCAAAGTATTCAACCTAAATATGAAGCATTTTTCTCAAAAATTAAATTTTTTCTCTAACTTCAAAATTAACTCAACTTTGAGAGGCTGTAAAAACCAAACTACTTGCCCGTATGGGTTCAAATTTTCAAATCCTTTAGCTCCAAATATTTTTCTATCTGATGGCACTATCAGATTTGTAAAAGGAACCCTATCGAAATTGATTTTTGCAACGCCTTTTCGAAAAATGACGTCATGAGCCACAGGTGTCCTGATGAAAATCATTATAACTCATAGAGCTGCAAGTAGACGCAGCTGCATTTTTTTATATTGTATTCAGAATTGTGTAGTCTATTTAGTTTTAGCAGTGCGTAAGATATCTTTTGCGAACATTTTTTTGAAACTCCATTCGAAGTTGAAAAAAAGGGTAAAAATAGTGTTTCAGAAAAGTACAGAAATCAGACATTAAAAAAAAAAAAATTATTTATTTTTAGTGTTACTTGATAGTATAAAAACCGCTTATAGCATAAAAAGAAAAAAATTAACTTTTCTTTTATAAGTTGCAGAAAAATTAGAACCACATCTAGAAAAAAAAAAAAATTACAAACTCGATAAAACCATCGACTTTGACCAGCTCTGCAAAGCGAACCATTTTTTCAAATGAACTGAAATTTTATATCTTTAAGTATTGATCATTTGTTAATAAAACTGCATCATTAGATTTGCGAATTTTCATTTCACCAAAATTGATTTTTGCAACCACTTTTGAGAATTGCAGCCAGTGTGCGACGTACGAAAACATAAGCTACAATATTGCGCCACAATATTTTTCCCGAAATGTAACCGTTAAAGAGATATTTCTGAAACCTTTAAGTACTTGTGAACCAATATACATTTTTGGGCTTAAATGAGATTTTTTTAAGTGGAGTAAGTCAATTTAATGTGCAAAAATAATGTCATAATATCAATTGGCAGATATTTTATGATGAAATGAATAAAATTGGGCTTAGTTTTCACGAAAAGTTTACCTGAAGGTATAGAATTGGTTGCATTTGATTAAAGAAATGATAACGGTCAAATAGTTATTCAGGTACATACGTGTATTTTGCACCTCGAATGGACTTACTCCATATTCAGAAAAAACCAAATCAAGCCCAAATGTGTCAATTTTTATCTGATGTTGTTTGTTGATTTTTTTTTTTTTTGTCAAAATACTTATGCCTACTAGTGTATGGTGCCTATAGATGAAGCATTAAATTTGTCATATTCACATTGTGACATTACTTTTGATTTTTATTTGATATAAAGGAAATAACTTTCTCAGTGTACTCGTAATGCGCTTGCGTACAAGTGTACAAAATCTTATCGGAATATCCTATAATCCAAAAAAATTTCATAGTAAATAAAATAAAACCTAATTACGCAAGCAATACACAAAATACTACATGTAAAGATGCAATCATATATTTATCTTTGACAACAGCAACAACAACAGAAACAGCAACAGCAACAACAACATCAACAGCAACAACAACAACAGCAAAACATAACAATAGCAAATATGATTATCTTATCTACCCACATAATTTCATATATCCCGTTTGTACGAGATTATTTCGTGCGGCTTTTTTATTTTTCCACTCTCAAATTAATTGGAGGGGTCTTGAACTTTATTACTGTCAGCAGCTGGTAGAATTCATAAAAAAATTCTATGTAGACTAATCTCATTGCGGTAGGATTTTTATGTGATATTATCTGTTTATTAGCAATAAGTTTTGCGCTCTTCTTCATATTTCATACTAAAACAAATGGAAATTTATCCAAAAAACTACTGAATCCCGAAAGATTTATTGAAATTTTATGAAAACACAGGAAGGTCATAATTGAAACATATAGATATGAGAAAGAAAACTTATAATATCGTATGCTATAACTCAAAATATTTGACAGTGCAAGGTTTAAATAAAGGCAAATACATATCGCTCATTTGGTGCAATATCGTCATAATTCAAAAAAGTAATTTCGAGATAAATATGCAGAAATCAGCGCAAGTTTTTTTTTTGCTTTGTGTAAAAAAAAACTAGTAAGGGTGTAACCTTTGGCCTGGCCAAACATTAAATACACTGCAGTATTTTGAAAATTTTGATTATATGTTGCCACGCCCTCTTGTCAACGTGTTCATTTATTTTTTGCTCAGAGCTTGCATTTATAGTTTTTAGTGTCTGAGTAAAATTTAGTTCGATTATCTCAAAAAACGCTTTCAGTATTGCGTTTTGAAGTTTTTGCTTACATGGGAGGAGCCACGCCCTCTTGTCTGATTTCACCCGGTTTTTGTTGAGAGCTTGCACTTATATATAGTCCTTAGTGTTTGAATAAAATTTTGAAGCTTTCGTTCATATGGGAGGTGCCACACCCTCTTGTCCGAACTTGCCCAGTTTTTTTTTCAGAGCTTGCGATTACAATTCGTAGTATTTATGTGTATTTTGGCTGCATTGTCGTGAAAAATATTCCTTAAGTTGCATTTTTAATACATTTTTTGTATGGGGAGTAGGCGTGTCCGTTTGACCGATTTCGCTCATATTCAATCCCACGAGCTAACTTTGACGACGGAGGTAGTATACCAAATTTCATTGAATTTTCTTTCTCAGTTTTCCCAGAAAATGTATTTCTACACACACCCAGCCAGCCAGCCAGACAGATAGACGGACATGGTTATATCGACTCAGGAGGTGATCTGATCAAGAATATGTAAGTATACTTTTCTATATCTGCCACGCCTCCTTCTCCGCATTACAAACGGAAGGACAAAGTAAATACATATACCCTGGGTGTAAGGTATAAAAACGTTATCATAAAAACTGGCACAGTGAAAAGAATATATTGATACCTATTATGTCATTACTGCAACTCAAAAATCTGCATTCTTGGAAATCGCGGCAGACACGAATTAACTTTCCTTATCGTAAATTTTCTCCTTAACCCTTTCACGATCAACGGGACATATACGTGGGCTGCTATATATATTTCTGACCTAGGCAACACTAAGTGTTGCCAGGTGCAATCTGACATTTCCATTGGAAAGTTTGACATTTTTTAGCATAAACGCACTCAGAACGTTTTGACGTACGACCATCATTTGTGTTGTTTACAGTGACTTGAAAAAATCAATTTGGCAAAAAATGGAATTAACTCGTGAACATTTTCGTGCGATTATTTTTCACAACTTTCGACGTGGATTATAACGACAAGAGTGCATCGATGAACTTAAATCTTTGTATGGCGATAAAGCACCATCCATGATCAAATTTTCCATGGAGCTATGTTATGAATATCTGAATTATGCTCAGGAATGCCTTTAATGCTTGATATCACGGATGATTTGAACAAGACAAATTAGGGAAATGCTTTCAGTTGCTTCTTTTTCGATGGCTCACTGACTTTTAGAAAAACCTAAAATTTGACAGTTTCTGTCTTTAAATTCTTTTACCGCCTTGGAAGTTGGGCGCAGAATGGCTTTTTGTGCGTTCTGTCCGTCTTATTTAGGGCACTTTTCTGGTGGAAGTTTTTCAAGTTATAGAAGAGAGAAAATCGTTAATGTGATCCAAAATGTTACAGTGTCAAATTCTTCAGGCTCATTATATTATTCTGCTCGATTACTCTCCACAGCTGTGTTTTCTGTCTTATTCAAATCTTGTCTGAACTCTGGGACACCCATAATGTTCAACAGTTTTACTAACCCTAAACTGTCAGCTGTCAAATTGTTTTCTTTATAGGCTGTCAACTGTCAAACTGTTTTCTTTTATAGGCTCTCAACATTTTACCGAACAAGTGGCGGTAGCTTAAAATCTTGCGTGAATTATGGGACATCCATTTTTTTTTTTTTTTTGAGACGCCCAAATGCAAAAGCAAACATTTTTTTTTTCATATTGATATTTTTGGATTTGTAAGTTCCCTAGCTGTTCGAAAATACCAATATCCCAAAAACAAATTTTTAATTTTTTAACTGCTTCTACATTTCGACTACTCTTTCGTTAAAATTGGCGATTTTTGAAATTTTCTTAAAAATATTGTATTTTTCAAAAATTCTTAGCAATTCATAGATATTCTTGTAATTTTTTGTTTGCTCTGAGCAAAAACAAATCGAATCAGGACAATAGGGCGTGGCACCTCCCATATAAGTTGAAGTTTCAAAACGCTATACTGAAAGAGTTTTTTGAGATAATCGATTCAAATTTCACTCAAACACTGAGAACAATAATTGCAAGCTCTGAGAAAAACCTAGGCAAACTCGAACAAGAAGGCGTGGTATATCTCATACAAGCAAAATTGACGTACTTACTTCTGTAGTGCAAGCGTTACCTGAGGTAATGAAACCAAACTTCGCACAGAAACTCTGAATAGTTCATGCAAGATCTGAGCTTAAACTAATTGAATTCGGTCAAGAGGGCGTGGCACCTCCCATGCAAGCAAAATTTTCAAAATACTACAGTGTAGACTTTTGGCCAGGCCAAAAGTAATGCCCTTACTAGTTTTTATTTTTTAGGCATATTCGTGTAAATTTTTTGGAGCATTTTTAAGTCCTTTTTTAGACAAAATTTTAAAAAAATAATGAGATGTCTTCAAAAAAACTCTGAAAAATTCACACGAACTGCTAAAAGCATGCCCCATTACATCAGCCAAGATTCTTCATCCTCTGATTTCCGGAATCTGGAGCAAAGAGCATTCGCCAGAAGATGCTGGTTAAATTGCCGGAAAAAGGTGACCTAAGCGAGTGTCGAAATTATAGAGGAATAATTTTGCTCTCAGTTCCATCAAAAGTACTGACAAAATTGCTTCTAAATAGGGTAAGCGAAAAACTTGGAACTTTACCAAACAACTAGATCTCGACTACGCTGTCGAAATTTGCCTTCTTTTGTCCAAACACTCAGATATGCAAAGCAAGATTGAAGACCTTGGCTTGGAATTGCAAAAAGCCGGCCTAAAAATCAACGCATCCAAGACTAAAAGAATGAAGCTGAACGCAAACAGAAATGACATCACGTTTAGAGCTGGCAGTGATGACATCGAAAACGTTGACAGTTTCACGTATTTAGGCAGTATTATCTCCATGGATGGTGGAGCAAAAGAGGATATCAACTCAAAAAGAGCAAACGCAAAAGGCGAGCTTGCGCAACTGAACAAAATATGGTCTTCTTCCGTTATATCTAAAGTGCGCATTTTTGATTCAAATGTGAAATCGGTTTTGTTATTGTATATGGACAACTAACGAACAAGCTGCAAGTATTCGTCAACAAATGCTTAAGGCGTATACTAAAGGTTTGGTGGCTTTGCACTATATCAAATGCCGAGCTACATCCAAAATGCAATCAGAGAGCTATAGTAAACGAGCTCAAGCTGCGCAAATGGAGATGGATTGTTCACACTCTCCGGAAACCACACAGCGAAGTTTGTCGCCAGGCTCTTGAATGGTATCCACAAGGCAGTAGAGGACGTTGTAGACCCAAAACCAACTAGAAAAGGTCGCTGGAAAAGGAAATCCAAGAATCGGGAAAGTCATGGCAAAAGATTAAAGTCATCGCAAAGGATCGCAACAAATGGAGGCGTTTCATATTGGCCCTATGCTCCTCCTAGGAATTAAAGTAGAATACATACACTTTGGGCGATTATAAGCATTTTACGTCTTACACACTTTTTTCGAAAGATGACTTGCATTTTAAAGCTTATAAGTTAGGCTTTCATTTAAAATATTTTTTAAAAAAACTTAATGCACTGGACCACCAACTGATATCCCGATATAAGTAGCTTTTCGCAAACGATGACCCCTTGTTTGCCAATCCGGGATACGTAAATGAAACCAACTCAAACAAAGTAGACGTAAAGTAGAGCGTGTAAGCTCATCCAACTATTACGTATTTGTTAAGCTTAATTCAACTTAAGTGGTTATGCCTTATGGCCATAAAAAGCAAAACCCAAATGTAAGGTAACTCCTTCCCCTACAGTATTTCACGCATTATCTCATGCAACAACAACAACAACAACAACAGCATCCAACCAACAGAATCTAATGATATTATATACAAATATAGCTATGATGACACAGGCAAAAAAAAAAAAAACCAAGCAGCAGAAGAAGAAGATGCAAAATACTCTGATAACTGACATCATTAAATGTCTGGGTGACTGACTGACTATGCTGCTGTTGCTCCTTAGGTTACCATATCTCGCCATATCGATGACGCACATTTTCCACGCAGAGCTTGAGCTTTTAAGCACCAGCCAGTCAGCGAACTATACCAGTGACGGCAGCATTGAAAATTGAGTCAGCGCGTATTTAGTTCCTTTTTTAGTCCTTTTTTTTTATTTATAACGAATATATTTCTGACTATAAGTAGATGTTATTGTTGTTGTTGGTTGTCTCAATACTAGAGACACTGGCTACTGATTGTGAGTTATATATTTGAGGGGACTCTTCGTTTTCTTTTGGTTGTTGTTGTAATTTATTTCATTTATTTGCTGTTTTTCATTTTCATCGGAATTGGCAACAGCAATACCAGCATGGATAACAATTTTATGAGGTCATTGTCCTTTATTGAAGCTGTCATCTTTGTTTCTTAATTTTTTTTTTTTAGCAATAACACATGGTTACAAACATTCTATTTTTAATATGGCTCACTAAAAGTAAATGATAACATTCATGTCCTTTGGCAAAAATAAAAATAATATCAATATATATTGCTTTAAATAGATAAAGAGTATTTACGGAAAATATATCATCATTTCAAATTATTCAACAGAAACATTTTTGACAAATGCATATAAAATGTCATGAATGCCACGGTCAGCAGGATATGTAGTTAGTGATATTTATTTTGCTTAGTCCAAACCTTTTTTTCTTTTTGAGGGAAATAACATTAATTTATTATATAATCTTATAATCTTTATAATTTCATATGTTATTGGATCATTGTCATGAGTCTCACTTTGTTAAAATGGTAATTGTATTATATAGATATCCAATTTTCATCATAAATTTATGATTTTTCAATTGTATATCATTAAAAATAAAGCCTTTGCTTGAAAAAATTTGTGAAAAAAGCGAAATGTCGTGAATATTATGGTCATGAATGTCACAACTATGGGAACTACTCAGCTAAACCAAGCAAATGGAGACATTTAAATAAAATTTTAAAGCATTTTTCTTTTTTTGTTGTCATAAATCTCACATTTTTTATATGTAAAAAGATATAAACTTTTCTTGCAGAAACAGTCAAGGCAAAATGTCATCAATGTCACATTATGTGTAAAAAAAAAAAATATAACTTTTCTTTCAAAAACACGCGAAAAGCTAATTTTCATGATTTCCACTTCCACAAATGTTATATTATTTATAAAACAATAACTTTTCTTTTAAAAACACGCAAAAAGAGCTAAATATCGTTAATGTAAAGGTCATGAATGTCACAACTTTGAAAAGCACTAATACAAAACAGACGGATGAAGCCTTTTGAATAAAATGATAAATTACATTTCATTTTCTGTTGTCATGAATGTTATATTTGTTATCTATGAATGTCACAACTTTAATAAAATTTTAAAGTACGTTCTTTTTTGTTGTCATGAATGTTACATTTGCTATCTACAAAAATGTTACGGTCATGAATGTCACAACTTTGGGTAGCACTTTTCTAAAACAAATAGATGAAGCCTATTTTGTAAAATTTTAAACCAATTTTTATATGAAAAAATTTATAAACTTTTCTTGCAAAAACAGGCAAAGCAAAATGTCATCAAAGTCACATTATTTTTAAGAAAAATATTACTTTTCTTACAAAAATACCTAGAAAAAGCCAATAATCTTGATGTCACGGCCAATAATGTCATACTATTTATAAAATATAAACTTTTCTTTCAAAAACATGCAAACAACCGAAATATCGTGAATGTAACGGTAATGAAAGTCACGACTTTTGGATCTACAGATCAAAAGCAAGCAAATGAAGCCATTTAAATAAGATCTTAAAGTATTCTTTCGTATTTATTGTCATGAATGTCATATTTATTATAAAAAAAAATAAACTTTTCCTGCAGAAACTTTTAGCGTAAATGACATGGTCATGCATGTCACATTATTTGAACAAAATAAAACAACTTTTTTTTCAAAAACATGCAAAATCAAAGAGATTTGGCCTTCTCATGAATGTCAAATTATTCATAATTTCAACTTTTAATGCAACAACACACAAAAAAAGGAAAAATGTCATTAATGTCACGTTATACATAAGTTGGGGAATAGTGTCGCCTGCGGGCATGGGTCGGGTGTGGGCACCCCCCATAACTTTCGACAGAAAACAAATACGGCTGTTCTGACTAATGTTGAAAGCGTTATGACAGCACAAAGTTTTGTGCATAAACCAGAGCAAACAGACTCATTTGCTTTATGCTGAGAAGAAAATAATTTTTGAATAAGTGAAAGTCAGCACAAAAGTTTTTTTCAATAAAAAGCTGAATCCAATCTATATTTTTTGCAGTAAATTTATTATATTTTGTGATTCAAAACCGAATCCAACCAAAATGTTCACACAACACAATGTGCTTATTGCTTTTCAAAATGGCTGTCAAAGTCGAGTGTGGGCACCTATTGGGTCGGTTGTGGGCACCTCTCTTTTTTTATTTAATGCGTGTAATTTGCTGAAATATCGTCGTGGATGTCAACATAACAAATTCAAATGCTGTTAGGCCCTTTAAAGATGTCGCAGAAAAAAAGTTGTTTACATTTTGTAAAAGACCTCTGAATTCAGTTTCCAGACAAATGGACTGAGGAGCAGCTGGCAGAAATGGATTGGTACAAAAAATCATGCTTTGCAAAAGAGCAATGTCAACATGGCCTAGAAATAACGTCACCTAGCCGGCCTAATCTGCTAAACAATTTTGCCATTCGATCCAGAAAATTTTAGTGATGCTGATTTTGTTGAAGCCGCCGAATTTTAGCCGATTTTCTAAGGGAGATGATGTTATCCTATAAGCTCCAATTTGTATGGGTCTTTATGATCTCTTTTTTCAAAAATTTAATTAAAAGGCAGTTAGTGTTAAGAATAATATTTAAACAAAATACAATAGATGAAGTTTAAAAAAGCATTTTTATAACTCTACCATACCAATTTCTTTATTTATTTGGTTTGGGCATATTATCCATGAGTTCAATGCTTTTCTTAGCTTTCGTGACCACAAGTGAAATTTTTCAAAGTATATTTTTTTGGAATACTAAACTTTATTAAAATGAAGTTTTTGAAAAACGTGGAAAAAAACCCGTTTTAAGTGACATAAGTGCTATGAAAATGTTCCATGAACTGAAGACAGACTTTTGATTTAGCTTCTCATATCGACGGCTTATATTCAATACCCTCTATCTACAATTTTCACGAAAATTAGTTTTTAATGGTAAAACCTTCATTGATACAAATGGCATCTATGATATTAATTCCACACGAAAAATTTGCTTCCAGAGCTACTTTTTTCTATTTAAAGAAATTCACTATCTACAGCAATTGATTTTGTGAAATGCAATATCCTCTATCTATCTACATATGAAAAATGAAAGATTTTTCATTTTATTATATTTATTGGGTGGCCGTTATATACAAGGTCGTGACAAACGGTCGTCAATCGGCTCCAAATGTCGAAAATAAATTTTCTTGATTTTTTCAGTTTTGTATGTTGAACTTTGATAGCCCTGCTGAGTCGTGATTAGCCCTTCTGTAAACAAACAGATAAAGCTAGACGCATGAAATTTGGTTCAGATGAAAACAATATTACTGGACTATCTGGGATTAAAAATGGGCGTGATCGGTTAAACTTGATTTGAAAATTAATACAATTTAGGAGTGTCCGCACCAAAGGGCCTAGGTACAATTTCGAGGCAAAATTTGTGTCATAATATGAATCGGGTGAAATTTTGTTAGAGATGATAACAATTGTTTTCTGTTTTCACGAAAAATGGCGTGGAATTGATGGCATTATGTTCAAAAAATTATACCGGTCAAATAAGTGACTATTATGGCACATAATATGTACGAGATTACTTTTGCCTCGAAATGATACTTAGGCCCTTTGGTACGGCCACTCCTCAATTGTATATACGAGTCAAAAGATACTGGGTATTAGAGCGGTATCCAGACGGACTTGTGAATGCAAAACATGAGAACTGAAATCTGGGCTCAGATTTTTATAAAAAGTACCCCAAGTAACTAGAAAGTAGATGTACCCAAGAGCAAGGGTCTTTAGTCCCTACTCCCCGCCCAGGCCTACCATAGTCTTGCGCCCTAGTTTATAGTTATAGCAGTTTATGGTGAACTGGGATTAGTGGTGAGCAAACTAAGACCAAGACCAAGATCATAGCAGTCTTGGTATTGGTCTTGTTCTTGAATATTGTGTCTTGGTTATTAAGTCTTGGTCTCAAAAATGCCAAATTTCGAATTGAGATATGATTTTTTGCTTGAAACGGGCACCTAATAAATAAATAAATTCGAAAGACTAAAAAGCAGTCTTGGTCTTGATGATAATCCTGAGCAAGACCAAGACCACAGAAGTCTTGGTCTAGCAATGATATCAGCATCTTGGTCTAATACCGAGACCAAGACCAAGAATGAAGATCAAGACTAATTTTGCTCATCACTAACTGGGACTTCCTTATTAAGAATCTAAACTAGGATTTTTTCTATCATGTAAGAATTCTGAGTTATCTTTTCTTAGAAGTCCAAAAATCACTGTTTTGAGGCCTACTTAGAGCTACTTATATAGCAAGCTATAAGCAAGGATAACTCAGGATCCTTACATGATAGAAAAAAAAACCAATAGCAGATCAAAGTTCAAAATGAACGGCTATGAAAAATAAGGACCTATAATAATCTAGCTCGGGTTTCGGTTCTCATATTTTGCATTCTCAAGTCCGCCAGGCGCCTAACCTATTTTGAGTTTTCTTTTGCTAAAAAACTATCAATTAATAAATAATTCATTAAAAAATTGGTTTTTATTATTGTGCAATAGGCTCTATCTGCTTGTTTGAACATGCATTTTATATTATATTTGAATTGCAATATCCTCTATCTGCTATAATAAGGCGAATAACTAAGGTTTTTTTAAATTTTTTTATTTAAAGGATCTAGTGGCTCTTTTTACATAATTAATATCGTAGTACTTCGTTTGATTAACACTGTAAAAAGTAGCGAATAAAACAGTTTTTTTGCTCTTCTGAAAAATTGTGTTTTTGTAGATAGAGTGTATTGAATATAAGCCGTCGATATGTTCTAAAACAAAGATTTTTGGATTCAAACTAAAGAATATCTCAGAATTCTGACATGATGGGACATTTTTTCAATATTCTTCGTAAACTCATTGAGGAAAATAGTTGCTTTGTAAACATTAAGCCCCTGTTAGCCAGTGTAATTTATACACTCGTGCTCTAACTGATTGCATTTACTTATGTGTCGATACTAAAATTGATGTTGTAGTTAAAGTTCAGAAATTTCCAAAAGTGTTATGTCCTTGATGGTATTTATAGATAGATGTAACATAAGCACAAAAAAGAAATACAACATTTACGCCTAAATATTTTGTGATAACGCTCGTTATATGGTGTATAATAGTAATGTTATTAAAGTAGTAGCTGTGTTACATATGTTTCGATGTGTTTATTTATAGAGTGATTGTATTTGTAGCTCACCTTTTTTGTTTTTGCTTTTGAAATAAATTACTTTTTATCCTTGTAATTTTGCGTTAACTGAAAGAAAGTGAAAAATATTCAAATTAGAGCAGTTTATATCATTTTAATAAAATTAACATAAATTTTTATCCCTCTTTGAAGGGATTTAGAGGATTGGTAAGTGGATAAAAAAATTACAATATTTCTAGGAAGGCGAATGCTAAACAATATGAACTCATGAAAATATCCCCCGTTATGGTCTTTTGAAGCTTTCTTTTAACAGAAAGGAAACAAACTGTTTTTGCCTTATTCTTTCGGGTACTAGGAATTAAGTTACATCAATCGTTTTACTAGAATGACTCGTGATGAAGGAAATTTTTTCAGTATTTGCAAAAGATGAAGTTCTCATTAATTTAATGTTGCTCATACGACATGTTGTGCTGTGTATAAAGCACAACCCAATCCAGCAAAATGGTTAGTACCATAAGCGACATGCAGACACCATTAATTTAAACACATATTGGGTGGGTGGGAATCTCAGTGGAACACCAGAAAATGTAAGATTTCTGGGACTATACTGAACAACTTTTCTTAGTTCCATTTTTCGGAATTCGCAAAACGAACGGAGATATAGCCATCGGAAGATCGGGATATAGCTTTATCGAAACCGGTGTAAGTTCGGAGCACCTTGACAAATTTTTAATAATATTGATGTCATATGAAAGGTATTTGTATTGGCTACAAAATCGGAGTACAAAAGTTTCAAATCCGAGTCATGATATGGCAAATTTTCGGTGCTCTTGTAATGTTTGGTAATTTTCATGTAAATTTCTTTGGTTTACTTTTTTGTTTTCCTATATAAAAAATGTGCTAATGAAGGAAATGAGGCAGAAATTGCATATCAAATGAAATCGATTAGGTTTTCATAATTTATTACTAAAGCTATGGATAAGTAAGACATTTTTTGGAAAAATAGGGCTTTAAAAAGAAAAAAAACGGTCAAAATTTTCGAAAATTCGGCATATCTCAAAAATCATAACTCAGATTTAATATTTTTTTTACTTAGTTTTTAGCTTCTTGAAATACCTTTCATATGATACTTATAACATTAATATCCATTAAGGGGTTCCGAACTTATAGTCGTTTCCATAAAGCTATATCCCAATCTTCTAATGGATATATCTTCGCACTCCGTATAGACATCCACACAAAGTTTTAATTAACAAAATATTTAAATATTTATAAAGAATTTTATAACAAAAACCCTATTTAGCTTAATAAGAAATTTAAATTTGATTATACAGAAAAGAAGAAACTTTTGGCACTTTTAACGGTGCTTTAAGCTCCTTCATGATATTAGCCGTTCTGTAAACAAAACCTTTTAATAAATAAGCAAACGCTGTTAATTCTACGCTGGCCATTTTCATGCCCCACAAACAAAATTGGATTGCGTTTCTCTCGCAGACAGCAAAGCCATTGCATTAGAAAATCTCCAACTTTTTTGATACTTTAAACTTAAAACTAAAACATAGAAACTTCAGTGATACAGTCAGTAGCAGCGCTGTAAAAATGAGCACATGCCATGGAATTTTCGGTGATTTTAGTCGGTGTTTAATTTTCAAAAGATGATGGAACTAGGGTGCTCATAAATCACTGTAAGCTCATTAGGATTTACTTAGAAGCGAGAGACGGTGTAGTTTCATCCTCAAGTATAATAACTGTCTCGTTGAAGTTTTCAAATTGTGTATTCTACGAAGCAGAACTGAATTGAATGAACTAAGTATAAAAAAAACTTTTAGTTTTTTTGCTACAAAATAAAATTTAAAAGTTTTTTAACTTTTATTCCCTAAATTAAAAAAAAAAAAGTTAAAATCAAAATTAAAAGCTTGTTTTTTTTTTGTTTTTAATATAATTCTTTTTTAACCTATTTTTAATTGCTGTTCGATTAATCGTACATTAAAATAGTCTATTTACACTCATCGATTAATCGAACATGAAAACTTCATTATCAATCATATTTTTAACTATGATAGTAAATGATATCGAATAGATAGTGCCTTATATTACAATGATTTTTTTACTATTCGATAGTATTATTCACCACTTTTTTTCCCATCACCTTCCAATAGTTCAAGATTGATTGTTGAAAAATAACTTGTCAGGTCAATCGAAATTTCTATTTATCATTTAAAAATGACTAAAATTACAAAATAGTCATAATAATAAAAAAAAAATTATTGATGAGTTTTTATAGAACCAATACATTGTTTGCAATACAAAAATCAAAGCTTGTCAATACCTGAATGACACAGGTATGAATGAAAGATAGCGTTCGATTAATCGAACTATTCGCGCTCGTGCCATACCATAAAATCCATAAAAATACGACAAAACGTGGATGGTGAACACTTTATAGTCCGTTAGCCGGAAGGTAAATACATATCATCGATGCCAGTCCAAAAGAGGCTGTCCATAAGCCTTATGACCCTCAAATTTTTCTAATTTCCCTTTCTGTGACTGTATTTTTTTGTTATTCCACGCTGCTGTCAATTATGAAAGGAAGACGATAAATTTTAGCGTCACGGCGCTTTTAGGCAGCTCCCTTTCAACTGTCATTGACGATATTTACCTTCCGACTGACGAACTTGATGTGTTCGATTAATCGAACACTTGATTTTTCGTCATAATGGGAAAACGATTGAGGGCAAAAATTTTTCATGACGGATTTGGAATCAGAGGGTGTCAATTACTTTGCCAGATTTAAGGTTGAAAAATATCAATTGCAACGCTTAGAACCTGAAGCCAATTATGATTTTTCAACAAAAATCTAATAAAAATTAGCAAGCTGGGAAATTGATTACTAGGCCAATAGGAGGCTTGACAGATATGAAAAAGTATATATGTTCTTGATCAGCGTCACCTCCTGAGGCGATAAAGCTATGTCTGTCTATCTGTCAGGATATCTGGATGCCTGTCTGTCCGTTGAAACATTTTTATATTTTTTGGGAGCAAGATAATCCAATAAAATTTAGTACACTGCCTCCGTCATCAAAGTAAGCTCGATTTATTGAAAATAAGCGAAATCGGTCAACGGCCACGCCTACTGCCCATACAAAAAATATATTCAAAATGCAATTTTAAGAGTATTTTTCACGTCAATGCAACCATAATACACATAATGGCTAAGTACAAGCTCTGTGCAAAAACTAGACGAACTCGGACAAGAGAGCGTGGCACCTCCCATATAAGCAAAAGCTTCAAAGAGCTATACCGAAAACCCTTTTTGAGGTTATCCAACCAAATACAACTCAGACAATGAGAACAGTAAGATCAAGATCTGAGCAAAAGCTTCATAAATTTGGACAAGAGGTCATGGTACCTCTCGTACAAGCAAAATACTGCAGTGTAGGGTATTTCATGTTTGGCCAGGCTAAAGGTAAAACCCTAACAAGCTTTTTTTTCTACCTAAAGTTAGCCTAAATATTTATTTTATGGCCGAATGACTCCAAAACATGTATTGTAATTCTTAAGTACCCTGCAGGCAAACGGACTAGTTCAAGTGTAGTTCATTAACTAGTCCTCTACCAACCAGTACTTGTCTGACTTCAATCACTTTTGCATACAAGCAGCTGTTCTTTTGTGTGTGTTGATGTCCTACGAAATTTCAATTGTCCCCTTCAGCATTACGTTTACATCAGTCCGGGGCTAGTTTTGTTGTGAATTAGTCTCTTAACCACTAGTCTTCTTAGGTTTCGTGTGTAGTCAACCTACAGTAATATTTTTTTTTTTTTTTTTTTAATTTGAGTTTATATTTTTTTAAATAAATTAAATAATGAATTCAATTATTTCATATTTTTCCACAATTTATTTTGACACACAATTCAAGTGATACAAAACACAAATTATTTCAAAAGCAAAAACGAAAATTATATTTTGTTTTCGTTACTATTCAAAGTTATTTGCCCCTACAAACTATTAACTGATATCAAACTGGCCTCTACTGCATCCTTTTTTCACTAGTTTCGGGCTAGTACTAACCGTGAACTAGTATTTTTTGTAGACTGTCTCATATTTTGACTGAAGGGTTATATTTAAAGAAAGTTCGATATAGATTTTTTGAGTCAATTTTCTGAAAAAAAAAACTTTTAGAAATAAGCTTTTAAATTAAGAAAGTAGAAAAAAATCTTTTTATTATCAAAAGTTTTATCTATGTTATTTAGTATTTTATTTCTAAAGTTAAAAGTTAAATTTTTATTATTAATTTTTGGAATAAAAGTTCCAAAAACCTATAAAAATTCTTTTTTCGAAACTTTTATCTGAACTTTTAGTATCAAGTCTCAAGTTCTGGTATGAAATATACGTAGGCTGCTCGATATATTTCTGGCCTAGGAAACACTAAGTGTTGCCAGGTGCAATCTGACATTTCTATTGGAAAGTTTGATATTTTTTAGCATAAACGTACTCAGAACGTTTTGACGTACGACCATCATTTGTGTTGTTTACAGTGACTTGAAAAAATCAATTTGGCAAAAAAATGGAATTAACTCGTGAACATTTTCGTGCGATCATTTTTCACAACTTTCGACGTGGATTATAACGACAAGAGTGCATCGATGAACTTAAATCTTTGTATAGCGATGAAGCACCATTCTATAGCACTGTGAAAAACTGGTTTCATGAATTCAATCGTGGCCGACGCTCGCTCAAAGACGAATTCCGTGAAGGGCGTCTAAAAACGGCCGTTGTGCCAGAGAACATTGATGCCGTGCATGAACTGATAATGCAAGATCGTCATGTGACATACCGTGAGATAGAGGCATCCTTGGGCATTAGTTCCACTCCAATACATTCGATATTGCATGAACACCTGACCGTAAAAACGGTTTGTTCTCGTTGGATCCCGCACAATTTGACAATCGCTCAAAAAAAGGCTAGTGTCGATTGGTGCAAAGAAATGTTGAAAAAATAAGATCGCGGTGCTTCAAAAAAAGTTTATAAGATTGTTACAAGTGACGAATCGTAGATCTATGTGTATGAGCCCGAAACAAAACAGTAATCGACCGTGTGGGTCTTCGAAGACGAGCCAAACCGAACGAAAGTTGTTCGTGGAGGAAGCACTTCGAAGCAAATGGTCGCCTGTTTCTTCGGCAAAATTGGACATGTGGCAACTGTTCCGCTTGAGCAACGTAGGACGGTCAATTCTGAGTAGTACACCATAATTTGTTTGCCTGAAGTCTTCGGAGAAATTCAAAAAACTAGCAAGAGAAGACGAATCATTGTTCACCATGACAATGTGATTTCTCACACATCGGCTCAAACCAGCGCCTTTTTGACCGGCCAAAACGTCGAATTGATGGGTCATCCGACGTACAGCACTGACTTGGTTCCCAATGACTTCTTTTTATTCCCGCACATCAAGAAAAAAATGCGTGGTCAATGATTTTCGTCGCCAGAAGATGCTGTTGAAGCGTTCAAAAACCATGTTTTGGAGGTGTCTCAATTGGAGTGGAAATAGTGCTTCGACAATTGGTTTGAGCGCATGCAAAAGTGTATAAATCATGCTGGAGAATCAATAAAACCATTTTTGATGATAAATATTCGCATTTTCATTATTAGGCCAGAAATATATCGAGCAGCCCACGTATTACTTATTGATAATAAAAATTTCTTGTGGGTAATGCACTATTTTACATCTCTGCTAGGCGATAGCAGTGATGTCAACAGCAACAACAACAGCTACAGCAAAACTTAACAATAACAATTTAAAACAAGTGATGAGAAAGTAGCAACAAAAAGGGTTATGTTCCTAAATAGACTGGTTATTTGTATGCTACTCAAAATAGAAGAGATGATAACAGGAGTTATATTGTTTTCGTTAGAAAGGGGTGGGGTTATAGCTGATTATACATAAGTGGAGTGTGTTGGTCTACCTAAGCAAAATGCTTAAAATCACATCGAATGAAAAATGAAAGGGATAACAAGTTTGTCTAACTATTCGTTGTACAATAATACCAGTGTGTTTTCATATTGCATACTTTTAGGTGCTTGCGACAAAAGTTTCCAACACAAATTTAACTTTGGATAGAGCATATTTTTGCATTGAACATTTAAAGTTGCCTGGTGTGTGCCTGGTGCTGTCATAAAACTGCAATATTGCAAAAGTTGACAATAGCTTTATTGTAGTTGTTGTTGTTGTTATTGTTGTTGTGTGGAATATAACCAGTAAACTTTTGAATATCTTAATCAGTAAAGTATGCTTGAAATTTTTGAAAGTGTAGCTCAAAAGTATGCTATGAAATATGATAACAACGATAGTGTAATTTGTTTTCATCAGCTGTCATAAGAAAATTAAAAAGTTTGATGAATTTTCTTAGGAAAAACTAACAATTATTTGGGTTTAAGCAAAATATTCAAAATTTTCGTCACATTTCAACTAGTATTTATGAATTTACGCCTTAAAGCAGGCACTGAATTTTTGCAATAAATTTCTAACTTAAATTTGCATGTTTTTCTTGTATTATGCTCTCACTAACGTTCAAACACACACATATACATATAATGGGCTATTGAACTTTAGTGCCCTTCCCGTTCATAACGGCGATTATTCCACCCTTATTTTACAACATACATCAGGCACTCCCTTTTTTTTACTACTACTTTTTTTGCATATTACTCTGGTCAGTTGAAACAAACAGGCCACATTGTACCTAATGAACTAAACATTGCTTTCATTCATTTTTCCTTCCACCTTTTGCATAGTCCTGTTTTTTAGTTTCTTCTTTTTATTTTATTTTATTATCTACATTTTCTGCCTAGACTCTTTGTGTATACTGGTCATTTTCTATCCCTTTAATAATTCAAAAGCTTTAATAAAGAAAAATAGAAAACTCCTTTTATACAGGTCCTGCTACTTTTACTGCGCCTTTGTGTTATGCAATGAAATTAAAGCGTAACAAAAACAAATGCACATTAAGAAATTGTGTAGGAGCAGGAAAACAATAACGGGTGCAGCAGTGGTATGACTTAAGGTAAAAGTAATGCCAAAATGTATACGTATCAAGGATTTTTCTTTAAAATATAATCAATATAAAAAAACCTATTATTTTAAGAAAAAAGCCCCAGTGGGACGTTTCTTCTTTTCCTTGCATTTTCTTTTAATTTTGCTATACCATACAAAATCGTCAAAAGGAACAACATGTGTGAGAGAGATTTTCAGTGGAAAAGGATTTTTTGTTCGATTCTTTAGTAGTCAAATAGTTCTACATTAAAAGTGGAGCTGGAGGACTAAATTGGAGCATTCAGTATTTTTTGAGTTGAATCTCTATTATTGTTAACTCTATGATTTTTTCCAAAGTATACCCAGAAAAATATGGTACATTTCTTTTCTTTTTCCAGTAGAATCAATGAATTATTTGATATTTTCATCAGGATCTTGTATAGGCGAAATGTTGTTGGGGTCGGTGAACATTTTTGACCTCTTCCGGCACTCACTCACTTTTTGTTAGTTAAAAAATTAAAAAAAAAAATGGAAGAATAGTCTAAAATTTATCAAATACATCAAAGTTTGTCTAAACATTTAAAAAAAAAAAAAATCGAGGAGTATAACACAGTGCAACATTTTTCAAGTCATTGACGGTGAACTAAAATCCGTTATAAGGCGTCGAAAGTACTCGCCGAAACAAGTAATTCTGCCAGAGCGTTTTGCAAAGTTGACTCATATAAGGATTTTATGGTCATTTTTGCGATTTCAAGGTACTAGATGAATTTTTTTCGGTTAAGTTTGTTCGGCATTTTTCTTCCTCTATACAATAGCTACAACATTGCAGAAGTTATCAAAACAATATCTCGGCTCGTTACCGAGATATAGCCATATGAAAAAATTGAAAAATCGCTCTTATAGAAATATATTCAAAACGAAATATTTAGAGCATTATTTGCGATAACGCAAGGAAAATATACATTATAACTAGAGATAGTAAGTACAAGCTCTTACTTAAAACCAGGTGAAATCAGATTAGAGGGCGTGGCACCTCCCATATAAGCAAAAGTTTCAAAATGCTATACTGAAAGCGGTATTTTAGATAATCTACAATAATAAAATTTAACTCAAACACTAAGAATATTAAATGCAAGCTCTTCGCAAAAACTAGGACAAGAGGGCGTGGCAGTAGACCGGTGCGTTTTGGACGAAAGTTTAAAATTTGTCGCGCAACCGGCAGAATTGTAAAGTTTAACTATCGACATGAAGATTGCCGCCACCCTAGCTCTAAGAGATGACGGGAAGGGGTGTCGATATATTTTTGAAGGTTTAAAAACGTAGTTTAAAAATGCTTGCTTATAGGTCCGAAGTGAATCAATTCTCAGCTTCGTAGTAGGTCGAAAACTGAAATCTAAGACAAGGTTTCTTATGTATTTTTTCCCGTAGAATCGAATGGCATCATTTGTTTTCTGATTAGACGTCCATTTTTGGCGTTAAGTGAACTTTTCAGCTCAAAAAAGACGAAATTTTTCCAAATGCCCTGTTTGAGCGCTCCGCAATTGAACAGAAAAAATTTTAGAAAAATTTGAAATATACATTTTGCTAGGATTTTTTCTGACAAATCCAGTGGTACCATTTTTTTTGCGCTACGACATTATTTTTATTCATGAAAAACGAATTTTTGATTTTTATTATGAAAAAATATCACGAAATCGGGCGTAAATATTTAGTCAATGACGGTTCCCAACGTCCGGACGGTTTTTTTTTTCGGTGCCCCCTAGTAAAATTTTTTTAAAATATTTTTGGAAATTTTTTTAACCCATTATAAACAAGTTTTTCAAAAAAGGGTCAAAAAGACCCTTTAAACGGGATATAATGGGTTAAGATGTTCAAATAACTTAAAGTAGAATCAAGCGTGGAACAATATTTTAGAACATCTTAACCCATTATAAACAAGTTTTTGGAAAAAGGGGTCGAAAAGACCCTTAAAAATGCGATATAATGGGTTGAGATGTTATAAAATATTGTTCCATGCTTGATTCTACATTAAGCTATGTGAACATCTTAACCCATTATATCGCGTTTTAAGGGTCTTTTCGACCCCTTTTTCCAAAAACTTGTTTATAATGGGCTAAGATGTTCCAAAGTATTGTTCCATGCTCGATTCTACATTAAGTTATGTGAACATCTTAACCCATTATATCCCGTTTAAAGGGTCTCTTTGACCCCTTTTTTCAAAAACTTGTTTATAATGGGTTAAAATAATATCCAAAAATATTCTAAAAAAATTTTACTAGGGGGCACCGAAAAAAAAAAAACCGTCCGGACGTTGGGAACCGTCGTTGACTAAATATTTACGCCCGATTTCGTGGTATTTTTTCATAATAAAAATCAAAAATTCGTTTTTCATGAATACAAATAATGTCGTAGCGCAAAAAAAAATGGTACACTGAATTGGTCAGAAAAATTCCTAACAAAATACATATTTAAAATTTTTCTAAGATTTTTTCTGTTCAATTGTGGAGTGCTCAAGAAGGGAATTTGGAAAAATTTCGACTTTTTTGAGCTGAAAAGTTCACTTAACGCCAAAAATGGACGTCTAATCAGAAAACGAATGATGCCATTCGATTCTACGGGAAAAAATACATAAGACACCTTGTCTTAGATTTCAGTTTTCGACCTACTACGAAGCTGAGAATTGATTCACTTCGGACCTATAAGCATGCATTTTTAAACTACGTTTTTCAACCTTCAAAAATATATCGACACTCCTTCCCGTCATCTCTCAGAGCTAGGGTGGCGGCAATCTTCATGTCGATAGTTCCACTTTACAATTCTGCCGGTTGCGCGACAAATTTTAAACTTTCGTCCAAAACGCACCGGTCTAGCGTGGCAGCTCCAATAGAAGTAAAAATTTCAAAATGCAATGAAAGCGGTTTTTGAGATAATTCAACCAAATTTCACTCAGGACTAAGAGTTCTCTTTGCTCTGAGCAAAAGCTAAGTGAATTCGGTCAAAATGACGTGGCGCCTTCCGTACAAGCAGACTTTTGAAAATACTACAGTGTAGGGTATTTAAATGTTGGCCAAGCTGAAGGTAACATCCTTACTAGTTTTATTTTTTAATATAGTAGTGAAACTACAAAAATGAGACCAATCCAAAGTCTTTATAAAAAATTATAATTTTCGGTTTCACAAGAAGTTTTAAGTGTCTTGGCAACATAGAAGAAAGTTTATTTATTAGCACAACTTGGGCATTAGATTTATATCCCCGAATTGAATTAGGTTTATACCCCCGAATTGAATTCGATTTTAGGTGTTCCGTTTTTCAATAACATAATGCAACAAATTGAGGGAAAACCAATATGAATTTTATGTCGGTCACATTTTTTGACTAATTAAGGGTCGCTGATTCCGAATCTGATAACTGTTATTTCCTATCACGTCTGAAATGGGTCAATTTCTGAGTAATCGATTAAGATTTAGGTTGACATCTCCGATTTTTTTAATTGGTAAAAAGTTAGTATTTGATTTTCCGAAATTCCAAAAAAATCCAGACTGTTTGTGGAACACCATCCTACCAGAGATAAAGAAACCAGAGGAATCCTAAGGAGACTGAAACATCTTCGAGATCCAACTGGGCTCTTGATCCTGACGGCATGCTGAATAAATTGCACCCTTCGGCATTGCGGTCTCTAACCGAGAGGAACACATCCACAAAATGGAAGATTGCCCGTGTAATCTCTATCATCAAACCGCATAAGCCTGCAAGCCTGGGCTCTTCATACCGGTCCATCTCACTTCTTTGTCCTGCAGGGAAGGTATTGGAAGCGCTTCTCCTGCGGCAACTTCTACAGCACCTCAACCTTGCATACCATCAACATGGATTCAGACAGAACCATAGCACCACCGCTGCCCAGCCAGAAATCACTTCGGTCATCACTGAGGGGCTTAACTAAGTTCTAAGCTTCCTGTAGATCCCAAGGGGTCTACAGCGCTAGTGATGAGAAAAATTAGTTTTGTTGTTGGTAATTTTCGAGCTTTTCATCTAGGATGGTACCAAGATATTTCATTTCGACAGCCTTCAGTATAGCGACATTAAAAAATGTGACTCGAATTTTTGTAGACTGTTTGTGGAACACCATCCTACCAGAGATAAGGAAAGCAGAGGAACTGCAGACGATCGCAATAGCTCTAGATCTTTCTAAGGCCTTCGACACAGTCAATCTCGACATCCTCCTTGCAGACCTCACAAACGATACTCTCCCCGTTAATCTCAAAAGGTTACAAGCAAAGCGCAAAGAGGCGTGTTATCTCCCTTTTTACCTCTGCTTCATTTTACCTCCACCTTCAGGCATCACCCTGGTCACTTACGCTGATGATTGCACAATTGTGGCATCAGCTATAATAATTGCACAAGCCGTGCTTTTCCATTTTTTTGATAAGTAACCGAGCCTGTATCATTGAGAGCACCACGGATTGGTGTCCCTATGGCACTCCTCACTTATTTAACTATGCTGCCCATCCAACTTCTCCGAGATTGACCTCTAATCCCGCCTAGTACAGGTAGCACAATTTCTGTGACTCTTGGACTAGGCTCGACCTGTTTCCATTTTCATATCATCCCCCATTGTATCTCTAATTTACAGACCTGGAGTTCATGTCGCTACAACAACAACATTTTACTAAGAAATATTATAAATATATGTATACAATGTATATTATACATGTTGAGAATAGGTTCCCGGAATATTTTCTATTTCATTTTTGGTGAATATGGTAGCGTAGCAGTTGATTTTCTTTCAAGCTATGAACAGAACTGAGTTAATCTAATATGTCCACAATTTGTTGTCCCTCTTTACGCCCCAACAAAGACTACACCCATGCAAAGTTAAAAAGTAAAACAAAAAAGAGAATGAATACAAGAAAACATTAGAAAGTTAGCTACGCGATGTGGAGTAATTTTCATAATTTACGTGTGAAATGAGAAAAAAATTTAAATTTTTTCTGCATTTCTTCTTCAATTTTCTCCTTCTTTAGTGTTGTCATTTTGTTTTGTCTCCTTCGTTCTTTTTTTGTTGTTTTAGTATTTGTTTGTTATCCTTAGTTAACACAACGGCGTATAAATGTGCAGTACATGTCGTCCTCTGTATGTACTTAGTGTTTGTGTGCAGTTCTTCACAAGTGTTTGTATTGTATACACACATGTACATATGTATGTGTGTGGATTTGGACATTTTGTTAGCATTTTTTTGTGAGCTTGTCAAGCATGTGATGCCATACGTGAGTTTATTATTTAATGAATGATTGCTACACAGTTGTAAGTGTAGTTGTGGTTGCTGTTTTTCCCTTTCGCCTTTAATGACGCCACAACATTTTTTCCGTAACTCCAACACGAACTGAGTTTTTTCTTCTTTATGTATTGGATAAGTTTGTTTGTTTGTTTGCACGCGCACGACAATATGTTGAATTAAGTGCTGGATCTTAGCTGTCGTTGTGTTAGCATTTGATTGTATTAGTGTGTGTGTGTTTGTGTTTTGTGTAATCAAACTTGGCAAAATATCTTCTGACATGCAATGACGGCTTAATTTAAATGGTTTTTCTTAAAGTTTGATTGTTTAATACTAAAAATAGTCATAGGCGTAGCATATTTTTAGGCATTGCATGTTGAATACCAAGGCAATCCTTAAAAATTTTAAATTTTCCGAAGTTCGTTTGCATGCGCCGATTTATTTTTAGTTGTTTTTATAAATTGTGTAGATCAGCATGCCAATGGCAAGTCATTCATGCCAATGGGTCATTTTTGCCCTTTTCTTAAAAAGGTACAAAAATTACACCCAAAACAGGGAAATATGGAGTCATTCGCTATTAATTTTCACTACCAGTTTCTAAACACGCAAAGGTCCAAATTTGAGCTCGAAACCACATTGCATATTAATTACATCCCTGACGCGCTTACCTTAAGTTTTGAGAATTTTTTGTCTTTAGTAACGCTAAGTGAAATTTTTTGTAGGATATTTTTGAAATTTTTTTTAACCCATTGTGGTTTAGTTTTAGAAAAAGGGGTCAAAAAGACCCATAAAAACAGGATATAATAGGTGACTGTAATCTAGGAAAATGATAATTGTGTGATTTCGTTATGATCTTGTGAGAACGAGTTTTGTCCAAAATGTAGTTTTAGAGTTTTACGGTGGGGTGAAATTTGGAAAATATTTGTTGTTAGAACTGCTTACTGATTTAAAAGATTTTTTGCTTTCGGGATAAAATTTTGCTTTTTTATTGTTCAGCAACTAGTAGTGAAATTGTATAGCAAATATTTCTATAGTACATACTGACTCAATATTCCGCTGTTTTAGGTGTCATTTTTGTACCTTTTAGAGAAAAGGGCAAAAATTACCCACATGTGGGGCTTAAACAGAGTAAACATTTGATACAACAATATTCCCCGCAATATTTTGCATAAGTTTGCTGAACACATGATACACCTGAGATGTAAGGATCATATAGTTAAATTCATCGATTTAACACAAGAATGCGGTATTTTTGTTTTTTCGTGTACAGTGGATAAAAAAACTTCAAAAATCGATTAAAAAAAATGCGACGTGCTGGGGAAAAACTACGATACACGGGTGTTTTTTTTTAACGTCTACTTTAAGAATTTTGTCGATTTTCTCATGTGTTTTTTATTGTGTCGAACAGTGTAGTCAACCAGGAGACTATTGAAGTCGGAAGCGCACTTCAATCTTCTATCAAAATAAACTCGACATGTTCAAACAATCCTGGTTTAGCAGAACTCGCCTGTTTTGTGATGCTTTGCTTGTGGAAAAAAATCGTTGCATTCTTCTTTGCGTGTAAAACCTGTTTTTTGCTTATCACAATTCTTATTTAAGACTGTTGGACCCTGCAGGACCACGGACTATTACAAAACTAGTTTGCAAGATTAGTCCGAATTCTGTTCCCATCACATATGAAGTTCTATTTACATTTTACATTGTTTGTCATTGGATGTAGCCAATTGTGTTTTTATGGATTACATTCGGGCCAGAAAAGGGTCAATTGCCTCCGTATGCATTGCATTCGGACTAGTAAAAGTCTAATTTTTTTTTATTTTATTTATAAATTTCAAAAAATTTAATTTAATATATAAATTTTACATAAAAACGTCAGAAAGTTTCATAGACAAAAGTGCTTAAGATTTTGTTATATATTTTGGAGCATTGTGTTCCGTGTTCGAGTCTCGAAGCGAATGAATTTTATTTAATTCATTTTTTATTATTTTATATTGTACCTCGGCTAAGTTTTTTCATTTCCCGCTTCGAAGACTCTTCAGACAAATTGTGTACAAAGTAATACAAATTTAAAAATTGAAATGGAAAATCATCGAATGTAGGATTTGAACCTGGGCCTCTCCACGCAGCGCAAGTTATTAGACTAATACACTATCGTTTGCTCTTCTTCACAGTCGACGAAGTGCCACACATTATGTAATCAGTAATGTTATTATTTCACTGACATTATCGATACACAATTTTAACACTTTCGGTACTAATGACGGATAATGCATTACATTCGGACAATTTTTGATACAAACTAACGACTTTGCATTACATTTGGAACATTTTTGGAATAATTGTTAATCTGAGTGCATTTATTTTAGTTTAAGGTGTAGTTCATTTTGGTCTACTTAAAAAATAACTAGACCAAAGATGGGACTATTGAGATTGAGATTACAGTGTTTGCTTACACTCAACATAGAGAAAAATTACTGTCATAATTTTTACTCCACTCGAGTAGCAAGAAATTTAAGTAATTAACACTAAATTTCAAACACAAATAAACAAGAATTATTTGATGGCTCCGTAAAGTTATAATTACAAATAATATACAGCGAAATAATAAAGTAATGTCTACTTTAAATTGCCTTCATTTTCCTATATTTACGTGGAGTAAAATATGTTTTCCGTCAGAAAAATATATAATAATTTTTACTTTATAATTCAAGTAAAAATATGTATTTATATTTGGACAGACATTTGCTAAATATTTAAATTTTATACATTTTCATCACATAGGTCAGTGGAGTAGAGATCTAAGTTTGTAATTGTAAGTATAAATAATACGGACGGACCCCGGTTCGAACCCTAGTGAGGTCAATTCGTTTATTTATTTTTCTTTGGTTTTTGTTTTTATCTTTACGTATACTGTAGGCAAGGTAAATATCAATTAAATTTTTTCAAAAAAATTGCTATGTGATTCGAAAATTCTGAATTTACTGTATTAAAAAATCTTAAAAAGATACCCTAAAAATCCTTGGATTAATTGATATAAATCCCGAGATTTTAGGGACTTCAAAATGGCCGAGAGACTGGGACTGAGATCCCTACTCAGACTAACATTGTTTTGACATATCAGAGTTTTAAAAATATTGCTCATTTACCTCAAAAACTATGTCTTCTACATTAAAATTTTCCACAAGTAAATCGTAGATAATGCACGGTGTGCCTTAACCCGTTCTAAATCGGACGTCGTAGCACATCAAATTTTTTTCCAGATTCTTTTTACTTATCGTTCAAATGATGTATAAAAAAATTTTCACTCGTGACTTTTCGACTAAATTTTGAGATAATCGCTTTTCCAATTGGGGCATTTTCCCATACAAAAAGAAAAAAAAATTTTTTTTAACTACGTTAAACAAAAATTAAAATAATCACAATCGATGTGTTTTGCGATGCTAAACGCGAATCCAACCTCAGAATTGCTCTATCGTGTATAGTTTATGAGATATTGTAATCTAAAGACCAAAAAAAGTCGTTTTTTGCCATTTTTTGAAGCTATATAACTATGTAACATATCATTTATTCGTCAAATGTGGCTTAAACACTTGAAAGCCCCAATCTTTTGCTTTAAAACCTAATTTAAATTATATTTATATCTTCATGCTTCTAAGAGATATCGTAGACCGAAATATAGTCAAGACGGGTTTTTTGCACTTTTGTGTCTTTTTAGGTTAGGATATCTTTGAGGAAAAAAAAGACATCAACATAATTTAAATTAGGTTTTAAAGGTAAAGATTAGGACTTTAAAGTTGCTTACCAGATTTAACGAAATTAAAATTTCTTTCACATTTTAAACATGTTCAACGAACCGACTACTTCTAAATTCAGCCGTTTGACACCCGAGTGTTGTTGTTACGTGTATGGCATACGGGTGAATTTTGAAATGGTCGGTTCTTTGAACATGTTTAAAATGTGCAAGAAATTTTAATTTCGTTAAATCTGGTAAGCAACTTTAAAGTCCTAATCTTTGCCTTTAAAACCTAATTTAAATTATGTTGATGTCTTTTTTTTCCTCAAAGATATCCTAACCTAAAAAGACACAAAAGTGCAAAAAACCCGTCTTGACTATATTTCGGTCTACGATATCTCTTAGAAGCATGAAGATATAAATATAATTTAAATTAGGTTTTAAAGCAAAAAATTGGGGCTTTCAAGTGTTTAAGCCACATTTGACGAATAAATGATATGTGACATAGTTATATAGCTTCAAAAAATGGCAAAAAACTACTTTTTTTGATCTTTAGATTACAATATCTCATAAACTATACACGATAGAGCAATTCTGAGGTTGGATTCGCGTTTAGCATCGCAAAACACATCGATTGTGATTATTTTAATTTTTGTTTAACGTAGTTAAAAAAAATTTTTTTTTCTTTTTGTATGGGAAAATGCCCCAATTGGAAAAGCGATTATCTCAAAATTTAGTCGAAAAGTCACGAGTGAAAATTTTTTTATACATCATTTGAACGATAAGTAAACAGAATCTGGAAAAAAATTTGATGTGCTACGACGTCCGATTTAGAACGGGTTAAGGCACACCGTGAATGAGTATAAGTTTCCATTTCTGGCGAAAAGAACATCTTACAATAAAAGTTGCCAATAATCCAAAAAAAGGGGCAACTATTGAACCCTACTTCAAAGGGTAAGACCAAGATCTTAATTACGCAATTAAAAGATATTTTCAACTGCATTCAACAGAGTTTTTGTTTCGACGCTTTAATCAACTGTCGTTATGGCCAACTTAAATTTCAATTAAATTAATTTAGTTTTATTTTTAACATCTGATGGTGGTTATTGTTGTTGTTTCAAGCTGCTACTGCTTCTTTGGCTTTCGGCTTTGGTTACTTCATTTATGTGGAAGTTTCCACCTCTTTTAAATTGTTTTTTTTTTTTTGTTTTATTTTTTATTTTCTTTGGTTCCGGTTTTCTGTTCTGTGGTTGTATTTATTGGTTTTATACTTTTGTTCTTGTTGTTGTTCCTGTTGCTGTTGCCTTTTAACCAAGTTAGTAGTTTGTTCTGTCCTCTGTTCTATTCGTTGTTGTCCTCATGTTTCACTTTTCACTTGGCAAATACTGTGGAATTTGATATTCATTTGTTAATGTTTATACTTGTTGTTGTTGTTGTCATATTTTCTGTTGTTGTTGTTGTTGTTTTTGATGTTGTGGTTGTTGTATTCTATTGTACGTGCAAATAGAAAACATAACTTTTGAAAAGAATGCGCTAAAGAAATTAGTTTCGATTTTAATGGATTTGACTTGGATTAGAGTTAAATGAATGGAATTGTTTTTAGCTAACGATATCCAGTGTAAAAAGTGAAAAACATTCCATGGCGCAGCGAATGTACGGCGCGTGATAGAGTTGGCAACCTGAACATATCATAAAAGTGAAGCATCCCCTTTTTGGTATAAAGAAGCTGTGCACAACAAATTGAAGTTGAAACTTTTGTGCGACAACATTACGCAAAGGCAAGTTTGCGGGTTACATGTTTCACGGGCACTGGCCAAAACATGGAAATAACTGCTCATCAAGACAAAAATTTGTCCTCCTTTTTTTACTATGTTAGAAACGGATTACGCCTTTGAATTATACACCATTAGATAGGTATTTGTGTGAAGATGTGCACAAAGCTAAAATTATTTAAATAACTTGATCCTTAGCCTGCCAAAATTAAATACAAATTTTTCAACAAATACGTGGTCATACAGAGCTGAAAAGAAGATAAAGCACAAAGAGAAGTACAAACACCATAGCACTATTCGTGTTTTACGTTTTGTTTACGTTTTTCTTTTGTCATTGTACCAGGGATGATAAATGAGTTTTTCTATTTTGTACCAAATAGCAAAAAAAGTACTAAGTGTCCAAAAAGTACCAAATTTATTTAATACATTTATGGTCAAATTTGGACCATTGGGCGATTCTAGTAGCAACTAACGACAGAATTCTATTAAGAATGAAATACTATTTCAAAGTTAAGAAAATGCGCTTTCATTCAAAGCTTATTGAAAATAAATTTAAGGGGTTTTTAAAAAAAAATGCAAAAGTATTTTAAATTTTGGAAAATATTTTTGCTCACATACTTTCGAGCATATGGTAAAAAGCTGGTGTTTTTGAAGTAAAATTTTTTACTGTTTATAAAATCATTAATATCCATTCCAAAATCTTCTGATGCAATAATTGATATACTATTTTTGTGACATTTTCTTTTTCGTATTATGTTGCCAAACTAAAAAGTTTTCCATACAAAAATTATTTTTTTAACCTAATAAATTCTAGCCTTCGTAAAGTTTTCACCAAGGCAAAATATTTTATGAAAAATATCACAATATACGTGGGGAAGTTATTAAGTCCGCAGAATGTGGAAATATATGTTGAAATATATATAAAAATTTATTTTTCTTGTTCATTATATTCTTTTGCTACCCTTGTGCATTTTTTGGGGCATTAGTCCTTGAAATATCATCGAGTAAACAAGTCAATCTTGAATAAAATCTCAACAATATTGCAAATCGCTTATCACTCTGTTTTATATTTCCTTGCCAAGTAAGGAAAATCAGTTCAAACCATACCGCCTCATTAAGCAAGGCAGGAACTCACTGGAAGGCGACCCATTGCCAGCACAGCCGATCGAGGTGACCACTTTGGAAATCATTGAAAAAGTCCAAAAATAAATTTTCAAAGAAACCTGAATGCAGAAGACACTGCTCGCGAAAATGATTGGAGCACCTATCAGATATAACCATTTTTAAAATTCTTTACGATAGCTTTGGCTAGGCTAAGATCAGCGCAAGATATGTACCCAGAATGCTCACGAAGCCTGAAAAAATGCAGAGCGTGAAGTATTCTCCTAAATTATTGGACCTCTGTAGAGAAGATAGAGATAGAGTATTGGCACGAATTATTATTGGCGATGAAATATGAACCTGCTTCCAAATAGCAGTCTTTGCTGTGGCACAAAAAGGGACACTATCACCTAAGAAATTTAAGGTGTCAAAGTTAACTGGGAAAATTATGACAACAGTCTTTTTGGACTCAGAAGGGAACCTGTTAATCCATTACAAAAGTAAAGGTGTCTCCATAACCGGAGAATACTACGCTTCAATCTAAGAATGGTTCAAGGAAGCCCTCAGAGAAAAAAAGAATATGAAAATTAACAAAAGGGGTGCTACTTCTGCACTAGAATGCGCTTGTTCACAAGAGCCGATGGCCGCCCTGCTGAAGTTGAGATTCAAACATTTTTTTAGATTTTGGTAGATTTTGCTAGTTCTGAGAGAGAGGTACGCAACACAGTTGGTATTGGGGGTCCGCACGAGTCATCTTGTTGAAGTTTCATTCATAATGTCTCGCTTTTTATTTATCAAATACTTCAGTTCAGTGTCGCGTGCAAATGTCTTGATAGTTCTTGGATATGAAAGCGAAAAAACAATTACTGCACGGACGAGTATTATTTGAATTGCTTCAGTTCAGTGCATATACCATTGTTGTACAGTGGTCGGCAAATTTAAAAGAGAAAGTTTATTTTTGGGAATAGATAGATTGGAAATAGAAAAAGATACTTAGAGATAAATAGAAAATAGAGAGTTCAACTGAGATATAGGCTGTTAATCACTGCTGGGTGACAAAAGTAGTTTTTCGCTCTCTTCTTGTTCTTATTTATTATACTGTATCATAAATCAGGTTTTTTTGGACACTGATAAAACAAGACAGTGTATGTACTTCAGTATCGAAATTAAATCCGTGTACAGTGAAGATTTGAATCTTAAATTTCTTTGATCAAATACTTCAGTTTAGTGTAAAATGTGTGAGAAAAAAAGTACACTATATCTCAAGATGTCTTATGCAGGCCCCTAATTGGTATAGAAGGCGCTTTCTAACGAGTGATCCAATAAGAGCTTCCTATTTTGTTTTTTAAATAAAATACATGAAAATCAATGTATTCTCAAGAGGAATAATTTCTAGCGCTTCTGATCCAAGCACTTCAAAAGTGCTTGTCCCCATAGAAATTTAGAAGCACTATAACAATGATTTTTTATAAGGCTGCAGTAAGAACAACGTGAGTTCGAACCCAGCCCGGGAGATTTTTTTTTTACTTTTTTTTACTTTTTCTTGCTTTATTTTTTTTATTGAAATATTATTTATTCAACATCTTTACTTTACTTTTCTATTTTCCTTTCTCTTATTAATTTACTTTTGTTTAACTGAATTGAAATTGATTGCACAATGATTCCATACAAGGCTGCAGTAAGAACAACGTGAGTTCGAACCCAGCCCGGGTGATTTTTTTTTTCCGTTTTTTATTTGTTTTTGCTTTATTTTTTTATTATATTTTAATATTTTTTATTCAACCTTTTTTTATTTCACTTTTCTATTTTTCTTTCTCATTTTCATTTACTTTTGCTTACTCGAATTGAAACTGATTGAGAAATGATTCTATGTAATGCTGCAGGAGCATTTGTATGTCAAATTCTGTTTGGACAACATTTGCTTATTATACAAATTTAATACCTCTTCGTATCATCGGGCGTTGGTGTAGCGGTCTAAAGGGTTGGTAAATGTAAGAAAAAATATCTAGCACGCGGAGGGTAGTGGACTCAAATCCTGGCGCGGCCAGTTTTTTTTTCTTTTTTTTTTCTTTTTTTTTCTTTTTTTTTAATTTTATTGAAAAAACGCTTACCGCAGCATTACAAATAAGCGCTTTAAAAACCCTTTTTTGATAAGGCTGCGGTAAGCTTTTGCTCACTTACATCCTATGACATGCAATTTTAAAAAGAAAGTATTGTTCTTACGGAGCGGAAACGATTATTGGTGAAAAGGATGCACCTCAGAAGGGTTTTTGAAGCACTTCTTTTCCACTTGGGTTGATACAAATCTTCAGTTGGAATGATAGTTCAGTTCCGACAACTCAATGTTTACAAATTATTTCGTTCAAAGGTTGCCCACGACTAGCTCTTAAATGGTTCATTCTGTAGGTCCAATTTTCGAAAACTCTTTCGAGCATATCCTTGAATAACACGAGTTATGTTGGTTTGCAAAGCGTCAATAGTTTCGGCTTCGACGACATGAACAAGTGATTCGAACATGTCTCCAAAGAAAGTAATCCAACAGCGTCAAATCACAAATCAATGGCTAATTAACAGGAGCATTTCTTAAGATGATGTTTTTTTTACGGTCCGATGATGCCTCCTGCCCATAAACGACACCAAACAGTACATTTATCGGGATACATTGGAAGCTTTTGGATTGCTTCTGGTTGTTCATCGGCCCAAATACGGCAGTTTTGCTTGTTAATGTAGCCGTTCAACCAGAAATGAGCTCCGTCGCTAAACACAATTTTTCGATAAAATAATGGATCAATTTGAAGTTGTTGTAAGGCCCATAAACCGAAATTAAAACGCACTCCAAGACCAGCCCGCTTCAATTCTTTTACGAGTAGTATTTTATAGGCCTTCAGACCAAGATCACGTCTCAAGTTACACCACAATGATCCCCTGAGATCGGCGACGAAAGGCTTGTTCACGGTTTTCACGAACACTCTCTGCTACTGCAGCAATATTCTCTAAATTACGGGCTCTATGCACTCTGGTTGAATGATGAATGTCCAATAGTGTAAAATTGCCTCGAAATCTGGTGATGGTGTTACGAATAGTGCGCTCAGTTGAACGCTCATAACGACCAAAATGATGTTAAAGAACTCTACAACATTCTCTAACTGATGACTGATTTTGATAGTAAGTTTCCACAATTAATAAGCGTTGTTCAGGAGTAAGTCTATTCATGATTGAATCGTATTGAATACTGAACACAAACGTCATATGGACAAGCCATTTGACACATAACAGCTGTCAAAACAACCCAGTTGGAAAAGAGACCTCGTATTGGATCACTTTTTTCAACTGTCGGTTATCTACAAACCATAGGAATGAGCTCAGCTTTGGCACAGTTAGTGCAAAAAGTTTTGCAAGTCTCTGTGCTTAGTCAGTTGAGGTTGAAACTTGTGTGCGACAACATCGTGCAAATAGTGAACTTTAAAAAAAGAAAAGCTTACAATGTTCAAAACTAAATATCATTAGCAAGCTAAATTGGAATTAAATGCATTGAAAAATGCCTCACATTTAACAATAGAATGTTAATAGAATTGTTTTCAAAGGAAAAATTAACTTGAGTTTGATATCTATTCAACGGTTGTACACAGCGCCATATAAAGTTTTATGTTTAAACAAAACTTAAATTAATCAGAACTTTTTTGTTTATTGTTAAAAGTTGTTTGGAAAAAGTTTCCTTTATTGGATTTATTTTTATTTCATTATTGTTTTCTTCTTCGTTTTTTTTGAAAATTGTATGTATCTTTACAAAATAATGGAAAATGACAATGAAAATTAGATTTTTAGCTTAAATGATGGCAATTTGTGCGGCATAAAGAAACCACAAACTCATTTAGACACACAAAGGCACAAACACCTACATACAAACATATGTATGTACGCTTACATGCTACACTATCATCAATGTATTACAATATGGGCACACATTAGAGACACTTGTGCCCATGCCATGCCATGCGATATACACCAACTCATCTCTAAAATCCTCAAAAACCATGACCTTTTGTGTGACTTGACAAGTTTAATAAAATTGTCAGTTCATTTGATGGGGGATCGACTGTACAGCTAATTTGTTGCTACGCTAAGATAGAATGAGTGAGCGAGATAGATTGCAAAAGAGAGAGCAATACCCACGTGGGTAGTGGGATAGAAAATGAACACAACAAAACATCGAAATTTCGATTTTAAATTTTTTGTAGGTAACGAACGTCAACTGGGCTGGACTGGTGTACTCTAGTAGTTTGAGAAGATGAAGCGTACGTAGGACATTATAAGGCTACAAGGTTATGTTGGCTAATTGTTCAGTCTCAAAAGGGTTAAATTGGGTAATTTGAATCAACGCACATTTTGCGAGAGGACACCGGATATGCCTAGTAGTTAATTTAGTAGTGACAGAGTATGAAATTTTTCTTTGGTAAGTTGTTTAAGTGAATGACAAATCTAAAAGTTGGTAATACTTTTAGTGATACATGATGGTTTTGAAAATAAATTATCAAATTAATTTTTACGACACTATAAGTATAGAATTAAACGCCTTTAGAAAAGCTGATTACCAAAGTTATATAATTTCTGGCAAGTTTTCATTTATCTCTTTTTGTAGCATAGTGTTTCCAACAATCTCCTTCATCACATACAATGACCAGTTAGTGTCTTTATTACCCTGTAACATTTCCCCAATACACGTGTTACATCTTTCAACAATCATCTCCACGGTATCCTTGAACAGTCGCATGTCTCTGCTGCCTCGAGGGTTCCATTTTGATTCTTGACGGAAGCCTCCCATAAAATGTGTTAAGAGTTTACAAAGCCCAGGCTCAAAGCCTTCAAATGAGTTGCGTAGAGTCTGTCAATCGAAGTTAGTCTGTATCTAAGATGGTCTCATTCGAATTCAATCACAGTGAAGTTACAATCAATTTAATTGAATGTCAATTTGGATAAGTAAAAGCTAAAGTCATAAATAGATATAAATAAATATGAACTAAAAATTGAATTGGCCAAAAACAAAAAAACCTACACTCCATAATTTTGATAAAATTGCTTGTGTGAGAGGTGCCATGATTTCTTGTTCGAGTTCACTTAATTTTTTGCTCAAAGCTTGTGCTAACTATTCCAAGTAACATGGTTGCATTATTGCACATTAGCCCATTACATTCTGCTCTTATGGGTGTTTTTGCCTCCTTATCAAAGGAACTGGCATAAATTGGGTTAAAGTGTTCTACAAAAATATTCACCCAAGACGGGAAATGCTTAAAGCTTAAGAATAATGAGTTATAAAGTAATAAAAATGCAATACTCGTAAATATGAAAAAAGAAAGAAATTTTCTTTAGTTACCTCTAATGAAATTTTTTGTAGAATATTTCTGTAGAACACTTTAACACATTTTAGCCCAGTTTTTTTTATAACAGGGTCAAAAAGACTCATAAGAACAAAATGTATTTCTAGCAAATGGTTCTTTACATAATTTCATGGTGACCTTGAAACAAAAAATGTTATCCAAAATTAAGATTTAAAGTTTAACTGTAGGAACAAAATTTGGAAAAAGCGTTTTCTGAGGGTATTTTAGCTAAAACAAAACAAAATGTAGTTGATTTTAGATTGCAATTCAAGACGAAAAATTTTATATATCGTACGGCTCATTCCAAGTATTTCTAAGATCGAAATAAAATGAAACCGCATCAAGCCGAGATTTTGTATAAATCGGCCTTGCACCACCTTTAAATGCCTTCACAAAAATTATAAAAAAATCACAGCTCACTTTTGTGGCACTCTTTTTCAGATTTTTGGGCGTATTCGTGGAGTCTATTGTATGTACAATAAGATGGGTCAATTTATGTATATGGAAAAATTTTTTATCGGTTTGGCTCAGCGAAAATCGTTAAGTTTGGATAATTTGAAAAAAACTTTGCTGAATAAAGTATATATTTTCACTGCAGTTTACCTTCCAAATTATTACAAAAAAGATTTGTTCTTATAAATTTTTATCAAGCCTACACGGAGCAAAAAAAAGTACTTGCTACTTTATTTCTCATAAATTTTACCAGAATTTCAAATCAGAATAGTGACAACTTCACACCGAAGTAAGATTCACCTTACTGTCTTAGTCAATTCAGAATGTATGTTTCCTAGTAATTTTAATGAAAAAATTGGCGTGATATTTACCTTACTGTATACCGTAAGCAGGGGTGACTTTGTTACAAAAAACAGAATTTCCAAGTTTAGGAGCCTATAATTCAACAATTTTAATAAAATTAATGGTTTTATTTCTCTTAATTTTTTGTGGGAGTTTCAGCTTTAATGTCATGTAATATAATTTATACGAAGTAATTACATATATTTTAAAATAATATTTTTGTAAGTGGGTTAAAGTCACCTCAAGGATGGGGCGACTTTAACCAAAAAATTTCATTCATTGATTTTACATGCTATACCTTTAACGATCTAAAATCAGGGTATCAGGTTTTGGAAACTTAAGTTCACTTTACATTTTGGCATATTTATATAGGCAATCGGCCTAGGCAATCGGATGTTTTCAAGAACGAGATTAAAAAAAAAAACTAAGAATTTTGATAAATGAGGTTTTAGCCTTTGGTGTGCTTTACTTATTGGTACATAAGTTACATCAAATAACAATACTAATATTAAAAGCTAAGCAGAACTTAAAAAATCCACAAAAACAAGCTTAAAATCGATTGGAAATTAGAAAACAAAAAATAATTGATTGAAAAAATTTAAAAAACGAAAGAAACTCTTAGTAGGTAATAGTGTGTATCGAAAAACGAACACCCAATTCCACACTCAAATTATGAAAGAAGAGAGATAAAAAATTCAGGGAATATAAATTTTTTTACTTTAAAATAAATTCCTAGCTGGCCAAATGGCCATTGTTTATAAAAACCGAGTGATTTTGTACTGGAGCCTATCTTACGGTAATTTTTTTTCCAAAAAACACCATAGATATCGATTCGTGGTCTAAAATAACTTATGTGTGCAAATTTTCAGAGAGATCGTATGACGTGCAGGAGCGTCAGCAGAGGAGTAAGAAACGATTATCTTCAATGAAACGAATACTTTTTGTACTGGAGCCTATCTAACGGCAGACTTTTTTCCAAAAAACACTACAGATCTCAGTTCGTCGTCGAAAACAACTTATGTATGCAATTTTTCAGAGAGATTGTATGACGTCCAGGAGTGTCAGCAAAGAAAAAAAAGCACTTATTTTCAATCAAACGTTTAATTTTTGTACTAGAGTCCATCTAACGATTAATTTTTTTCAAAAAAACTTGTGGTACTTGATTCGTCATAAAAAATAAACTATGCACCCAAATTTTAAGATTGGTGGAACGACGTGTGGGAGTGTCAGCGAAGGATTAAAAAATGGTATACAGCCATTTCATGCCTATCGTAACAAGATCTGCCACACCCCTTCCGATATCGCTGAAATTTGGTACATGGTTTCGTTTCATGCTTAAACTTTGAGAAATGGCAAAAAAAAAAAATTTTGATTTTTTTTGTGGCTTGTGGAGGGGTGCAAAAAGTCGAAAAATAGGTAAAATGTAACAAACTCTGCTCAAATAATTACCAATAACTTGGCCATTTCTTAACCGATTTTCATGTTTAGACCTGTTTTGGAAAGGCATTGAATCAGGCTATAAGCTGTAGTTGATGAAAAGTACTACATTTATTACTATTTTAGTACTAAACTACAAAAAACGTGCCCGAGTACGCTTTTGTTACCTTACAAAATATTTTTTTTCGAAAGAAAAAAAATAATCTTTCAGTCAAAAAAAAGAGAAAATTGTTATGTCTCGAGGCTTAGAAGTTATGATTTTTTGAAAATTTAAAAAAAGGTCCGATTAGAAAATGGCCCATAGCTGGAACATTTCTTATCTCATTTTTATGTTTGGATCATTTTTAGAAAGGGATTGAATCATTCTATTCGTACAAGTAAAAGTGTTTTGTATTTGGTTAAAATTACTAAATTTACTACTATTTTAGTACTAAGCTACTAAAAACGCTATAGTACCTATTTTCGACCTTCCAAAACAATTTTTTAGAAAATAAGACAAAATTACCTTTCAAATGAATCTAAAATTTGGATGGTACCATTAATGGTATAGGAGTAATGATTTTTTGAACATTTCAGTACATGCAATATTTCGTATAATGTAGGTTTTTTTGTAATTTACATCATTTTAAATTCCTCGAAAGATTTTGAAAATGAAATACGCCGTGCTGCAATACGATTACCATGTACCAAATTTCAGCGAAATCGGAAGGGGTGTGGCAGATCTTGTTACGATAGGCATGAAATGGCTGTATACCATTTTTTAATCCTTCGCTGACACTCCCACACGTCGTTCCACCAATCTTAAAATTTGGGTGCATAGTTTATTTTTTATGACGAAACAAGTACCACAAGTTTTTTTTGAAAAAATGAATCGTTAGATGGACTCTAGTACAAAAATTAAACGTTTGATTGAAAATAAGTGCTTTTTTTTCTTTGCTGACACTCCTGCACGTCATACAATCTCTCTGAAAAATTGCTTACATAAGTTGTTTTCGACTACGAACTGAAATCTGTAGTGTTTTTTGGAAAAAAATACGCCGTTAGATAGGCTCCAGTACAAAAAGTATTCGTTTCATTGAAGATAATCGTTTCTTATTCCTCTGCTGACGCTCCTGCACGTCATATGATCTCTCTGAAAATTTGCACACATAAGTTATTTTAGACCACGAATCGATATCTATGGTGTTTTTTGGGAAAAAATTAACCGTTAGATAGGCTCCAGTGCAAAATCACTCGGTTTTTATAAACAATGGCCATTTGGCCAGCTAGGAATTTATTTTAAAGTCAAAAAATTTATATTTCCTGAGTTGTTTATCTTTCTTCTTTCATAATTTGAGTGTGGAATTGGGTTTTAAAACTCGTCCATATATTTCAATACACACTAGTAGGTAACTTTAAAAATGCTTCATTTGTTAAAGGGCTTCGGTGGCTTAATTTTTTGCAAAATTTCGCTAAATAAATAATAGCAAATATCCTTTCTGAATGGCCATTTGTTTTACAAAGATAAAAAGGAAAAAGTAATTTCAGTATGGCGAAAGACTTGAGTTTATTTTCAATACAGTTCACCATACCCAGTGTTTTAGGAGTCAATCTGGCCCGAATTTGGGTTTCTTTCGAGCCAGCCTAACAACACAAAGTTTTTTTGGGGTGACTTTGGAGGCAAATATATCCACCAAAGTCGATGGATTAGGGAAGTAAATTAAATAATAGTTCTAGTTATATCACTCATCTAACGCAAGCAATTTTCCTTCTAGTCAATAAGTGGTAATTTTCTGAGTGTTAAACAATCCGGCATAAGACAACTTTTAGAAAATGTAACAATATATCCAAAAGTTCGCGCTCATATCAAATATTGAAAACAGACGCTAAAAGCCAATACCTCAAGGATACTGATTGACGCAATAAAAATCGATAACTAGTCTTTGGGGTGATAATATTACGATTTTAATCTTTTTTTTCTTGCCGGTTAAAGTCGCCCCCGGATTTCAAAGTCACCCCTGCTTACGGTACTTCAAACAACAAAAAAAAAACAACAAAAAAATTAACTGACCGGCGCACGGTGCGAAATTTGGGAGGTTTAGCGGAACTTTATTCAATTTTTGAAACACATGAAACGCATCAGATTATTCGTTATTTCGTTAGCTTAATATCCCACCTCAAAACCTCATACTCAGTTTGGTGAATAACCCTGCGAAACAACTGCAAAATGCACCTGAAACTTGCATTACTTATTCATTCATACTTTTTGACTATAGAAAGCTTTTCGATTTGTTTTAGTTTATAGATTGGTACATGAAAACGGTAAGTCGGTAGGCCGCGAAAATTTTTTCATTTATTTTATAATAAAATTTTCACTTATTGGCATTCAAATAATTGCAGAATCTTTTCTTACTCGTGTGTTATTTGTTTGTGAAAATTGTGTTTTTAAAAAGTTCATAAGATTTACATTTTCAACTTCATTGGATACTTTAAAAGGTGTTACCACAAATTGCCATTTTGAAACGTACAAAATTTTAAAGGTAGGTTTATCTTCTACTGGAAACACAAAACATCTTCCGCGATATTTTGCGATCCTCTTTTAAACTGTACCTTTTACAGAATATCTTTGGAAATTTCATATACACCAAAATTTCATAAAAAACCGACATCGGACGCCATCGTTGGTTTTGTTTTGGAAAAAATAGGCTCACCAACACTAATATCTGACACTCTCCATAGTTTTAAGGTAACTATTCGTACGCTAGTTTATAATATACAAAAGAGGTAGAGGGAATCCCCTCAAAATTTAGAAGCATTTCTGAATAAGAATGCAAGAAACAGCAAATACCCCTTGTCTTACCCCCTTCATTTTTTATGGTAATTTGATAAGAAAATGGTTATATCTATCAAGGTTCATAGCGCTGTCTGATACGGGAGCAGAAATACAACTTTTTAAGCATTTCCATATATGGGGGGTATAATAACCCCTTGTCTGATCCCCCTTAATTTTTGCATGGTGTTTTGCCAACTAAATATATATCCAAGTATTAAGTTTCATAATTGTAACTGCTATATGTGCTGAGATATGAATTAAGTTCCGCTAGACTCTGAAAATTTCGCACTGTGCGGCGCTGGGGTACGAACCATGGCCCTTCCGTAAGATAGTCAGATACTTATCCCCTGGGCTGCTTACGCATGTGATGTAGAAGCAAAAAAATTTGTATATAAAGAAAATGTCTGTCCAAAAATAGAAATTGTTACTAATATTATAAAAGTCAAAATGATTCTATATTCTTATGATATTTACCTTACTCGAGTGGGGTGACAATTATGACACTCATTTTTGTGCGTGAAAAAAGTAAAGTTATTTTGACTAGAATTATAAATTCAAAATAGTCATACATTTTTTTTCTGAAAGTATAAATTACTTTACATAAAGTCAAATGTAGGAGATTTGTAGTAAATATTCCTTTATTATTTAACTACATTTTATTTGTCAATATGACGTTAGGGACCCATCAAATAGTTCTTACGTAAGGTAAGTTATATTTGAAATTTAGTGTTGATTACTTTAGCCGAGTGGAGTAAAAATTATGATGCGTATTTTCCTCCTTGCGGTGATCTGGTTCAAAGGTACGACTTTTTGAATGAAGACATATATAAGATATAACTAAAACTGATCTGGTGACGCTATATACATGTTTATATATGAAAAATATATAAATATGTATGTGGAAATAGCCGAAACATATGTAATCAATTTTCATTTTAACACTTGCTTGCGTCTGTTGTTGAAAAATTGCAAAAATGACTGTTTAATTAGTTCAATATAAATTTATCATACTTCAATTAAGAAAACGCGCGTTGGTACTTTCATTAGTACTATACAAGCAAAAAAACAGTCAATAAACTAATTTCACGACATATATAAATTTTATACAAAATGTATCAGAAATCACATCTTCACACCTTTTGATTTTTTTATATTGCATAAGACCTTTTATTCATCAAGATACGACTAATCAAACATATAAAATCTTTGTTCTGTTAACTAAGAAGACGGTAATTTAGTAGATTCATTCACTAAATCTAAAAAAGAGCTATGATTTTTTATCCGATCTTAGTCTGCAAACACTCAAAATTATTGTAATAAAATATGGTGTTGATGAAAATAATAAAATTATATTTTTTTTTAATTTTTCGGTCTCGAAAAGTAGGGACTCCATTTTAAAATGGGTTGGCTACGGCTAATATCAAAAAAATTTGCTTCGAACGAATTGATCCGTTTATTTTTTTAGATTAAGTTGCAAATCTCTTTGTAGTTCAGTAAGTAGAGGAATCAAGACTCAAAATTAGTGCCACAGAAATCACATACTGCTCTTAAAGGGGCTGTACATAAATTCCGTGACGCTAAAATTCGCTATATTGGACCACCCCCCCGCCCCCCTATGTGACGGTAGCTTCATATAAAATAGGTACACCAAGCGTGACGCTTGCTCAACCCCCCCCCCCCCCTAAGAGCGTCACGGAGTTTATGGACAGCCCCAAAGGTAATTACTGAATATGTTCCATTCATTTGAAACATTAAAATTTTTTCACGCAGTGTAAATTCTTAGAAGAAAAAAATCACCTGTTCACCAGGAACATAAACAAATAGCAATTAGAAAAAGTAATTAAATAAATAATTAAGTAATTAAAAAAATTAATAAAATGCAATAAAAAAAAATAAAGATAAAAAATGCGAATAGATAAAAAACAATAACAAAAGCAAAAAGCGGAAACTGCAAAAGAGCATAACAACAAAAGCAATAAAGCTGGTGAGCAAAGAGAGTAACGCATATGTCAACACAACTGTCAGTGACGTCAATTATAACGGAACATGTGCCAGCAGTAACTGACAGCTCCAAAAGTAACAACAAAGAAAAAGCAGCAGCGGCAGCCGCAACAGCAGTCAGCCAGTTAAAGTCAATAAAATAAAACACAAATTTTTATGTGTTTTCTTTCTGCTCACCTTCTAATTGCGGTGGAAATGCTGTTTGTTGTTCTTTCTGTTGTTTTTTTTTTTTTTTTTGAACAAATTTTTTTTTACGATATTTTTTTCGATTCTTAAAACATTTTTTTTTTACTTTTTTTAATTTTATTTCCACACAACACTGCGGTTTTGTTCTTTCTTCTGTTTATTTATCTTTTTGTTTTTTAATTGTAATCATTCCCACGTATATTTTCCACTCTCTATGTTTCACATTTCGCAAAAGCAACACAACGAACGAGCGCGCTTTTCACGTTCTCCAGCTCAACAGCTTTTTCAATACTGACGGCTCTTGGCGCCCCTTTGGTGCTTTTTTTTTCTAAGCTCTCAATTTGCAAATTTTTTCTTATGACGTTTGTTTTTTTTGGTAAAAAAAAGAAACAAATTGTACTACATACTTACTCATATCGCAATGAGTAATGCTAAAGCTGCCAGTGCACTTTCTTTACGTTTGCTTTTTTAATCAGGTTGCAAGTATCTATTCTACACTAACACCTAAGGGGACGTAAGGTCGAAATTAATCATTTTCATCTAATGCCATCCGTTGCGGTGACTCCTATTAGAACAGTAGGGGAGATGTGTGTACCTTGGTCCGAGTGTACCTCGGTCCAAGTGTCGTTTGCCACTCAACAGCTGCACGTGTACGATAATGTTCTTCTATGGAATTTTCCAATCATACCGCTGACTGATATTAGTAGACTTCAGACCGTCAAGCTGTATGCGTGTGTACAAAGTGACGGAAAAAGTGTTTTTGGTGTGTAAAAATTAGTTTTTGGAGTAAACTACGAAACGTTTTGCGAGAACCTTACTTGAAATGTTTAAGTTTTACAACATCAGGAAGGAAGTTTAGCTATTGTTTTACGCTTTAAGTGCGTTTTAGATCTATTTTCATTAATATATGTTATGAAAGTTGACAGTTTTTAAAACATGCTGCCTGTGTGTACCTTGGACCTATGCTTATTGACCGGCGAACCTTTTTAGATGGGAAACCAGGAAGCCATAATCACCTTTCAATACAATAGTATTGTTATTATTGTTATTATTTACGTGGTTTATGTATTTATTTACAACCAGTGTTTGCTTAGTTAATTGTTTTTTTCTAAATAGATTTTTTTGTGTTAAAACTTTTATTTATGATTAATTTTTTATTTTTATTGAAAAAAATGTTACTTTTGATTACATAATAAATGGTTCTTTCATAATTAATAACCTATATAAAATGTGTTCTCTTTTATTTTTGATGGTCCATGGTACACTTGCATGGTGTACCTTGGACCGTTTGAGATTGGTACGGAAAAAGCAACATTTCTACTCAATGGTAAGACATAGAAATATCATTGTCAAGTTATTGGATGCTGCAAGCATTGTAGAAATGCAATTTAACCAAAAAACTAAAGAAACTTTTTTGGAAAATCTTGCACATTGAAAAAACTGAGAAGTGGATCAAGGTACACACATCACCCCTACCACAAATGTTGAGGTTGGCTATACCTGTGATATTTCCGATAATTCCAAGAAACACAAAGCCAATACAAATCGATAGAGAATTTTCCCCCAAAACAAAATATCAACTTGTAAGAGTGTTACCTTTGGCCTGGCCAAAAAATAATATACCCTACACTGCTGTATTTTGAAAATTTTGCTTGTACAGGAGATGCCACGCCTTCTTGACAGAATTCGTTTAGTTTTTGCTTAGATTTTACACTAACTATTCCGAGTACTTATCTGGTTTCATTTTTGAAACTTTTGCTTATATGAGGATGCCACGCCCTTTGGCCGAGTTTGCCTAGTTTTTACTCGTGTCTTGCGATTAATGTTCTTAGTGTTAGGATGAAATTTAGTAGGATTATCTTTAGAAACGCTTTCATTATAACATTTTGAAACTTTTGCTTATATGGTAGGTTCCACGCCCTCTAGTCTTAATTCGCCTAACTTTTGCTCAGAGCTTGTATTTTCTATTTCTAGTATTTATGTGCATTTTGCGTGCGTAACTGCCAACAATGCTCTTTTTATTGCGTTTTGAGTATATTTTTTGTAAGGGTGGCAGGCGTGTCCTTTGACCGATTTTGCTCATGTTCAATCCCACGAGCTAACTTTTACGACAAAGCCAACGTACCAAATTTGATTGAATTATCTTGGTTAGTTTTCTCGTGAAAAATTTCCACACACAGCCAGCCTTCAGACAGACGTACATGGATGGCTATATCGACTCAGGAGGTGACGCTGATCAAGAATATGTATACTTTTCTATACCTGCCACGTCTGCTTCTCTGCGTTACAAACGGAATGATAAAGTGAATATACCCTGGGTGTAGGGCATAAAAATGGTTTCTCGCAATTTTTATCGGATAATTAGGTAAATTTGGATATTCCACGTGAAACGAATAGATAAAAAATTTTGATGTTTCCGATTTTAGTAATATTTGAAATTGTTATAGGTACCTATGTATTTAAATGTAAGTATGTTTTCGATCCAGACACAAAATATTTGTACAGTATTAAGTCTGGTTAACGAGCTAGAGAACCTTACAAAATTTGACTAATCGGCATTTTTCGTTACTTAAAAAAAAATTTTTAAAGCCCTTTAGATCGTTAACTAGACTTTGTGTTGTAAAAATATTTTGTATCTAGATCGAGGGTATATCGCCATCTTAATACTGCAACTAGGTAACTCCTAAATTATCTTCCTTGGGATAAGTGGCCTATGTTATTCTTCATGGTTTAATGTACGATTCTGTCTAACTAGAGTTCTCTTAAGTGGCACCATTTATAAAAAAAACCAAAAGAAGAAAAGTTGAAAATCAGTGTAAGCTCAAATTTTCAAAAGTTGGTTCAAATGTAATGCAAAGTCGATCATTTGTAGCAATGCAATGCATAATCTGTCATTAGTACCAAAAGTGGTCCAATTGTGCATCGATTGTGTTAGTGAAATTATAACGTTACTGACTACATACTGTTTGGCAGTACGTCGACTGTGAATAAGAGCAAACGATAGTGTATCGGTCTAATGACTTACGCTGCGTATAGAGGGCCCAGGTTCAAATCTTCGGAGCGAAGCCGAAATAATAAAATAATTAATAAAAAAAAATCATCCACACCTAGATTCGAATCCGGAACACAATGCTAAGAAATATTTAACAAGCTATTTAGCACATTCGTCTATGAAACATTTTGACGTTTTTGTGTGAAATTTATATAATAAATTAAATTCTTTTAACATTTATAAATAAAATAAAAAAATTGCCCCTTTACTGGTTTCCCCCATGAAGTAGTTTGCAAACTAGTGTTGGAATAGTACGTTGTCCTGCAGGGTATATAGGTATAACATAATAAAATATTGCTGAAATCGGAAACATTAAAATTTTTTCAAATTTTTTTGTGCGTAGAACAATTTTTTATTTTTATTTTTTTTTTTTTTTTTTGTGAATTACTCAAAACCAACAAAATAACACTTATTTCGTAATATTACCTGTACTAAATTTTATGCATATAGCTTCATCCGTTTGGCCATAATTGTAATGGTAACAAACAGATGGACAAATTTGTCTAATCAAGACCACCAGTTTTTTTTTTTTTGATATTTTGAATCGATCCATTGTTGAAATATATATGTTTGTCATACATTTCAATAGTGGTGTAAGTCCATTTCGGGGCGAAAGTAATGTTATACACATTACGTGCCATTGACCGATATAATTTTTTCAACATAATGCCATCACCATCAGGTAAACATAGCCCAATTTTATTCATTTGAAACAAAATGTCAGACTTACATCATTATTCAAATGAACGACACATACATATGTTCATTGGGCAATTCTACCCAGAGAAACAGCATTGTCAAAAGTTGGAGAAACGTGGATATTTTAATGACGTCGCGACCCAAATTTTGCGCATGTCTCTTTCGTGGCAGTTTTAACAACGCGCGTTGCCAAATGAGTTTCAACCACGTTTGTGAGTGATTTAACAACGCGCGATGCTTGTACGACAATGAAGAAAAGTGATATTGTTTCCTTTTTAAATTTCAATTTTATGCTTTAAATTTTTTTCTGTTTGATATTGAGGAGAGTTGAACCAGAAACTTGTCGTATGATAGATGAGGACATTAGCGAACTCAGCCACGGCCATCATTATTGTGAGATTGACTGAAAGGCTACTTATTTTGAAATGAGCTTTTACCATGTTCTTGAGTGTTTCGACTACGTTTCGGTGCTGATTTGGATTCAACAACGCTTCGTGAGTGGCAACTAAGATTGCTAAAAGTTTGAATCACGTTCGTGAGTGATTTAGCAACGCAGAGTGTGTCTATGGCTGTCGCTAAGATTTACACCTATTTTCCTAAAATGGCTTAACGTCAAGTAACAGACTACGCACCGTCGCTTTATCGCTGCACTCGTTTCTGTCGGACAGAGTTAAAACCCTGCAGAAACTTGACAGGAAAAATTTACGATTGTCATTCAAAAAAACGTGTTTTTGGCTAAAAAAAAATTCTACTTTAAAATAAATTTTATATGGACATATCAGCAAAAAAGTCAAACAAGAGAAAAATTTTAAAATTGCAATATCAGCGCATTTTACCGTTAGAGGAGTGGCACCACCCACTATAAGCTAAGGTTTTCTTAACATGCTTTCCTAGAGTTCATTCCCCATTCCGAATTTTCTAAAAAAAGCTTCAATCCAGATAGTATTTACAATCATTTGGGAGAATAAAATTATGTTACCTGTAAAGTTTTGCGGGATTTTTGCAAATGGGTTATTTAATAGATTTCGATATGCCCTTTCAGAATTTCAGCTTTGCTACCTCGAATCGTGTTCACTCGCGCTGCCATAGTGGAAAAATGGCGTCCAAAATCAGTTTTTTAAAAATATCTCTTTAACGGATACATTTAGAGAAAAATGTGCAAGTAATTCCCTTTAAATAATTTTTTTTTTTTTACTTTAAACGTGTGACACACAGTTCACTCGAGGTAGAAAAGTTGAAATTCTGAAAGAGCACACCGAAATCTATAAAATAACTCATTTGCAAAAGACCCGCAAAAAAAATGACTGTACTAAGATACAAAGCCAGCTAAATTACAATTATTTCTCACATTTTTAGCTTTAAACTCTTACTTATCAAGCAACAGATATTACGTTAGTTTTTCGAAATCTCAATTTCAAGCATCTCATTTTCTACAAAAATAATGTGGCCAAAATTTAGCCTTCCAATTTTATATTTATTTTTTTTTTTTTCATTTTTTGAGAAACAATGGTTACGTTATCTTACCAGAATAAATTTTAAATGGTTTTTTGGGATTTTCTTGGTTTCATTTGAAATAGATTTATATGGTTTTACAACTAGTCTGCTCCTTTAATAGTTGAAAGTCAATAAGCACACATCTAAGAAAGAAAAATTGTATTTTTTGTCAGCCTAGCCGAACACGTCTATATATGTTTCGGCTAGCAAGCAAACTTTTCAATTCATGTATTTCACATACAAAAAACTTTAACGAGAAGAAGCGTACATACCGCGCTTAAAAAAAGAGACACTTAGAAGGCCACGAAGAGACAAAACAACGACGCCTGGACTGTAACTCCACTTTTAACCAGACTTGCCTATGCATTATGAGAGGCTCGTACGGGTCCGTTCGAAATGTCACGAAATTTTTTGGGCGAACTTGCATATTAATTCTAAAAATTTTGATGATTCTTTTTAACCTTGTAATTCCCACATTTTGATATTCAATTTGTTACAAATATCAAGTGCTGTGAGAGCTTTAGAAAATAGCAGTTTTTTTCTGTTACTTTTTATGTTGTGCAATGCAAATTCGCTCTCAACTGAGGAACACCAAAAAACAAAAAAAAAACATAAAACAAAAAAATAGGGCACTAAAATTTACATCTGACAGGGAAAATGATAAAAAAAAGAACAAATACAAACAATTCATACAGAAAAAGAGCGCGTGAGCGCCACAAGGTGAGTGTTATGGGAAAAATTTGTGAGTGTTAGGAATAATTGGGGAAAAATGCTGATTGTGCTCCTCCAGACAAGACAAGAGTGTTGCCAGCATATAAGGAATGTGTATTTTTTTTTTTTTTTCGTTTTCTAAAAATGCTTGAGGGTGTTTTCTTCTTATGAAAATAAGTGTGTGTGCTTAGATAATAACTAGAAACCTTGTGGAAAAAATATTGTTAAGATCTCTTCTTAACGGTTACATACTTAATTACATACAAGGGTAATGAAAATTCTTGTAGGAAAATGGCTTAAATGTTAGAATAATATCTAATAATGAAATTTCAAAGTATATGGGACATTCTTTTACAAATCGAACATCAAATTAAACTTCACATTTTAGAATCGTCTGAAAATTTTTTTACTGCTGTAGTTTAGTAAATTAGTCAACACGTGTATCGGCATTTTGGCTAAAAAATTTTTTTTTTGCAATTAGAATTATTCAAAGTTTTGGAAAAATCGGATAAAATACAAAAACACCTTGTGTTCAAAATGCATTATCTCCGGTTCTACTGAACGGATTAGTATAATTTTTTTAACTTATTTTTTCCTTTTTACAAGAGCTTTTTATATAGCTATTTACATCCTTTCTATTTTGTTAATTAACTTGTGATAATAACAATTTAATTGTTTAAACAATATTTTCATGTTTGCGCCCAATACGAAGAAAATTTTAAAAAATACTACCTTGTGCGCTGTCCTATTATCTAAAAAACGCATATCTTAGAAAACTGGACACTTTAATAGATCCAAAGTTATTAAATATCTCACGGTGTTCAAACGACATATTTAAATAAAATTTCAAATTACCAATTTTTTTTTGATTTCACTACATTATAAATAATTAATATGTGTGTGTAACATTTTGCGGACCATATTTTCTAAACTATTTTGAGGTAGCTGAGTCCAAAAATCGTATTTATTTTTTTTTCTTAAGGGCCGTTCTCGAGATAGCGACCTTTTCGATTTTTGAGGTTATAGCTCTATTTTTTCGAACATATTTTGAGAAAACCAATTTCGATCGAATATGTTTTTGCACTATTATAGAGAGAAATTCTTAGGCTTCCAACAAATGTACCAATATCTAAGATCCGATTCAAATTGGCTGAGTTATAGCAACGAAAAGTTCATTTTTATAGTAGTTTTTACACTTTTTCGTGTTTAAGCCAAATTAAACACGGTTTTATTGCCAGTAGCGTATACAAATATATATATCTTATATTTTGGTTTAATAGTGTATTTAATTGCAAATATTTGAAGTTCAATTTTAGCAAAATTGGATCATTTTTTAAAAAGTTATTAATGTTTTAGTTAAATAAGACCATTTCGATTTTCATAGAAAAAATTAATTTTTTCAACAAAAATTTAAAAAATAACACAGTACTGCGGTGAAAAAAAGTTCGAGATCAGAGTAGGTGACTTTTATAGATTTTGTTTTGCTGAATCTGAATATGACCTCCGATTTGCTCCATCACGTCTGGAATCCGAGTTATCCTTGATTTAAAGTGAAGAAAGCGCTATTTTCAAACATATGGCGTACATCCTTAAAGTAGTCTAGTTCACTTTTGACAGCGGTATTGAATAGCCCTTAGCTTTTTCTTTAAAGTGTACGTTTAATTTTTCCAATTCAATCATTAGATTCCGAGATATCATCATTGAAGTAAAGGTATACAAATTGAATATAGTCCTTTACAGGGATTAGCGATAACTTCACTTCAATCGATGATATCTCGGAAACTAATGATTCAATTGAAAAGATTCAAAGTGCGCTTTAAAGAGGAACACAAGGCTATTCAATGCCGCTATCAAAAGTGAACTAGACTACTCTCAGGATGAACGCCATATGTCAGTAAATAGCGTTTCTTGCACTTTATATCAAGGATAACTCGAATCTCTGACGTGATGGGGCAAATCGGTGGTCATATTCGGATTCAGCGATCAAAAATCTATAAAAATCACTCACTCCCGTTTCATACTTTTTTAACTTTTTCAAAAACGCAGGACTGTGTAATTTGTGTTTTCTATGAAAATCGAAATGGTCTTATTTCACTAAAACCTTAATAACTTTTTAAAAAATGATCCGATTTTGCTAAAATTGAACTCCAAATAATTGCAATTAAATACACTATTAAACTAAAATATAAAATATATATATATTTCTATAAGCTACTGTCAAAAAAACCGTGTTTAATTTGGCTTAAACACGAAAAAGTGTAAAAAACTACTATAAAAATGAACTTTTCGTTGCTATAACTCAGCCAATTTGAATCGGATCTTAGATATTGGTACATTTGTTGGAAGCTTAAGAATTTCTCTCTATAATAGTGCAAAAACATATTCTATCGAAATTGGTTTTCTCAAAATATGTTCGAAAAAATGGAGCTATAACCTCAAAAATCGAAAAGGTCGCTTATCTCGAGAACGGCCCCTAAGAAAAAAAATAAATACGATTTTTGGACTCAGCGACCTCAAATTAGTTTAGAAAATATGGTCCGCAAAATGTTACACACACATATTAATTATTTATAATGTAGTGAAATCAAAAAAAAATTGGTAATTTGAAATTTTATTTAAATCTGTCGTTTGAACACCGTGAGATATTTAATAACTTTGGATCTATTAAAGTGTCCAGTTTTCTAAGATATGCGTTTTTTAGATAAAAGGACAGCGCACAAGGTAGTATTTTTTAAAATTTTCTTCGTGTTGGGCGCAAACATGAAAATATTGTTTAAACAATTAAATTGTTATTACCACAAGTTAATAAACAAAATAGAAAGGATGTAAATAGCTATATAAAAAACTCTTGTAAAAAGAAAAAATAAGTTAAAAAAATTATATTAATCCGTTCAGTAGAACCGGAGATAATGCATTTTGAATACAAGGTGTTTTTGTATTTTATCCGATTTTTCCAAAACTTTGAATAATTCTAATTGCAAAAAAAAAATTTTTTTGCCAAAATGCCGATACACGTGTCGACTAAATTGTTGAGAAAATACTATATAAAAAAATTTACCAGATTTAAAAATTCGAAAAAAAAATTTTCCCGAAATTCGTTCGATTTGTAAAAGAATGTCCCATATAGAAATTCGTGGCATGAATAAAGGAAGATTTCAATCGTATTTGGTTTTTAGTATAAATTTTATTTAAGGGAGCTTTCATCGAGCTTAGAAATGACTTGAAAAAACCGTTAAACATTTCCATGAAAAAATTTGACTTTCTTAAAACTAATACAAAAGTAATGACTTAATGTGAAAAAGCCATAATTTCTGCAATAAGCAGACACTAAGAGATGGATGTTTTGCAAGCAGCAATTGAAATTCCGCAACACAACATTTGACTGACATAAAAAAATACATAAAAATCAATGTATTGATGCAAATCTTTATTTGGGGTGATAGTTCGGTTCCTAGAACTCAATGTTTAAAAATTATTTTGTTCAAATGTTGCCCACGACTAGCTCTTAAATGGTTAATTCTGTGGGTCCAATTTTCGAGAACTCTTTCGAGCATATCGGCCGGTGTTCCGTCAATAGTTTCGGGTTTGTTAACGTAAACAAGTGATTTAACATATCTCCAAAGAAAGTAATCCAATGGCGTCAAATCACATGATCTTAGTGGCCAATTAACAGGAGCATTTCATGAGATGATGTTTTCATCCAACATTTCCCTCAATAAAGCGATTGTTTTTCCAGCTGTATGGCATGTTGCGCCATCCTGATGAAACCAGAGGTCGGCTACACTAATATCCTGAATAAGTGGCAGCTAAAATTCATTGATTGTTGTTCTGTAGCGAGCACCATTGACCGTAACACGGGCTCCATCCGCATTATTGATGGTCCGATGATGGCTCCTGCCCATAAACCACACCAAACAGTACATTTATCGGGAAACATTGGATGCTTTTGGATTGCTTCTGGTTGTTCATCGACCCAAATACGGCAGTTTTGCTTGTTAATGTAGCCGTTCAACCAGAAATGAGCTTCGTCGCTAAAGACAATTTTTCGATAAAATAATGGATCAATTTGAAGTTGTTGTAAGGCCCATAAACTGAAATTGAAACGTACACCAAGATCAGCCCGCTTCAATTCTTTTACGAGCTGTATTTTATAAGCCTTCAGATCAAAATCTTGCCTCAAGATACGCCACAATGATCCATAAGGGATGTCCAACGGCTTATATCGGCAACGAATGGATTATTCACGGTTTTCACAAACACTCCCTGCTACTGCAGCAATATTCTTTAAATTACGGGCTCTATGCACCCTGGTTGAATGATGAATGTCCAGTAGTGTAAAATTGTTTCGAAATCTGGTGATGGTGTTACGAATAGACCAAAATGATGCTAATGAACTTTATAACATTCTCTAAGTGATGACTGATTTTGATAGTAAGTTTCCACAACTAATAAACGTTGTTCAAGAGCAAGTCTATTCATGATAGAGTCGTTTTGAATACTGGACACAAACATCATATGGACAAGCCATTTGACACATAACAGCTGTCAAAACAACCCAGTTGGAAAAGGGAACTCTTATTGGATCAGCCTTTATATGTATATATAATAATCTCTTACAGTAATAAAATACAATTTTTTTACACAAAGAGCAATAACTCAGTTTAACTCAGACAAAATATATAACATTCATATTTATGCATACGTTAACTCAACTAATAGTTTTAACTTTTCAATAAAAGAAATAGATTTGCAAAAAGTTAAAGTTTACACTTTATAAATGAACTATAAAATTAAATATCTTCAATAAAAACAGTAAAACTCGAAAGTGCAAAATACTGGCACTCCACTACTTCCGTCTTCTAATTGTTTTCTCATTTAAAAACAAAAACCAGACTAGACACTACTAACATTCAACGTACATATGTAATAAATCAAATATTTATACAGATGAAATTATAATTTTGCTTTTTAATCAATAACTTTTTTTCATTTTGTTTGTTTTCTATATACAAATATTCGTATTGGTTTATCACAAATACTTCATCACTATGGGGGAAATTGTTTATTGTAGATTTTGCAGATCACCAACAGTTTTCACATAATAAATATTTATTTCTAGTGGAATATTTTTATATAAATTAGGCATTTTTTTGAAAAATTCAAAGGAAAATTTTGATTGTATTTGCGGTATAAGGAAAATATTTATTTTCATATGTGAATGAAGTTCCGCATAAGAATTTTAAGCCAAAAAATTATTATTGATTTTCTGCATTAGTTTTATTATATATATTTAGGGTGCTACCTTTGGTCTAGCCAACAATTTTATACCCTACACCGAATACAATGGAAGTTTCGATTTCGAGCCATGTTCGTCTGTCTGGCTGGCAGGGTGGAAATATTTTTCACGACAAAACTAACCAAGATAATTCGATGAAATTTGGCACACTTGCTTCGTCGTAAAATTTAACTCGTGGGATTGCAAATGAGTAAATTCGGTCAACGGACACACCTACCGCCCATACAAAAAATAATTCAAAATAAAACTTCCTGAGTATACTTTATGACAATGCGACCCAAATACACATAAATACTAGGAACGGTAAGCTCAAGCTCTGATCATAAACTAGGCAAACTCAGACAAGAGGGCGTGGCACCTCCCATATAAGCAAAAGTTTCAAAATGTTATAATGAAAGCGTTTTTCAAGATAATCTCACAAAATTTTACTCAGACACTAAAAACAGCAAATGCAGGCTACCAACAAAAACAGGGCAAAATCGGACAAGAGGACGTGGCACCTCCCATATAAGCAAAACCTTCCAAATGCTATACTGAAAGCGTTTTTTGAGATAATCCAACCAAATTTCACTCAGATAATAAGAACAGCAAATACAGGCTACCAGATAAAACATTATATCCGGCCAATTGAAAAAAAGTAAAGAAATCGCTTTGTTACGCGAAAATTATATATACTCCCAAAAAGCCCTGGCCGACTGCTACCAGTTAAGACAATCACTTAATTTTGAAGTTATTTTGCTTGTTTTTACAAGCGCTGTAACATTTTATAATCCCAACATTTTGGAAAATCAAAATGGAAAAAATCTGCTTTTGGCAGCCTCTACTGCTCGAAATATCAACGCATGGATACCGCGTCCGAGAAAAAAAATACGTAGAATTTTATTGGCAGGGACGATAACATATGATGAAGTTAACGAGCTTCAGAAATATAAAAAAAACTACCATGGCCTGGCCATAGGCCAAGTATTAAATACCATACACTGCCTGGGGATGATACGCCCTCTTGTCCTAGAGCACCTACTTTTTGCTCAGATCTTGTGCCAAATAATAGTCCAGGCAAATTAGCATTTGAAATAACAATAATTAGTACAAAGCTGAAGGCCAAAAAATTGAATTAAGACGTAAAGAGAGATTTAATCAAAATTTTGTAGAATGACTAGGTGGCAACCCTAAAAACTTATAATAGATTTTTATAAACTTTATCTAAGCGTTTTAAAACTAAAATTTCTTTTTGTTTTTAAAGTATATGGATTAAGCCAAATATACGAAAAAAGACCAGGTGGCAACGCTAAAAGTGAATGTTGGACTTTTAAAGTTTATATAAACTTTTTAAAACTAAAATTTATGTTTTTTATTTTGCTAAACATATGCTTTAAGCATTACTTAAAAAAATACCATGTGACAGCCCTGAAAACGATAATGTGCGCAGTCGACGTAGCTACGGCAAAGCAAAGACCTTGCGGCGTACAAGTGTGCATTGCAAAATAATTGTAAAGTTGATTTTTGAATGATTTTCAAATCGCGATATCTCTTGAACGGTAAGTCGGACGAAAAAAGTGTTCGTAGGGACCGCCACAGGAAATTTCATGTACTACAAAATGGATGAAAAAAATTTTTCCTAGGGCACATCGTTTCCGAGATATTTTGCAAAAACTGTTTTTTTCTAAATTTTGGGATTGTCAAAAAATATCTCCTAAACCATTAGTCACACAAAAGAAAAAAAACATGCATTTTGTAAAGCAAGCAATTTTCTTCAAACGGTATTTTCACTTTTTACGTGCGACTCACCGTTCATGAGTTAATTAAATTTAAAGCTCAACACATCACTATGCGCACTCATACTCGGCACGCTCAGTTTACTAATTTTTGCCGCAATTTAAATAAGAATATCTTCTAAGTTATAAATCGTATGAAATCGATTTGCAGACCATTTTTATAGGAAATTCTATTAGCTATAAAATTGCGGACGAATATTTTTTTCTAGAGGCTACGGCTGGCGAGATATTTCCAAAAAACTATTTTTTGTGACCTTTGACCTTGAATAACTTTTTCAGCTCACATGGGATCAATGGGGACTTTTGACAGTTTACTTATAATGGTGTATCTAAGATCTGTACCGATTTTCAGCTTTGTTATTTAGCGTCAATTTTTATGCTAATTTGCCTGGGCTATAAGTATTGCATGCATTTTGAAGCTTTTGCTTGTAGTGCAGGTGCCACGCTCTCCTGTCCGCGCTAGTGCGAGACTATCGATAGCGACATCGATAGTTTGCGAACTCTACTTTCACGCTATCACCATATTGTTAATAACTTTCGAACCAATAACGATTACCCTAATTTTTTTTCTGGAATATAGTTTCTAGACATGTGGAGAGTACCCAAATATGTTTTATAATGTTTTTAGATTCGGAGAAGTTGCTTAATTAATATGTACCTATAGGGAAATAGGGATTTTCAGTAATAAATGAAACATTTTGGTCCAAAAAATCTTCCCTAGTTGCTACAAATCGTCATTTATATAAAGCCTTTTTAACGTTTAATTTCTTAGATGGCTCACTTGAGAAGTTTTTGCCCTGCACTTACAAATATATGTATATTTGAACCAGTCTAACACACCTACATATCAGTGACATGGATTTTTTTTTCCGGGAGAGGGACAAAAAAACTAGTGTTCTCGTGTAAATATCAAAATGATGTAAAATAAAATATTAAAAGTAATTAATAATGTTAAAATATTATGAACTAAGAACAAACTTTTATTAGTAATATTGTTATAAATTAATTTCAGAAATAAATTATTTAATAAATTATAAAAATGTTAATATTAATAAATTTTATAAAGTAATGAAACTCTTTTTGCAAGGTAATTACAAATTTTGAGGTGAGACAGAGTCCCATAAAAAAAAGATTGTATATAAGTATTTATTATGGTTATTAGCGTACTTTACTATCACAAAATTCAATAAAGTAATATAGTACCTACATAACAAAATAAAAGACGAACATTTATCTGGCTCTTGAGAAGACCTCTTGAAGCTTTCATTTAGTTGTTAAATAGGATTTCTTAACATCTCTAAAACCACTTGAGGAAAATTCTTATGTAAAATATGGCTTTGTTCCAATGTTCCACGGAATTGAGAATTCAACTACGTAATATAAATGATTTAAACCTTTTTTTTTATTTGTAATTTCATTGAGTTAAATATAACTTTATCTTTAAGATGTTTCAATAAACAGTTTTTTTATATTGAAAAAAAAAAAGAAGAAACAGAAACCATAACCCACGTAATACTCACTTTCAGTATCTAAGCTAATAAAGTTAAATTTCATTGGAAAAAACTGATACTGCTGTCAAAGTAAAATTTACAAGAAAAAAAAGGCATTTTATTACACAGCACAACAGCACATGAATGAAAGAATCCTGTATTTGTTGTAAACTTCCAGGAATGTGATTTACTACACGCGCAATTTCAAAATAACACCAGTTAAAAATGTTGTTGCATGTTTCAAGGCGCAGCAATTGATATGATAAAAACAAGAAAAAGAAAACAATATTTTTGTTTTTTCAGTCGAACAATAAAGCTACTTATATTTGAGCATATTCAACATGTCGGACGTTTCATTCGGTAATATATGTATTTATAAAAGGTGTATTTATGTAATAGTACAACAAACATAAGTTGAAATATATCCGATTCAATATAAATTTTGTGAAAAATTCGGACGTTTCAGTTTTGAAGTCTTGATCTGCGATTATAAAAGTCAAAGAACAAATTGCAATGAATATTTTTTTATAAATTGAAAAAGGTTTAAGAATAGTCATACTGCATCCTAAGCCTCAAATTATTAAGGACGAAGTGTACTATTGTATGTATTCGGACGTTTTTATATAGTACGTTTCACATTATTCCTCTTCATCAAAACGAATTTCTTTTTCAATTTAATTCTTAAAGATACATATAACACCTTTCGACAAAATTCAACTATTGATTATACAACTGAAAAAAACCAATATATCCTCAAAATAGGGCTAAAAATAAGTTATATGTCTTCTCGATTTCCTGGATCAGGTAGAATTTTTTTTTAATCGGTCTTCGAAGTTTTCTATAAAGGTATTAAGTCGACATACTAAATTTTAAGATCCTTACATTTTAAAACTTATGCAGGATATTAAGTGGAATTTTTTTTTTTAAAGCTTTACCCCTCTACATCTCTCACAAAAGGGTAATTTTTAAAATGAACGCTAAAACAGCGGACAAATGTTTTAAGGTCTCACAATCAAGAAATAAAAAACAGCCATTTCATCCCTAGCTTAATAAGAATTGGCATGCCCCCTCTGATTTCGCTAAAATTTCGTAAATGATTTTGTTTCATGTCAAAATCTTCGTAGTTGGCAAAAAGTACTAAATTAAGTACTATTTTAGTACAAAAATTTAAAAAAACGGAACATGAACTACTTTTTTGCAATTTCAAAATTTATTTTTTGGAAAGTAGAAAAAAACATCCTTTTATATGAATCAAAAATTAAGATGATATGTTTTACGGATGAAAAGTTATGATTTCTTGAACTTTTCGAAACATAAAATTGAACGAAATTTTTTCACAAAACTGAACCATAATACGTATAAGGACATTTCTCAATCGATTTTCATGTTCAGATCTATTTGGAAAGGCAGAAAAACTGGCAATTAGTACAAAGTAGTTTCTGCCATACGGCAAAAAGTTTCATTATATGATAAATTTATTTTGAACTAGGTACAAACCATTTCAAAACGATCAAGATTTTTTTGTGGCATCCGATTTGGCTATAAATTGGCATAAGCAATAGTTGCATAGTGGAAAAAATTACTACCAAATATTTTTTCAAAATTTAAAAAAATGGCGGAGATATGGGACTTTGAAATTTTTAGGTTAGTTTTTTTTGAGAAGCTATAACTTCGGTTGCATGTATCCAATTTTCAATTTTATAGTGTTAAATGATTTGTCTTAAAACAGGCTTTGAAATAAAAACTAGCAAAATTTTTTGTTTTTTTTATATATATAGTTTACACTGAAAAAAAAAATTTAAATTGAGTTTCCCAAAATACGTCCTTTTTAATATTTTTTATTTTTCTTGTAAAAAAAGCTACAAGTGTAACTTACCAGTCCTCCAAAAATTGGAGTGGGCCTCCCAGTGGTTCTCCAGAAAAACAATAAAATGTAGCTTTTGCCGCAATTTTTCAGTACAATTTTTTTGAATTTGTAATTTTTAATTAAACGTTAATTTGAATTTGAAAAAAGTGCGTTGGTACTTATATTAGTACTATACAAGCAAAAAAACAGTCAATAAACTATTTTCAGCATTTGAAAATTTTTTTTAATAAAAATTTTAAATTAAAAAAATGTACTGAAAAATTGGGGAAGATGCTACATTTTATTGTTTTTCTGGAGAACCACTGGCAGGCCCACTCCAATTTTTGGAGGACTGGTAAGTTACACTTGTAGCTTTTTTTACTAGAAAAATAAAAAATATTAAAGAGGACGTATTTTGGGAAACTCAATTTAAATTTTTTTTTTTCAGTGTAAACTATATATAAAAAAAAAAAAAAATGTTTGCTAGTTTATATTTTAAAGTCTGTTTTAAGACAAATCATTTAACACCATAAAATTGAAAATTGGATAAATGCAACCGAAGTTATAGCTTCTCAAAAAAAACTAACCTAAAAATTTCAAAGTCCCATATCTCCGCCATTTTTTTAAATTTTGAAAAAATATTTGGTAGTAATTTTTTCCACTATGCAACTATTGCTTATGCCAATTTATAGCCAAATCGGATGCCATGAACAAATTTCTTGATCGTTTACACATGGTTTGTACCACTAATTAAAATTTGAAAAATTGCAAAATGACTGTTTAATTAGTTCAATATAAATTTATCAATTAAAAAGCGCGTTGGTACTTTCATTAGTACTATGCAAGCAAGAAACAGTCAATAAACTTACTTCATATAAAAAGTATTATTTTTACCTCAGATTTTCTAAATTATTTTGCTGAAATGAAGACAAAACAATTTTCAATACAATAATGGTATCTTTACTAGATTACATGTTATACATTTTTTAATTTTATGATTTTAAGTTTTTTTTTTGTTCCACATAGTATATGAAAACTGTCATTCTCACGCAGATTTCAACTGATTTTAATTCTGAAGACCATTTTCGAAAGCCCCTAACTTCTTTAATAACTTTTGATAAAAATAATGCGGATATTTTGAAACTAAAACATAAAAAGGTCGGTTTGAAACTGAAATTTCTAAAAAGTAGATTTTTTTACAAACGGCAAATTCTAGCGGACAAACTATAATCCTTGGAAAAATTACCACCAGAATAAAAATACATAAAAAATTTTTTACCACGGTTTTCGTGGTATTACGGAGTACATTTCCTACGGTTTTAAGGGTATACAGTAGACCGGTGCGTTTTGGACGAAAGTTTAAAATTTGTAGCGCAACCGGCAGAATTGTAAAGTTTAACTATCGACATGAAGATTGCCGCCACCCTAGCTCTGAGAGATGACGGGAAGGGGTGTCGATATATTTTGAAGGTTGAAAAACGTGGTTTAAAAATGCATGCTCATAGGTCCGAAGTGAATCAATTCTCAGCTTCTTAGTAGGTCGAACACTGAAATCTAAGACATGGATTCTTATGTATTTTTTCCCGTAGAATCGAATGGCATCATTAGTTTTCTGATTAGACGTCCATTTTTGGCGTTAAGTGAACTTTTCAGCTCAAAAAAGTCGAAATTTTTCCAAATCCCCTGTTTGAGCACTCCACAATTGAACAGAAAAAATCTTAGAAAAATTTGAAATGTATATTTTGTTAGGATTTTTTCTGACAAATCCAGTGGTACCATTTTTTTTGCGCTACGGCATGAAAAACGAATTTTTGATTTTTATTATAAAAAAATATCACGAAATCGGGCGTTAATATTTAGTCAACGACGGTTCCCAACGTCCGGACGGTTTTTTTTTTCGGTGCCCCCTAGTAAAATTTCTTCAGAATATTTTTGGAAATTTTTTTAACCCATTATAAACAAGTTTTTGAAAAAGGGGTCAAAAAGACCCTTAAAAACGGGATATAATGGGTTAAGATGCTCACATAACTTAATGTAGAATCAAGCATGGAACAATATTTCAGAACATCTTAACCCATTATAAACAAGTTTTTGGATAAAGGGGTCGAAAAGACCCTTAAAAACGCGATATAAAAGGTGCTTTTGATTAAAACTGAAAAATATTCCAACACTCAGGCTGAAATTTGCAAGGACACCACTAACCGATTTTGACGTACTTCGCCTTAAAAGTTTGGTTATTTATCGCGCTTATACGAAATGTAGTACACATACAAAATTGTGGATGCAAAATACACTGTGATAAAAAAAAAAACCATAAGTTTATAAAAAATACAAATAATGTAAAAACTGTCATATCTTGCGCATATTTAAATCGATTTCTATTCTAAAAACTATGTTTGAAAGCTGATGACTTTTCTTTTAATCTCTTGTCAAAATTTTGGGTATGTTTTAAAAATTAAACATAGAACTGTCGTTTTTTTTTTTAACAAATGGTATCATCTAGCGGGCAAACGTTAAACCTTAGAATGATTTGCAAACAAAACTATAGCAAAACAGATTTCCTACATTCATTGGGGTCTAAAGTATCTGTGCGTCTCTTGCATCATGAGTTTTAACAGAAAAACCGTTTCTTGAATCTAAATATCAAATTTTTTTTCCGGACTTTCAGGGGGAAAAACTTTTCACTGTAGAGCAATGAGAGGAAAACGAGAAATAACTATAGGAAATTAAATTAATTAATTAATTTAATTAATTACTATCAAAATTTAGTGGTTTTTGAGATAAGTAAAAAAAAAAATTTTAAAAAATGATTTTTTGGACATTCACTCAAGCTCCATGTGGGCCATCTTTTCGGGGTTCTGGATGCATATCAAGTAGGCAGGCTTTGTAATAAGGCCTGATCATAAGATTATCTTCGATCCAACCTTTGATTTGCTCATTATTTCGAAAGAGTGCTGCACCCTTACCTCCAAATATTTCCATTGTACTTAAACGACAATATATATATTTTTAAAAACCATATACAGGGTGTATTGCATAAGGTTGCGAAGCTTCTGGGAGTAGATGGAGGACTAGACTAACCAAAAATTTCTCTTTAGAGGGGAGGGGGGGCTCAAATGTACTCCTAAGCATTCATATCGATTTGTCAAAGCGTGGTGCCAAGAGCATAATGTAGACGTTCCTGAGTGGATAAGTCAATCCTCAGTTCTCAATATTATTGAGAAAATTTGGAGAGAACTTAAACGAGCAATTTCAAAGAAGTTTTATGGGAAAATATTCAAAAAGTTTGGTATAACATTCTTGGAGAAACTTGTCGGAAGTTGGTATTATCTATGCAAAAAAAAAATCGAAAAATTCATCGACAATAATGGCGGATATTTATGGTATTAAATGCGTTTTAATCAATTCAGTAAAATACGGGACCATAACTAACAAAATTTCGATATTTACTACCGAGTTTATTGGGCACATCTATTATTCTGACCAACCGAAATTGGTTATATTTTATAAATTAACCGAACGTTAAGTTATTTTTTATAGTTTGTAAAGACTATTATTGTTTGTTTTGACGCTGAAGTATGCTTATGTTGAAAACTTACTTATTCTTTGAGTAAAATTAAAAACCAACCGTTTTTGAAAAAAATTATGCTCACACCTTTTATTTTGTCCAGCTGTGTAAATGGTTAAAACTGATTTTCTGACAGGTTTTAGAAAAAAAAAAAAAATTCTTATGACACCCAGACAGGTTTTAAAAAAAAAAATTTCTTATGCTACACTAGGTTTCAGAGAAAACTTTTTTGTTGGAAACTTTTAGCTTATTGTATTCTGGACCTTTGAACTTGACATTTTAATTTTTTTTTTTTTCAAAATTTTACTTTGGTAGCCATTTTAAGTAGTATGAAAAAGATTCCATTAACATGCTCCTTTATTATTTTTTTTTTTTTGGAATCCTCGTTTAGTTTCCTATAATTCGGTAGAGCAATGTCATACTTTGAGGTCGTATAAAATACTTTTCTATGCAACGCACGGGTTAATCGCATGCGTTGCGCTTCAAATGATGTGCGCGCTATACTTCCTGCCCTTTATTTACTGGAGCCTTTAAATGAATTATTCTTAAACAGTATTATTTTCTAACCTCAATTAAAAAAAATCAAATGAAAAGGGAAAAAAATTAAAATATCAACTTTAAAGGTCCAGAATTTGCGAATTCCTTTCAAATCATATAACCAAATACAGAAAAATAAAAGTTTTTATAAAAAAATGTTCTCGGAACAAATTTTTTTTTTTTTTTTTAAACAAGTCAGAAATTCAGTTTTAAACTTATAACTCCTCAGGGGTAAATTTTGGAGCCTTCCTTCAGACGCAATTTTTTGTTAGTCTAGATTTCCTCTATCACTTCCCAGAAGCTTCGTAACCTTATGCAATATACCCTATATCCTTCTTTCCAAGGCAATATTAAAATCCAAAATCGGTAAACAATTGATTGGGCTACAAATTTAGAAAAAAAGCTGTTTTCTAAGGGTAACTTAAGATTTCGAGATCTGATGCAAGGTGTAACATCAGTGTATTTGGCGCCTAGTGTAAATATTGACATTTTAACGCGTGAGCTTATTGAAAGATAAAAAGTTGTCACCTAGCATTATTAATTTTTGCCATGCTTGTTATAAAATTAATTAATCTTAAATAAAGAAAATTGAAATTTAAATTAAATGTGAAATATATAAGTACTACAAACGATTTTAAAACAAATAAATTTAGTTTGATAAAATATACGCACATACTTTTAGAGGCTTAAGCATACAACAGGAAAAAAACCAATAATTCTCTTAAATAAAAAATCAACAAACAACAACCATTGGAAACAAACAAATTTTAAAGGATGAAAGTAAGTACATCACTGAAATGAAAACAAAAAAAAAACAAAATTTCTAATTTTCACATGTGCTGATGATGATGCTGCTGCTGCTGCTGTTGAAAATTTACAACATTTTGCAGACACAATACAAACCCACATTGACACACGCACACATGTGCGTTCGTTGCACGCCCGCAACGCAATGTTCAATAGCAAGGCACAACAAAGACGAAGAAGATGGCAGAAGGCAAAAGGCACCCACGTATCCGTTACACAGTGGCGTTGATATCCTGTCTCATATTAAACGACGACGACGAGCACATTTTTGCACATGTCATCGCGCACCGCACTACACTACACTCACTCCTGCTGTTAGGATTTTTCGTAATTTTCGATTAAAAGGCAATGGAGGGAGGGGGCGGGGAAGGACAGCGAAATGAGCACACAAAATGTAGCAATTGTGAGATGAATACAGCCAAAAAGGATAAAAAAGATAAGGGCAAATAAATGCAAGAAAAAAAAGGGAAATTAAATCACAAAATGCGGACAAAAAGTAGAAAAAACTACTCTTATTAGACAATTCATGTATATATAGGACTCCTCCATTCACTCCACTCACTACTCACTTTGAATTCGCAATTATTTGCTCCTTTTGTTTGCAGCGCCTACAAGTATGCAATGGTATTTTGCTCGAAACACTTTTCACTTAAAGGACACATCAACCAACCAACGAAAAAACAAACAAAAAAAATTCACAAATTTTGCACGATTTCAATGACTTTTCTCACTTTCTGCGAGCAGATGATTTTCAGGTTTTCTTTCTTTCTTCCTTTCTTTCTTGCTTTTTCACCAAAAATAGGGATTTCCACACTACACTGCCAGGGAATTTTTGCTTTCTATTTCTGTTAAATTTTCAATTAATTAAAAGAAAATTGACGATATTTCACACTTCCGGCGTTTCGAACAGGTTCGGCAGGTTTTACAATTGAAAAACTTTGGATTTTAAAAATTTTTCCTTTTTTTTTATTTATTTATTTTCAATTTTGAACACTTTAACTCTCCGGTTTCGCGCTGCGCTGCGTACAAACGTCGTTGGGTAACTGAACGTTCGTTGGGTTGAACATTTTACATCTCGCCACTTTTCATTAGGGTAGCGCAAAGCTTTTTCGCCAGATGAAGCTTTCACGTGCGCTCTTTCGCGCTCTCTTTCTCTCTCTCGCGCGCGCTGTCTCTTCATGCCATTGAATTAGCAAAGCGAAAGCTTTTTCATGAAAAGCCAAAATTTTTGTGTGGCTTCCGCTTAAAAGTCACGTTGAAGGCAGCAACAGCAGCAGTGACTGCTTGCTGCAAGATACAACTTTGACTCACTGACAAGGTAACACACTCGCAAGCAGCAGCAGCAGAGCAACACCAACAGCAACAGTCAGCAAAGCCTCGAAAGTGCAGCATTGCTTTGCCTTGCCTTGCATACTTTTGGTATTGACCTTAACGTTGTTGTGTGTGTGTATGTGTGTGTATGTGTGTGTATGTGTGTGTGCATGTGGCATGGTATTAGCGGATATTGAGTGTCTCTGCCTTGTCGCATCGTTTTTTAATTTAATTTACTAACTTATGCCATTTTATCGCTAATTACAGCCAGCTTACAAAAGGTAGTGTGCGCCTGGAATATTCCTCGCAGGCATACTAAGCACGTTCCTACACTGCACGAAAAGTTGTGAAAAGCTCTCTGATTTTTAATAAAATATAAAAACTTGAAATTTATTTTTATAAAAATGCAGTAAAATCATCGAAGAGAAAATCTTTATAACAAAGGCTGCCTTCTTGGCCCGAAAAGATTAAACACGATAGTAAAAATTGCCAAGTAAACAAAGCAAAGCTTTATTAATTGTTAAAAACAAAATTAACTAAACAAAGTTTAATTCTTCTAATATACACCACCACCCAATGCAATCCGAGGAGACCTACATAAATTCTTAGTGTCCCCCGAAAAGTCATGTAAAATTCAGACGAACTCTAAAAAAAACTTACCAGTTATTTATAATTTTTTTTTAACAGTTTATATTAAAAAAATAAAATAAAAAACATTAAATAAAAAAAAAGTTTAAAAATAAAAGTTTTTTTTTCTGCTAACCGTTGCACAGTGCGAAATTTGGGAAATTTAGCGGAACTTTATTCAATTTTTGAAATACATAAAATGCATCAGATTATTCATTTTTTGAGTAGCTTAATATCCCACCTCAAAAACCTCATACTCAGTTTGGTGAAAAACCCTGCCAAACAACTGCAAAATGCACCTGAAACTTGCATTACTTATTCAGTCATACTTTTTGCCTATTAAAAGCTTTTCGATATGTTGAAGTTAATAGAGTGGTACATACAAACGGTAAATCAGTAGGCCGCGAAATTTTTATCATTAATTTCTTGATAAAATTGCCACTTGTTGGCATTCAAATAATTGCAAAATCTTTGCTTACTCGTATGTGATTTGTTTGTGAAAATTGTGCTTTTTAAGGAGTGGATAAGATTTACATTTTCAACTTCATTGGATACTTTAAAAGGTGTTACCACAAATTGCCATTTTAAAACGTACAACATTTGAAAGGTAGGTTTATCCTCTACTGGAAACATAAAACATCTTTTGCGATATTTTGCGATCTTCTTTTTAACTAAACCTTTTCCAGAATGTCATTGGAAATTTCATATAACACCGAAATTTCATGAAAAACCGACATCGGACGCCATCGTTGGTTTTGTTTTGGAAAAAATAGGCTTACCAACACTAATATCTGACACTCTCCATAGTTTAAAGGTAACTTTTTGTACGCTAGTTTATAATATACTAAAAAGGTAGGGGGATCCTCTCGAAATTCAGAAGCATTTCTGAATAAAAATTCAAGAAACAGCAAATACCCCTTGTCTTACCCCCTTCATTTTTTATGGTGTTTTGATAAGAAAATGGTTATATCTATCAAGTTTCATAGCGATATCTGGTATGGGAGCAGAAATACAACGTTTTAAGCATTTTCATATATGGGGGGTATAATAACCCCTTGTCTGATCCCCCTTAATTTTTGCATAGTGTTTTGCCAATTAAATATATATCCAAGTATTAAGTTTCATAACTATAACTGCTATATGTGCTGAGATATGAATTAAGTTCCGCTAGACTCTGAAAATTTCGCACTGTGCGTTGGTTGAGATTTGAACCGGGAGAACTCTTTGTGTGATAAATTCACACAGTCTGATAGACGCGGTCACAAGCTAAATGCACTACTGCTATTATTAAAATAAAGCTGACTGAAACTTTATTTGTTAAAAAATGTGCATCAAAATAGCTGCAGAAGTTTAGCACTGATAGTGTATTATACCATTTAGAGGCGTGGCACTGCCTAGCGGCTTAGCCGTGAGAGGGTTTTTTCCATTTATGGGCGTGGCATTGCCCACTTAAAAACATAATAGCGTTCTTATCATTCCTTTCTAAAATTATAAAAATTGATATGCTGCTGCCTTATCTTTTCTGACCTGACTTACAAGAATGCCTTAATCTGACATTTGCACGCATTTTATAGCACGTTTCTGGTAATTTTTATTTAATTGTTCTTTCCGCGTAAAACCGTTTTTTCAAAGCTTAGCATTTTCCTGCAGATCGCACCATTTGTTAAAAAAAAAATTAATAAAAATAATATGGAAAACTGACCTTATTTTGTTTAAATTTCTAAATAAACAAAAATTTTTATAAGAAATTAAAGGATATGGCAAGAGCTTTCAAACATGCTCTTTAGAATAGATATAGGTTTAAATTTTCACGAGATATGACAGTTTTTACATCCAATGTTTTTTTTGTAATGGTTTGATTTTGGGTATTTTTGTTTCAGTGCATTTTGCTTGCACAATTTAAAACTTTTTGTATGTGTACTACTTATAGTAGAATAAAATGTGATATATAATATGAATTTCAAGGTCGTCAATAACGTCAAAATCGGTAAGTGGTTTCCTTTCGAACTTGTGCCTAAATTTTGAATATTTTTCAATTTTAGTCAAAAACGTATTTTTTTTAGTCCAAAAGTGCGGTTTAAATTTCAATGGAAAAAATAAAAGTAGCTTAGAATTATGTTCCCCGGGGCACCAAACGTTTTTTTTTTTTTTTTTTTGTAAATGAGCACCGCATTAAATTTGGTCCATTTTGAAGAACATTTGATGGATCCCAAAACCATTTCAAAAATCGAAAAGTGAGAAATGTACTCATTTATACTCCAAAAACTGTAGAAAATCTACAATGTAGTTTGTCCGCTATAGTGCGCTATTAGTTAAAAAAAAGTTTAATTTCATTCAGTTTCAATTTTAAAGCGACCTTTTATTGCTTCAAGTGCAAATATAAGAAATTAAAGAAGAAATCAAGAGCTTTCGAACGTGGTCTTCGGAATAGAAATCGGTTAAAATTTGCACGAGATATGATAATTTTTAGGGCAGAGTCACAGGTTGTGGGACACGGAAAACTAATATTGTCAATCTGACTACTGTCGAATTGTTGTCTTAATATGACCAAGGTTTTAGCATTTAGTTTTTTATGTCTACTTTACGGTACGTTATCAGTTAGTGCAAATATAAATGGTTAAAACATTCTTTTTTGGAATTGCTGAAAAAATGTCATGTTCCGGATATGGGACACTCTTTTTTCGAACCCAAATCAAGTCCAAATGTCAAGTATCGTCATGTATGTGATGACAAATGAATGAAGGTTTCTGTTTACGTACAATTATGGGGTTTTGATTTCGTATTTTTATATTCTACACCCAGGGTATATTCACTTTGTCCTTCCGTTTGTAACACAGAGAAGGAGGCGTGGCAGGTATAGAAAAGTATATATATTCTTGATCAACGTAACCTCCTGAGTCGATATAGCTGTCTGTGAAATAAATTTTTTAGGAAAACTGAGCAAAATAATTCAATGAAATTTGGTACTCTGCCTCCGTTTTCATAGTTAGCTCGAGAGATTGAAAATGAGCGAAGTCGGTCAACGGACACGCCTACTGCCAAAGAATATGTTCAAAATGCAATGTTAGGAGCATTATTTGCGATAACGCAAGCAAAACATACATAAATACTAGGGACGATAACTTGAAGCTCTGAGCAAAAGCCAGGCGAATTCGGACAAGAAGGCGTGGCGCCACCCATGCAAGCAAAAATTTCAAAATGCTGTACTGAAAATGTTTGAGATAATCCAACCAAATTTTCACTAGAACACTAAGAACAGTAAAAGCAAGCTCTGACAAAAAACTTGGCAAATTTGGACAAGAGGGCGTGGCACTTCCTATAGAAGCAAAAGCGCTAAAACGCTATACTGAAAACATATTTTGAGATAATCAAACTAAATTTCACCCAAGCACTAATGACTATAAATATACGCTCTGAGCAGAAACTAGACAAACACGGACAAGAGGGCGTGGCACCTCCCATATGAGCAAAAGTTTCAAAATTCTATACTGAAAGCGTTATTTTAGATAATCCAACCAAATTTCTCTAAGACATTCAAAACAGTAAATGCAAGCTCTGACAAAAAATTTGGCAAATTTGAACTAGAGGGCGTGGCAACTCCCATATTTCAAATTGCTGTACTGAAAACGTTATTTGAGATAACCCAACCAAATTTCACCCAAACACTAATGACTATAAATATACGCTCTGAGCAAAAACTAGAAGATTTCGGACAAGAGGGCGTGGCACCTCCCATAGAAGCAAAAGCTTTAAAACGCTATACTGAAAAAATTTTTTGAGATAATCAAACTAAATTTCACTAAGACGCTTAGTATTGTAAGTGCAAGCTCTGAGCAAAAGCTAAGTGAATTTGGACAAGAGGGCATGGCTCCTCCAGTACAAACAAAATAGGGTATTTAATGTTTGGCCAGGCCAAAGGTAACACCCTTACTAGTTTTAATTTTCATTGCATTTTTATATGTGTCTATTAGCCTGATACAAATTTTTATCATCATGTATCCAGGTATGGTACACTTTTTTTTGAACCAAAATCTAGTGGTCAAATATTGACATTAATGAAACGAAAAATTAATTAAAGTTTGCGTTTACTCACAATCATGGGGTTGTTATTTCATATTTACTAATTTTCAGAGCATTTTACTATGTGCCTCTTACCCGGTTACAAATTTTTAAAGAGCGAAAAAACATGTCTTTTAAAAATTTACCATAACTTTTGCGTATGACGAAATAATCATCCGTCCTTTCTGTAAATTGCATTGCGTATGTTTCTTATCTTTCGAATGATATATAAGTAAAACACCCGAAACAATTTAGCCAGTAACAAGTAATGATTCAAAAACAAAAACTGTCCGGGACAGGCTGCCTCATAACCGGTGACTTTCCTCTGCATATTAAGATTTCTGTTGTAACCAGGCTGGAGTATTAGGATGTTTTTTGCTAGAGTATGAAGTTGGGTATTTTTGTTACACAGTGAACTTTGCATCCAAAACTTTAACATTGCTTTATGCAAACTGCATTACGCTAAAGTGTGATAAATAACCAAACTTCAAGGTTCAACAATATTGAAATCGGCTATGAAAATAAAACTCCGTCTCAAAAGAGTTAAGGAACTTTAGTCTAGTGAATTTAAGTCTTTAAACATATCACTGGGTTATTTAGCTGAAGTTTTTTCTCTCTGTGTCTAATTATACACATACACACTCCCTCACACACACGCTTAGTCACATGGATTTTGTCTTAAGCTCAAAAGTTAATGGCGGCAGCTGATGCAGCTTTTTAATTGATTAGAAAAAGGAAAACAAAAGAACTTTTTTCACTTAACAACTTTCTTTGTTTAATTTTTTTTTTCTTCGTTTTCTTTTTTCTTTTTTTCTTTTATAAATGTTAAAGACATTTGTTGTTGTAATTTGCGTTTCATTATTATTTTTTTCCTTTCGTCGATATTGTCTTTCTCCCCTTAATTACCGTAGCCGTGTGTTAAAAGCTTGTTAAGTAGTTCTGGCAGGCTTTGTGAGCTTGTGAGCAATGAGTGACGTGTGCACTCGTTCGCTTGTTCGCAGTCTGCGAAAGCGTCAACAAAAGAAAATTGATGTAAAAAAAAGGCTTGAGTGTGAAAAAAGCAGATAATGGGCATAAGCAGCAGAACCATAGCAGACACAGTTAGATAAGGAACTAAGTAGAGGGGAGGGGGGTGGTATGGATGAGAGTGATAGTAGTTAATCACATCAGGGCACAAAACGCGTGTTCAACATGTCGAAAAACACGTGTTAAAAGTCAAGGGTACATAGAAACAAAGGTGCTCTATAGTTGTCAAGCAGGTGTCAAAAAGGTTCTTTAACACGTGCTTCATTAAAAAAAAAAAAAGAATCACATCATTACATAAAATGATTCCTCATTATATGCTGATAAGTGACATTTTCTTAAGTTTTCAAGTTCTCAAAGTACTAACGAGTATTTGAAAAGTGTTTAATTAGATTTGTTGTGATTAGAAGATAGATGGCATTAAAATTGGATATAATATTTCTTCGATGTGGTTTCATAATTGCCAAATGTCCGAATTATCATACCCTAAATGTTCAAAAACTCAATTTTTGAGGTTATATAGAAAACGCACTAAATGGTTTTGCTATTTTCTATTTATCTCATCATTAAGTACTATTCTTCTTCTTCTTCAAAATGAGCTATAAAGTGGTCTTGTATGATATTTCTTTAAATAGTAGTAAGCAGTACGAGATCCGGCAGCACAATCGAAATCTAATTTTTACGCATTTTGTGAATGGGGGAAAGTGACGTTCAAAATGAAGCCGCTAGCATTTTCAAATTGCGATAACTAAATTAAGTTAAGTTTAAATTCAGTCGCACATCCTGCATATTTGCTTCATTTATAGAAGCCCGAATTTAGGGAGGAATCCCACTTTTGATTAAGTGGATAAATGTTGGTGCTGCATACGATTAAGGGTGAGTCTCCCAGCGGAGCATATCAACACTTAGTAATTATCGGCCCATTGCAATATGTTCAATGCTCTACAAAGTTATGGAAAGCGTTATAAACTTCCACTTTATGAGTTAAGTATCTAGAGCGCAACGAATTACGTAATGATCGTCAATATGGTTTCCGCAGAGCTAGCTCTATTGGTGACTTAATGGCGTTTGTCTCTAACAGGTGGAACCAATGTGTCCACCTGCTTGGTGAAAGTATGACCGTAAATCCAATCCCCTCCTTTGCAGATGACAGCAGCATCCATAACTCTTTAAAAAGCGCCGAAACTCTGAGAAGATTGAGAGAAAAAGACGGTATATGAATGACACACTTATAAATAACCTAAAACCAATCTTCAAGTGGGGTCAAGCTAATCGGGTTGAATTCAACGCTAGCAAAACCCAAAGCTGCCTGTTATATCATATACGAGTGGTTTCCCCCCCCCCCAACAAGCCAAAAGTTCCGAATTCGATACAAAAATTCGGCAAATCTTTCTGATTTCCGTACCGAAATCGTTAGGAATTCGTTACGAATTTTTTAGAGACGGTTGACACGAATTCGTAACGAATTTTCTGAACGAATCGAAATCGTTATGAATTCGTTACAAAACTCTAAACAGTTTCGAGTTTGTTTCGAAAGTTCGAAAGAAAAAGTTTAAGATATTCTTCAAAGAAATCTACGAAATCGTTATGAATTCGTTACGAAAACTCTAAACAGTTTCGAATTTGTTCCGAAAAACTCTGAATTTAGAAAAAATCAGAACATTTAGTTTGTTGGGCCTCCGCCCCTCAATATGGCCGGCATAGACATTATGAGATCAGCAACTCTTGATGTTCTGGGCATATCGATTCAAGCTGAGGTGGACAGATCATGTATTTGATGTGTCGAAGAAAAAGACAATATATGTATGAGGTTAAAGTGGACTTCACCGAAAAACTCCTATTTACCCATATGTCTAAGTGTGGCATGATCTGAGCTGTCCACCGTCCTCGGGTTTCTTGCTGCCATCTCTTTTGCCACTGCTGCAATGTTTGCAGTCCAAGTTGACTCTGATTTAGAAGTGGGCTCTGTTGTTTTGATTCCCAGCTCTTTTTTTGCTCTTGAGCTAATAAATCTATTGGAGCCTTTCCACTTATAACTATCACAGCGGACTCGGATATGCCGAGGCTACCCTGCGGGCTGCTGTTCTTTGCGTTGATGCCAGCACCTTTCTCCGATACACTGCTTTGAGTGCGACTGCCCACAGCTCGCATCCATATAGAAGGATGGTGTTTATTTGCTTCTATAGCCGAGAGTGTACATTTTTCGGATATACATAAGTTCATAGGTTAGATTAGGTATAAGTGGTGGCATTTTAATCCCTCACATAGACCAAAAAGGTTCATAGCTATACCACAAACATCTGGGACTTTTCGTCACTCAGATGAATATTTTGTTTTACTGTACATAGATTTTAGTTCTCAAATGGCTTGAACGAAAAGGCTCCGGATGCCATTGCGAAGTCTTTGAGTGATTTTAGATTGGCCTCATTTAGTTCTTCCACATTTCTGAAAAACATTTGTATAAGAGTTTTGAATCTAGTTCTGCCGTGGTGAGCAGGATAGTGACATAGTAAATGTACCAATTTCTCCTCTTCATCGCACATCACACCAGCTACATTTATTGTATTGAATGTAGAAGTTGGCCAAAAATGTTTGGCTATTTTGCTTTTATTTGAGTTAGACCATCTCAAGCAAGCTTCACTGTAAAGCTCTTTTTGAAATATGTTATAATAGTGATGTAAAGGAAGTGGTACATTTAACGGTTAGTCTTCTATGAGAACCCCTGCTCTTGCTTGTTGCTTGAAGTAAGTTGTAGCATCGAAGAACTGACTTGGATTTAATTCTGCAGTTCACAAGAGACTTGAGAGCAGCTTTGCTGTCCACATAGAAATTGATGCATTCAAAGCCAACTATTGTTATCCAGCTCAGCTTGGAATATCCCAATGTGCAGAAAAACGGATGAGGATCCGTTCATAAAGCGATAAAAAACGTAATCCACGGTAACGGATCCGTTTCGAGCCCGTAACGTAAATCAAAAACGAATTCAAAACGGATTTGGTTTTATTAATGTTAATGCTGTATATAAATAAAAAGAACATCTTGAAGCGCTTATTAGCGATTGAAAAAAATAAATAAAAAGAAAAAAATTTAACGATCCGCCTATGATAGGATTCGATTCCGGGTAATTCCGTGGTACGGACCCGTTTCGAATCCGAAACGTATGTAAAAACGAATTCAAAACGGATTCGCTTTTAAAAAGTTAATGCTGTATATTTAAAAAAATAAAAAACCGTTTTGATGCATTTATTAAAAATTAAAAAAAAAAAGAAAAAGAAAAAAACGAAGAAAAATAAAGGATAAAAATCCACCTGTGGTAGGATTCGAACCTGGGTAAATTCGTTCCGAATTCGTAAATATTTCAAATACGAACTCAAAAACAATTTGCTTTAATTAATGTTAATGATGATAAAAAAAAACATTTTTGATTTGTTTTTTTTTTTTTTTTTTTTAGCTTTTTATTTATTGCGTATGATTTTTTGTAAACTTTTCAAACTGTTTTTGAAGAAACGTTTTTGATTCCAAATTTGAGTATGTAATATTTTTAATCAAAAGGAGGGAAGAAAAAAATACAGAGTACTTATAAAAAAACAACAGAAATTTGTTTAATAGATATACAAACTTTAAATCTCAACATCAGATAAGTCTACATCATATCGGTCAATAGCCAAGTTTTTTAATTAAAAATAAGCGCTTCAACATTTTTATTTTTTTTTATAAGCAGTATTAACATTATTAAAAGCGATTTCGTTTTAAAATCGTTTTAGATGTACGTTACGGGTTCGAAGCGGATCAGTAACGGATAAAAAATACGAGAATATGAACCCGTTACGGATTTGTAACGGGCCCGTTTGGCACACTGGGATGCTACATTCAAGAAGTAACTTATATTTTAGTTTTGAGTTATAGGTGGGAATGGAAATTCGAGCCCCGAGTATTAATGAGGCCAACTCCTTCATCTTCAGTAAGTCGAATTGCTGTCTTAATTGCTATTCCTTTTGCATGTAATTCAAAAGGTAGCATGTTAAGGATAACATTTAGTGATTCTGCTGAAGTAGTTTTTAAAGCACCAGTAATGCTGAATTCTTTCTAGTAGTTTTAGGAGAGATTTAGTTTCATCGTTTCACTTTTAGAAAAATAGTGTTAGCGACCGTTTTTTAGTAAAACATATCTATATAAAAATGCATTATTAGATTTTTGAAATTTAGTGATCGAAAACTTGCTTTTTTTAAAGCAAAATGCCACATTTTCAATGAACTAAATTCGCATTGCCAATCTCGACTAATTAAATACTTAAGGTTTTTGAGAGCTTATGCGTATTGCCGTTAAAGGTCTTAAGCCTTAGTTAAGATCTTCCTTAGTAAAAATATGGGGTTTCTATCATGTTCGAATTCTTATGAAAGGAGGCATTTTTTTGTTAGAAATCTTTTCTTTATCTTCATAATATTTATTTTCTTAACTTTTAACTTCAGATGAAGAAAAAACTGAGAGAAAAATAAGCAAAGGAAAAATATCCTTAAGCAAAATTAACCAACAACAAAAGGCCTATTGTTTTTTTTTTTTTGTTTTTTGTTTCCGCAATTATTTCAAAAGCAAAAAAGCAAACACCCACGCAGAGTAACTCTGGCAAACACAGGATAAATAGCAACAACAGCAGGTTTGCATTTTTTTTTCCTCACACTTTTATGTTTTTGCTTTTACTGTTTCAAAGTTGTCGTCGATTCATTTTTGGTCCACATCTCTGAATACAACAATAGCAACAACAACAACAGCAATAACTCATGAATGATGAGTTACTTGTATTGTTATTGTACCCATTGTTGTTGTTGTAGTTGGTGCAAATTGTATTAGATATTAAACATCATTAAGCAATGCGCGCCTCAATTGTTGTTGTATTGTGCTTAATTCTTTTTGTTGTTTAATTTAAAAGCGAAAGAGAAAATGAAAAGAAAAGCTTTAATCATTGCCCCCTCCGATTAAGATGCTATTGAGCTCGCGTCAGATGAGAAAATCAAAGATTTTCACTCTCTCTTGCTCTCTCTCTCTGTCACACTGCACATGATAAAACTCTTCAAAAGTTCCTCCTGTGATTGAACTTAACGAAACTTCCATCAATTTCACTTTCTTCACTCATTTCATCACAGATTTCCTTTTGTTTTTCATATTCGTAGAATATAAATCCACATGAGGTAGGTTAGTGTTTACATCTTGTTATCAGGGTATGAGTATGTGATACATATGTATATTTTGGAGAGCCCAATTTTATGCTTTTATGTATAGGCAGAAGAAAGTGGTCCTTTTATGCTCTCGCCTTGCAAAAAAAAAAAATTTTTCATTATGGCTCAATGTTACGATACTTAGATAAGTGCGTACCATCACAGTACTAAGTTTTATGTAACGGGTGATTTATTTAGAGGTCTCTTTTTCAAGAAGGGACTAAAATGGTTTTTTTTTTTTTAAATTTTTAATTTTCATAACGTCTTGGAGCATTTCGAGAGGTATTTTGCGTATGATGCAAGTAATGTTAGCTACCCATTCCTTAAACGTATGGAATGGGTAGCTTGCAAGACCAGTACGCAATCCATGCTTTGCTGTTTCCAAGTCCTCTTGACAGAATCTCACCAGACTCCATCTTCTTTAGCTCATAATTAGTTTCAGAGTAGATTTTTATATTTTTTCTGTTAAGGTTAAAAATAGCTTTGGCTTTAATAAGTTTTAGATTGATTAGACACGGTGGTTTTTAAAAAATTTTAACTTTTTGAAATACCACCCGCGATTTTTTTCAGGGATAATGTTGGGGGACCCTTCTAGTATCTAAATCCGCAATCCGCGAAATCGGACGTCCAGCCGTTTTTTTTTTTTTCGACCTTTTAGTTTTTTTAACGGTTTTTGAGTATATCTCGGTGTGTATATACATGTTATGTACACATATATATGTATATACGTACATATATATAATTGTATATGTATATATGTGTAATATATATATATGGATATATATATACATACATACATACATACATATAAAAGGTATCATTTCCGCACCATTTATTTTTTAAAAAATCGGTTTTTTCGTATTTAAGAAAAACACAAACAAAAACCGGAAACGAAAGTAATCACTTCAAATGTGATTTTTGATGCTTAATCCGATTCCGGTATTAGAATTGCTCTATTACGTCTGGACTTTGAGATATCCTTACATTTATGTTTAAAGGACACCATTTTTTTTCCTATTTTTGAAGTTATATAACAAGATAAGGTAATATTATGCCGTAAAATCTGGTATGACAGTTAATAGCCCTAGTTTTTTCCTTAAAAATTCAATCAAACCGATAACGATATCTTTTTTTTTGTCGGAGATATCTTTGCCTAAAAAGTTAAAAAAGTGCAAAAACACGATTTTTGGCTATATTGGATGTTATATGCAGGACACACAAAATTTTTTTGGGAATTTCTATTACCAGAAACATTTGGTACTTTCTTTTGGCTTTAAATTGAGCTATCAAATGTTCATCTGCAATATTTTTCTGCGAAGTTATGTTAACTTTAAAATCACACCATGAAACTTAAAGCGATAAATCTCGGTTTTCGGCTATATTTGAGGTTGTATACAGTACGGACGAAATTTGTCTGCTCTTTTTTACTAACCGAAACATTTAAATCCATTCTTTATTTTCAAAATGAGCTATTAAGTGGTCTCTTGTAATTGTTTTGTAAAAAGTTATGACTATTTTAAGACGACATGTTGCAGCAATATAAGGAATACTCGTACACTGTGAGTTTGCACTCCATAATGTAATTTTTAAATGGTCAGAACTTTGTGGAAAACAATCACAAGAGACCTCTTGATAGCTTATTTTGAAGATAAAGAATGGTCTTAAATGCTTCGGTTAGTAAAAAAGAGCAGACGAATTTCGTCCGTACTGTATACAACATCAAATATAGCCGAAAACCGAGATTTATCGCTTTAAGTTTCATGGTGTGATTTTAAAGTTAACATAACTTCGCAGAAAAATATTGCAGATGAACATTTGATAGCTCAATTTAAAGCCAAAAGAAAGTACCAAATGTTTCTGGTAATAGAAATTCCCAAAAAAATTTTGTGTGTCCTGCATATAACATCCAATATAGCCAAAAATCGTATTTTTGCACTTTTTTAACTTTTTAGGCAAAGATATCTCCGACAAAAAAAAAGATATCGTTATCGGTTTGATTGAATTTTTAAGGAAAAAACTAGGGCTATTAACTGTCATACCAGATTTTACGGCATAATATTACCTTATCTTGTTATATAACTTCAAAAATAGGAAAAAAAATGGTGTCCTTTAAACATAAATGTAAGGATATCTCAAAGTCCAGACGTAATAGAGCAATTCTAATACCGGAATCGGATTAAGCATCAAAAATCACATTTGAAGTGATTACTTTCGTTTCCGGTTTTTGTTTGTGTTTTTCTTAAATACGAAAAAACCGATTTTTTAAAAAATAAATGGTGCGGAAATGATACCTTTTATATGTATGTATGTATGTATGTATATATATATCCATATATATATATTACACATATATACATATGGGCAAATCCGAAAAAAGGTCAACCAAGAGAAAAATTTTAAAGTTGCTTCTTCTTCTTTTGTTAATTTATTGAATAATAGGCCATATATATACTCTTAAAAATATCAACAGAAAAATTGTATCCGGCAATCGCTAGTATGAAAATCAGTCCTAAAACTTCCTCTACCTAGCAGTTTTTTTTATTTAATTTTTTTTTTTCGAAATATACGTGTTGTTCGGCTGTTCATAATATAGCTCAAAACAACCATTGTGTGCTCCATTCTTTGATTTACTTTTTTCGCATCAATTTTTCACAATTTGATGAAAGAAAAACTTTGGACGCTCCACAGGAAGATAATAAATAATGCTAAGAAAATAAAGTCTATTTTTTGTAACGTTCGCAACAGAAAAAAAGGTTTTATAAATATATAGGAATAAAGTATAAAATTTTTTTTAGAACCTTCTAGCATTTTAAACAAAGCTGATGCTGCGCTTTGAGCTTAGAAAAAAAAAATTTTTAAATTATGACGAAGTACTAAGTTTTTTTAATATAAACTTGTGTAACGTTCGCAACGGAAAATTAAAATTAATGAAATTTTTTAAAAGCTATTGTAAGAATAAAATAGATAAATCTTGGATCCTCCACGGTACAATACTGTACACTTTTATACCAAGGGTTGTTAGATTCCTTCTTTGTTCCGAATTTTCTAAAAATTGTTGCAATTGTGCAGCCGTGACAGTAGATTTTACCGCTAGAAGCATGGCACCGCCTACGAAAAAACAACAAAATTTTTAAAACGCTTCCTAAGGTAATTTCTACATTTCAATTTTCCTAATAACACAGTCCTGCGTTTTTAAAAAAGTTAAAAAAGTATGAGATCAGAGTAGGTGACTGTTATAGATTTTTGCTCGCTGAATCCGAATATGACCTCCGATTTGCACCATCACGTCTGAGATACGACTTATCCTTGATTTAAAATGCAAGAAACGCTATTTTAAGACATATGGCGTACATCCTGAAAGTAGTCTAGTTTACTTTTGACAGCGGCATTGAATAGCCCTGAGCTTCTTCTTTAAAGCGTACTTTTAACCTTTCCAATTAGATCATTAGTTTCCGAAATATCATCCGTTAAAGTAAAAGTATACAAATTGAATATAGTCCTTTAAAGAGATTAGCGATACCTTTACTTCAGTCGATGATATCTCGGAAACTAATGACTCAATATAAAAAATTAAAAGTATGCTTAAAAGAAGAAGCTCAGTGTTATTCAATGCCACTTTTAAAAGTGAACTAGACTACTTTCAGGATGTACACTAGACTGATTCAAAAAAATCGAAGGTTTTGAAAACCTTATATCTGAAAATAGCGTTTCATGCACTTTAAATCAAGGATAACTCGGATCTCAGACGTGATGGAGCAAATCGGAGGTCATATTCGGATTCAGCGAGCAAAAATCTATCACAGTCACCTACTTACTCTGATCTCATACTTTTTTCATCGCAGGACTGTGTAATAAGTGCAGTGTTTTAGCCATGCATGTGCATTTTACCGCTAGGAGCGTAACAGCACATACTAAAAACCAAAATTTTTAACATTGTTTGTTGGGGTTCTATCTTCTATTGGAGTTTCATAAAAATCGATTTAGTGGATAAGCCATGACATCGTATTTACCACGTTAGAGGCAGTCACAAGGAAACATTTTACTGTTGTGTACCTTGCGCTTCTTTATAACCTCTCCCACAAATAAACCAAGTGAATATATTGTGTTTAAGGTAGTTAAAAAGGCACTGAACCACTTTGCTTTAGCTAATGTATATACATAATAAAAATTGTAACGTTCGCAGCGTAACGTGCGCAACACATAAAAGCTAAATTTTTGAACAAACGAAGGACTCTTTGATTCTTTCAAAAGCAGTTTCGATATGCTCAAATATTCCTCTTTCTTTGGAGGATTTTGCTTTTTTTGTTTATACTGCAAAATTTGCTAAAAATTTTGAAAATGTACATCGATCTCCACAACGACTTCTGTTTTTTGTAACGTTCGAACAGCACTTTATGCACGATTATATCGTAACTGATACAAGCCAGGAAATATTTTTAAATGCCTTTTGAAAGTACTCTCAAAGGGTAACATACCGCTCCAGGTAAAATTCGAATTTAACGTTCAGAGCGTCTTCGGGATTAAAAAATATGCGTACGAATGTAACGTTCGCAACGCAGGATTAGCCCATATACAATTATATATATGTACGTATATACATATATATGTGTACATAACATGTATATACACACCGAGATATACTCAAAAACCGTTAAAAAAAATAAAAGGTCGAAAAAAAAAAAACGGCTGGACGTCCGATTTCGCGGATTGCGGATTTAGATACTAGAAGGGTCCCCCAACATTATCCCTGAAAAAAATCGCGGGTGGTATTTCAAAAAGTTAAAATTTTTTAAAAACCACCGTGTAGACTTATTGCCTGCCGCATGCTCTCTAGTTGATAAGGCTATTTTCCTTCCATTCCCGATTTAAGTTGTTTTTGAAGCAGAAGGATGCTGTCCCTATGGAATAATTTAGTGCGACTCTCTTGGCTTTACTAAGTATCTGCCGTTTCATTACCTTCATGTCATTCGAGTTCTTGGCTTTCAAGTAAGGGTTACACTATTTCTTCTGTATAAGGCTTGCGAGACTATTGATTTGAGTATGTATGTATATTGGAAACGCCATTAAGGATTTAGAGTCAATTGACAGTGTCTGAAGTGCCCGTGCGCAGATATTCTCTGGCGCATATGGAAGCTATTTTTTGCGTTGCTACTGCGTTTTGGAATCTTTGTCCCTTACTTGGTCTACTTTTGGTCACAATGGTATTGAAGCTTACGTGATCATTGGCACTATAACAGTTTTTTAAGACCATGCCATCTTTTTTGGATATAGTCAGCTGTATTTTATTCTTAAGACTTTGTTTGTTATGTATGCTAAGTGATTGTTCCAAGTTTGAGTTTTGTCTACTAGTGCAGGCAAATAAGGTATTCATTTCTAATTTTGTTGAACATGCATCGACTTTGATCCGACAGGGCTCATTTTGTTCGTAATAAAATTTAGAACAAAACCAACACATTAGTTTTTTCCGGCCTTTCCCCAAAACTTTTTATAGTTATTGCTTAAATAATAAACAAATCAAAAACACATAAAAATTTTTGGTAAACTTTACTTTTTATAGTACAAAAAACAATATACCACACCGACCGTATAAATTCATTCAATGTAACAAGACTTCTAGGCTAAAACCCCCTGTAACGATTTTTTCCCATTTTTGGTGCTTAAAATGGGTATGTACGCAGTTTTCCGGGCGCCATTTTGAGTTTTTTCATTTTCCAACATCATATTTGGATTCAGCAATATAAAGAATCCCGTGAATAGCATAACTTTCCATTTTTAAGCATTTTAGAACAGTTTTATTGAATTTATCCGATTTTTAAGGTTCAAGGGGGACTAAAGAAATTTTGGGGAAAGGCCGGAAAAAACTAATGTGTTGGTTTTGTTCTAAATTTTATTACGAACAAAATGAGCCCTGTCGGATCAAAATCGGTGCATGTTGAACAAAATTAGAAATGAATACCTGTTTTTACCTAATTTGCCTGCACTATACGTTTATTCCAAATTTTTTCCTAACCATATTTACTACTTAAATTGTCAGTAGGTACTCGAGTTTCTTATTATCGAGAATTTCTAATATAGTAATTAGTCTATTAGTCTGCGAAGGCAGTACACCCCCATTTACAGTCAGTCTTTCTGTTCCCGCTTCATAGATTACTAGCCTGTTTTAAAGGATGATTAGATGATCTTCTTGGGTATTCCCTTAGTTGACTTAAATGACGTATTATCATAGACTCCCTGTATGCCAATAGATGAACAGAGAGCTATTTCGCTACCCAATATTTTTTCACGGCTACATGGTAAGTAACGCCATGTATGAACCAATTTTCTTCGAGATCACTGGCTTGGATTTCAAGAAACGGTGCCGAACTAAGTCTTTCCATCAGGGCCAGTAAAGTGCCGGACAGTTGCTTTAGGGACGCTACGTAGGGGCACTTCTCACACACAAACTATAAAATCCATAATGCCTCTTTCAATATACCCAAAGCTAGTCTTGAAGCGTTTTGAAATATTCAAAGCATTATCCAGGAAAAATTATTTAAAAATAATCTCAATAGCAGGATATGAAGGACATGAAGACAAGAGAGAGGCGCACTCTATACTTACATAGACCTGGAACCCTCCTGAGGAGTGAACAATGCATTCAAAGACAGCTTTATTCGGGAATGAAAGGGAAATAGCCTAAACCTTAACAGAAAAGATATTGAAATCTGTAGACCTGATAATCACCTAAAGAAGATGTGTCTAGTGTACGATGATTTCTATAGAATATGTCAAAAGGGTTTGGCAGCAGAGTATGAGTTGTGTACTTGACCGGGTGCCAAGAGACTAAGTACATGGGCGCCGAAGTTCTAGATACCAACGACTTCAGAGAAGAAAATAAGAATAAGATAATAAGAATCTTTTTTATATTTAAGATAAATATAAGTATTAGGATGACACAAAAAAAAAACTGAACGCTTCAGATGTTCGGGGCGAACAACTAAAGTGATTCTTTGAAATGTTATAAACATTCCTCAAAATAAAGGATTAGAGTAAGTGAGTTTTGTTTCAAGGAAAAATTCCAAAAACAGCTTTTTGGCCAACTGTCATCTAATTTCTGACATTGGAAGTGTTAAGAGAAAATTTCCAAAAACATTTTTTTCAAGTAGTTGTAACCAGGCAACCAGATGATGCACCATGTTATCTGAGCTTTTGCGCCAAGTCCCAAAATATGGTTGGGTACAAAATTTTGTGGGGTCAGAATGGAAAATCTTACCCTCACGGAGTTCAAAATTTGAAAAAAAAGAGGGTGAAAATGTATCTTAAGTTTCCTGGTTGCGTAGTAGTTTCATAAAGAGAAACAAATCTTCACCGAACCCTATTACTTTCTCTCCCAAACATTTTTGTAGGGCAAACCTACCTCCTATTTCTATTCTCTAAGGGAGCTCTCATACAAGGAAATGTTTTCATAAGCTTAATTTTCTCCGTAATGTATTTACACTCCTTAACATTTTGGTGGAACATACTTGCCTCATAAGTCCATTCCCTAGGGAGCTGTCATATAAAAAAAACGTATCCCTATTAGGAGGGTGAAAAGCTTGAGAACCCGATCGTTACTAGTGCCAGTTGTGTTGAACTCTCCTAAATATCCTACCGACTAAAGCACCTCCCCTCATCGAGAATACCTCCCCCCTGGGAAATCGTTTCTTGTCGTTGCATCTGAGGTGTTCCCTTTTCTTGGGTATTTAATGCCATCTCTTCATTTGCCTTCGTTGGGCTTCCGCTTCCGGACACTTTGGAGATGGTTATCTAAGTACATGAAAACATTAATTTTGTGTGAGAGCACGTAAGGAGATGGAAATAAGGGGTAGGTATGTTCCACAAAAATGTTGGGGTGGGAAAGTAATGGGGATCGGTGATAATTTGATTCATCTTCTAGAACTTCTGCGCAATCAGGAAGCTTAAGATTAATACGCATTTGGGATTTGGCGCAAAAGCCCAGACGACAATATCGAATTCCATGGTTAAAATTGCTTGAAATACTTTCATTGTCAAAAATTAGATTGCAGTTGGGCAAAACGCTGTTTTGGAACTTTTCCTTAAGACAAAACTCGCAACCTCTAAATCTTAATTGTAAGCTCTGAAATTTGTATCATACGGTGTATAAGATTCTAAAAAATCACTTTAGTTGAGCGCTCCAAACATTCTTACACCTTCGGTTTTTTTTTCGGTGTCTACCTCAAATGACGCATTTAAAAAAAAAGTTCTTTCCCATACACAAAAAATTCGAAATAGAAGGTTTCGAAAATCGAGGTTTCCCTGCAAGTTTAAGGAGATTTTTCGCAATAAATTTATATTTGAAAAAAAAGTATGTAGATAATTGTAAGTTCGATTTAAAAATAAATTGTTTGTGCTTTTGCTATGTAGATAATTTTAATTTGACATTTTAATTCCTTATTTTTGCAGCAATTAAATTCTTTTTTTATGTTATTTTTTCGAGTTCCTATCCCTATGACCGCAGATATTAATACCACTGAAAGTTTAATTATAAAAAGAAACTTTTAGGGTTTTTTCTGAGCAAATAAAAATTTGATTTTTACCCAAAAGTTTTAATTTTTTGAAAGGGGTACTTCATGCAATGATATGCCTTTTAGAGTCTCTGGTTTCACATCAACACAAAATGTCACAAGTAAAACTCTTTGGTGAAAATGTTTGTCTTCTCCAATGCTGCAAATTATTTCATTGCATATTATGAACAAATTTTTAAATGTCAATATGCTGTTATTTTCCATTTAATTTATATTTTTCTAAAAGTTAAACTTTAACGAAATATTCAATTACATTTAACATATTACTACCCTCCAATTTATATTCCATCCTTGAAACATCAGTTAAATCTGAACAGCGTCCTATTTAAGAGGAATGCACTAATTTCATTTCTGATAGTTTGGTAAAAAGTAGTGAAAGTTTCCTTTAACACCACAGTTGGTTGATTAGTGGAATTAATCTCCAAGATTCCTAATATCAGGCTTTTATTTCAGCAGTTTTGCTGTGGCCTGACGAAGCGGCTTTTAACCCAACAGTAAAGCTTCTCTCCGTCTCTTGAAAAAATCATAGGTACTAAATTAAGTTTACCTCAAATTTGAGATTATTACGGGAATCAACGAGAAATTTCTGCTTAAATATAAAACATTAGCGATGTTAACCGAAATAACACAATTGATTTATTATAACCGTGATGCAAGAGTGTAGTGAAGAATGTAGTGAAGAACGTAGTGAAGAGTGCTATTGAGCAATGTTATTGTGCAGCTATCATGTTCTCGCAGATGACGCTTCGGCAAACACACGTCGTAGAGAGTGTGAGAACTATCGCGATCTCAGTGTATATGGCTCAAGAGCGAGCTCATTGCGAAGACAAACCGAATTGCGAGACTTTGAAGAAAATTAATCAAAAGTATAAAAAAAAGTAGAGAGATGGAATGGAAGTAATATTTTTCTCCGTACTAGAGGTAAAATTTCAAGGACATATTTTTCGATACTTTTCGTTACAGATATGTGCCCAGTCCACTTTTTAACAATTGAACAATAAACACTTTAACATGTCATATCATGCAAACTATATGAGCTAGTTTAATTAAATTTGGTAGTTAAGTGCATAATATAAACACCATACACTGCACTATGGGAAATTTGAACATGTTTTCTGGCCAAAAGTACAAATATAAAGATATTGAGATGAAATCTCGTGGAAACTTTTCTAAGGGTGTAGAGAACATCATATTATAAAATTGGTCCTGCCCCTTTTTCAACCTCTTTTCAAAGAAATTATTATAAAATATTTTTTATTAAAATTTGGTATGGTATATTCATATTTTCTAAGTATATAAACAATAACAGTAAAATTACGGAGATCTAAAAGCATACTATATTAAAAACTAATTTTTTCAAACATTACATAAACTGAGCTAATTTAAAAACATAAGAAAATATTATAAATTCATGAATAAAATACATATAAAAAGCTCGAAATTTTCCAATATATTCTCGAACTTTGCGTCTATTAACGTACAAATATCATTACTTTCTGCTTCATCTTCATTTTCTATTAGTTTGCTTAAACTATCTTCCTTATTATTTTCAACGCAACTTAATAAATTTATGACTTCTAGTGCAAGTAGCGCTCGCTTTCGTTCTTTTATCCGTTTAATGCTGGAAATGGCGGGATCTGAGGTATTCAAAGTTCTATGAAAAATGTCACAGAGATTAATTGTTTTGTCACATTTGCAAGCGTGATGCAGTCTATCTAATTTAAAAATTTTATTCCGACACTCATCTGCGTCTTTTCCAAAGTATCCTACCGGAAGTATCATATTTTGAATAATTTCCTTAGAATGAATAAGGAATTTTTGTCATCGAATACCAGGGACACTTTTTTTATGATATCAGCAGACTCAAAACAAAATTTTTCAAATTATTGCAAATTTAGTAGATATTGACATGATATACGAGTGATTTTTCCCCATTTTTCTTTCAAATGTTTGCAAAAGGCTTTAGACTTTTCACCTAAATATTCCGCAAACGAGTTCGATCTATCACCTTTATTCAGGAGATTTATCAAATGATTTAAAACTGCTGACTCTTTGTCTTCTTCGACTCTCCAGATATCGAATAAGTCTGCATTTCGTATTGAGAAGTTGTCTGAGGAAAATTTCGATTATTAAAAAATCGCAAAAAAGCGCAAAAAAATATTTTAACAGAAAAGCTCAAAATTGATTGCTCTACATATTTATATAAGTTAGAAAGAGGCCTAGGCTGGGCTGCGTTTTTCCGGGTTCACCAAAACTTAAATTTAAAAAAAAATTTGCGATTTAAAGCTCACTGAAGAAAACGTAAAGTTCTTTAAAACCACTATACGAAATGACAAATATTTTTATATACAGAGTAACTACTTTCTATTAGTTCCCGTTTCCATTTTCAATATTTTTAATTAGCTTTAAATTAAGAGAAATGTTCACTTGTGCGAATTTTTTGAGCGGGAACAACAAAATTTTTATTTTTTCAGAAGAAGAAACTCTGACAGTTGAAGCATAAAAACTTTAAGAAAAAACTAAGTATGGGGATTTTTTCTCGCAAGTATTCACATTTGAATAGCATACTCAAAACTTTATTTTTTAAGTGTTTAAAATTCGACTTTTGGCCAACAAACAGGACAAAATTTCCCACAGTGCCCTCGCCGAAAAGTAGGTTCAATGAAATACGTTGCGCAGCTACTTTTTAACTATTAGATACTTAACTTTTGCGATCTATTTAAAGTTTCCAAAGTAAATTGTTAATGTATATACGTTTCAAGCTTTTGCAAAATACAGTTTCAAATAGGAAAGCTTTTAACAAATATTCCTATATAATTTTACATACATATATTTGGTCCATTTTGGTTTATAACAAAATCGGTTCCATATAAAAATATGTAAATTACTTATTAACAAACTCTATTAAATGCAGCTTATTATCTAAAGCGTTTATTAATTACATTTATTTTTCTCAAAATTACTTGCCTTTTTATCAGATAATGCCTTTGTTGTGGTAATATATAAAATTACTTATTTTAAAATTTAGTTACAGCCACCTGAATTTTAATTAACTGAAATGGACCCCAACTACGCCGCCCAACTGAATAATTAAAAAGCATTAACGCACACATTGTTTGCTTGTCACCACTACCGCTGCATTAAATTCAGGGTCGGATTTATGCTCTCTGCCCCCTAATGCACTGCAGCACTCATGCCACCTATGTCAGGTTGGGAGCTCTTACCATCATAACTTGGGCCGCAGCTAAGTTCATTGGGCCCAGTTTGTTATTTATGGTAAGCCTGTATTAAACATTTAAAAATTTGTTCAAACTCTAAGACGAAAAGCCGATTGAATTAAATACAGACTCTTCGATATCAGCTTCCTTGAAATTTCTGCAATGATTCAGTTATAGTTAGTCTTGAAGCATGCTCGACTATAAAATAGTGCCCCATTGATTAGGCAGTTGTGCTATGGGACGCCGATCACTGAACTAGATATAGTAGAGTAGAGTAGAGTAGAGTAGAGTAGAGTAGAGTAGAGTAGAGTAGAGTAGAGTAGAGTAGAGTAGAGTAGAGTAGAGTAGAGTAGAGTAGAGTAGAGTAGAGTAGAGTAGAGTAGAGTAGAGTAGAGTAGAGTAGAGTGGAGTAGAGTAAAGTAGAGTAGAGTAGAGGAGAGTAGAGTAGAGTAGAGTAGAGTAGAGTAGAGTAGAGTGGAGTAGAGAAGAGTAGAAAAGAGTAGAGTGGAGTAGATTAGATTAGAGGAATAATTTCTATTTTCCTGTCATTGGCCATTGTTTTTTCTAGATGTGGGTTTTAATAAGTTTGCTTTTGAGCTCAGTAAATTCAAAATCTTATCGAAAAAAAATCACTGAAAATGACGCGAAAACTTGTCATTTATTTTCAATACCCAAATGATGACGCCTTATACCCGTTCACACTGCTAAATCCGACACTGATAACATTATTGCGAATGTCAATGGCAAGGTGTAAGTGACAACAACATCAGATAATGCCACTAATTAAATTAGCCTGACCGCCGTTAAAACTAAAATCAATAAATAAATTATTTCTATAAAAATCCAAAATGCAAAATACCAAATAATAAGGTCAATTTTAATTCAACTACGAGTAACTTAAGTGCAAAATTCGTGCGAACATAAATTTACACAGCTGAACTTTAATATGTACCTACCACAAACAACACAAAAATAGAAAAAAAATCAATTGAAACCATTTCAGTGCAATTTTCCCAATTTTAAAAATTTTCTTAATTCACACATGCAATGCAAAACATTTCCGCCTCCACTTGTGTGTGCGTTTCCGGTGTTTGCGCCATTTTTTTTTTTTTTTTATTTGTTGCCATTTTTCATTTTTCTTTGCATTTTGTAGGCCTCGTTATTGCCAGCCTGTCTGCATTACAAACAGATTTTGAATTTAAAGTTTGTGATGTGTACACAGTGGGACCAAATGTAATATAATGTTAAGAAAAATTGCTGTATCATACAGAGTATGTTCTTTCCGTTTTTTACGTCTGACACGAGGCGTGGCAGGTGTATTTAGAAACTAATCCACAAAAACAGTGTCACGGGGTGGAATCTATCATATTTTGAAAAAAACACTAAAAAGGTCAGAATGGTTGTATGCACAAATTTAGCAAGATAAAATCAAGTCAAAATTAAAATGGGCGGTACCACGCCCCCAAAAACTAAATTCATTATAGTATACCTTCGAAACTATTGGACTCCGAGAGATAAGATGTGGTAAGCTTGCCACAGGCGAAATAACATTCATTGGGATTCAGTGGGCGATGACACGCCCCATATATATAAAACTCATCATATCTCCAAAACTCTTTGAGGCATATGAATGAGATTTGGTATATGTGTAAAGGGCACCGTGACAAATAACATCTACTGGGAAAATGTTACACTGGGAACGCTACTTAAAAAAATTCAACCAGGATTAGTTAGTGCAAAGTCTGCAGAAAATATCAATGAATTAAGAGACGGCGTGGCTCCAAAATTTTAAAAACGTTATACTGCATGCGTTATTTCAGATAATGTAATCAGATTTCAACTTATGCTAGAAATAGCTAAACAAAACCTAGGTAATTGAAACAAGAGGGCGTGGATTACAAGTAAAATCTTCAACTTGGTTATTGCATTCGATAAAATCGATTCATTCTGACCCAATATTACTCCTAAAAGATACAACAAGAGAAGATGAAGTTACTACTTAGTATATCACTTCATCCCACTGTGTTTTAATGCTAATGGTGATTATTTTTTGCACGACCCTGCTAGGATTTTTTTTGTTTTGCGCACAGAATATTAAATTTAAATCAGGTTTTTAGTGTTGCCAAAGGTGTAGGTGGTGGCACTCGGTCAAAAATGTGGGTCACAAACACACAAAATAGGAATTATTGATTTAGGTAGAGGCAATTTGGGTAAAATGAAACAATTTTTGTCAGTTTTTTTCAACATATTTGTATTGTGACGTATTGTATTCTGCGATGGCTCAAAACCATTACATATCCTCAAATTCCCCTAGCAAAAATTTTAATGTACGAATACGCGAATTAATGAATTGTTTTGATGTATGTACATATTTACATATGTACATAATGACACTGCTTACTGAATTTGCTGCTGTATGCAACAATCCAATTAGCTACTGTTTTAATCCGTGTGCCTCCAATGTTCCATGCATTCAGTTTGCCATGTACTCGTCGTTGGTATGCAAATATTTAGTTAAATTTTAAATCTTTCAAATGTTGCCGAAATCTGTGTTTTGTTTATAATGAAATTTTGAATTTTGTTCAACAGGGCGTATGCGTGATATTTAATTTTTAGTTCATGTGGAAGTAATCACTCAAACAACATGGTGGTTTCATTGTATACTTAGCAGTTAATGGAATTAAAAACGACTAGAAATGTAGACATATGTGATATATGGATTATTTTGTTTATATAGTTTACATATTTATGATGAACATCAAAATTTAATTTAAACTGATTGCCTCCATTTTAGCAATATCCCATAGTAAAATGTCCATAGCTCACTTACTCTTATCCTACAAAATATTTTTTAAGTGAAACTTCTTTGGCCGCGTTGGGGTAAAATTTCAAGGGTGCGTTTTCATAGACAATTTTTCATAAACTTTTTCACAAGCACTTATCGTTAAATCTTGCAAACAATACAAGCTTTTTTGATGAAATTTTGTAGGTAGGAGTAGAACGTGAATACCATATGCTGGTCCAAAAAAAGTCCAAAGAATATCTAAAATACCAGACAGAGAACATTTATGGCGGACTATTAACAAGCTTTAACTGATTCATTTCGTGTGACACACGAATGTTCCCGAAGGATTCATGGTCAAAACAAAGAATATCTAGATAATGACATTTCCGCCAAAAGGTCCACCATGACCAAAATATTAAAAGTTATTAAAAACTTTACATTTTATGATATTATCTTAGAGAAACATTTAAATTTTACTAATTTAAGCAATTCACATATAAATTCATTAACCATGTTGATCAAACCGACTCCAAGGTTGCACAAATGTAGTTTTTCTTTTTTAGTAATTTAAGTGGATGTGTTTTTTTCTATAATCTTCTTTAAGAGGCATAATATATGATAACAGTTGTTCCACAAAATCTCTCATACAACATCAATGATATAAAAAACTTGAAAAGATAACAATGCAATCCCGATTAACTGTCAATTTTTTATTTTCTTTAGTCCAATTTCTACTGTCCGGTTCGTCACTGCAAAAGATAATTTGTCATCATTGCTTCACAAAACAAGTGCAAACCAAGCAGCAAATATTTCAAAAATTAAGTGCAAATATAGTTTAATACATACAATTAAAAAAAATAAATCTTTTGCAAAAAATGAAATTTGAAGCCATTTAAAGTTGGTCACGTTCGTCACTTCTGGCTCAAAAGTAACTTTTTTTTTAAATTTCATTCCACTGTAAAATTCTAAAGCTACATTTTGGATAAATCTTGTTATACGTATCCTAAGGTCATAATAAAATCAAACGAGGAACATTTTCCTAGAACATACAGGGTGTTCCATCTTTTATGTCGGTATGTAAACGCTGAATAACTTTCACATTTACCAACCGATTGATTGCATCAGATATGTTTTGGAAACGTCAATTCAGTACAATTTTTGCCATGGATCGCTTCACGCCGAATCGACGCTTTAACACCCGAGATGCTCGGAAAGGTAATGGCAAACGCAGAAAAAAGGAGTCATTTTGTATTTGTAATAAAGGTGGCCACTTAATTGATATTGTTTTCAAAAACTAGTCCAAATTGTCCAAATTGTCCAAATTGTAAAGAACCAAACTGAATAAAAATACATCACTTATAGAAATCGGTTGTTTTTTCTCAAAGTTATTCAATGTTTACATACCGACATAAAAGATGGAGCACCCTGTATTAATCCATTATATCCTGTTTTGTGGTCTTTTTGATACCTTTTTCAGAAAAGAGTTGGTTATAATGGGCTAAAGAGTTCTGCAAAAAAACTCTACGTGAAATTCCACTAGTGGTCATCAAATGCAACAATCTCTTTAAACTTAAGAATAATGCGTAAAAAAGCAAAAAAAATAAAAAATATTTTTTCGCCCCAAAGCTAAATTTGGCTTAAATCAAACTTACTAAATAAACTTATAATGCATAAATATGCAAATCATTATTATGATCAAAACAAAGAAAAGTACAGAAGATAGTTGAATCAAACAAAATACATTATAAAGAAACATTATTGCATAAGATTCTAAAATTAGTCGCACTAAGAAATTTTGACTTGTTTCGCTGAATTCAGACTTTCTCTGAATATACGCGAAAACGACTTCTATTTTTGTCACGTTCATTTTGTGTCTTTTTTTGTGTGTACCTTGCAACCAGGACTACGCCTGCTTTTAACGTTGGCACTAATTAAAGTGCTACCTAAGAGCTATAATGAAAAGTAAAAACTAAAATAAAAATATGTTTTACTTCCACTTTTTTTGCACTTAAAATGTGAGCGACGGTCACGTTCGTCACTCGGGAAATGCCTGTATTCAATAAGTTTCACTTCCTTCACGTGTACCGAATTACAGCTTTGCCACCTACTATTCTTACCGCTCTCGCCGCCATATTGTTCTAACCGTTTCGTGTCCCTTTACATAGCGATTAGCGCAGAATGTCTTCAAACGAGTCTTCTTTGATCCTGGAGCTTTATCTTTAGTTTCTTCTTCGATTAACTAAGTTCTATTAGGCACAATGATTAAAATAAACTTATTTCTGATAAAACTGCTCCCAGCAATTTTCTGATCTCCGAAACTTTACAAGCTTTACAAACATACAAATTCAACGAATGGTTAAAACAATGTGTACGAGCCAAAAACCCAATTTTGTCGCCCGGCCCCTTGCTTTGCCACTTTTTGGAACTACTATGTCAGAAAGTCGAAATCATCCATCAACGCCCAGTGTAGCTTCTTCTATTAAAGAGCACACCACTTTTCTGCGCTATTATTTTTCAAATACGGCGCAGATAGACAAAAGCAATCGGAATTGCCAGTGAAAACGTCACCTGCTGTACTTAACACATATATATTAACTTTTGAAACATTTACATGATCCAGTTTATTGTATTTTATATAAATCTACTTCATGAATTCTATTTAGGCGCTACGTATCTTCTTGCGTTCCCGGTAGATGGAATCCTTTTGAACTGTGAAATTAAAAACAATTAAGTTATATCTTTCAGATAAATTAAAATAAATTAGAGTACTCACTATATGGATCAAATTTGATAACTTCAATTTTTTCCGCTAAACGATCACGGAATGCGGTGTACTGATGGCCACTGACCATACTTTCAAGCACAACCATGAGACGCCTAAAGGACAATTGGAGTTGAAAGTGAAGAAAGTGTAGAATTTAATTACTTTGCTTGTCAACTTACTTGCTTTTCACTTTTTTAAATAAAATATTTGTTAAACGCATTTTTATTTATTGTGCAATTTCAATGCGAGTACAATCTATATTATGAAAGAAACGTCAAAGTCAGCTGGTGTTCAATAAATTTTGTTTCAAACTGTACTTCCGCACACAGATTGAACTGCAACGCAATATAAACGGGGGCCAAAACGACCGGTCATGTGAGCGAAGAGATATATAACCAAGAGATGCAAAGAAGCACTGGAGCAATTTTCTGAAGTTTCTGCGAAGCGATAAGTATATATCAAGAGACGCAAAGAAGCAACGAAATTTAGAAGTTAAACGGCAGCGTAATTTAACCAAAAAATCTGTATACATCTCTTCTCATCCGGAAGCGAAGAGATATAATATATTTTTTTGGTTAAATTACGCTGCCGTTCGATTCGTCAAAGCTACCAGCGTTGCCATAATGACGATTTTATCGTCATTTTTACGATTTTTTGACCCCAATGACGATTAGACGATATTTTCCTTAAAATGACAATTTTTCTTATTCTTTCGCTTATTGAAAAGATGTTTACCTACCCAGTAGGAGAAAGAGTAGTCTACTAGGCATGATATTAGGCCTTTTTTGAGTGCCAGTAGGCCTGCAGTATTCCTTTCTTTCTTCCTTACTTTTTACACACGATGTCATTAGGCGCCAAGGCCTGGCACTCTCGCTTCTAAAAGATAGCAGCAAAGCAGGCCTTCTATGATCGCTTCTAATATAAAAGGATGGAAACAGGCATGCTGACTTCCGTCCTTTCTTTTTTACACAAGACACGCTTGCTTCTACGAAGAAGGCAGCAACGCAGGCATATTTCGATATTCGTTAATATCGACATGTCCTATATTGGATGTCATTGATAGCTACTCTATCATAGAAATCCAAAATTATGTACCAAACAAGATATACTTAAATAGTACTATTATTAAATATATTGAGAGTTCTTATATCTGAAAAAAATCTACAAAAAAATAAGCAATGCAGTCTTCTATCATCGCTTCTATTAGGAAAAGGCAGAAGCAGGCATGCTGCCTTCCCTTCTTTCTTTATTTTTTTTTTTTGCACAAGATGTTTTTAGGCACCAAGACATGACACGCCTGCTTCCACAAAGAAGGGAGCAATGAATTCCTTCCGCGATCGCTTCTAATATGAAAGGATAATAGTATCCCAGCAAATCCTACGTAACCATATTGAATTATGGACTGACCCATTTAGCACATACTACGATACATTTTTCAAAATTTACTACCACAAAGAAATTAAAAAAGGGAAAGATATAAACGAAAAGATGCCTAGCTCCCTTACTCAAAAAATATTAAGTTGACGGAAAACAAAATTGAATTGTTATTTATTGTCAATCGAAGCACATTAACAAACAATGACTGTGAAATTATTGTTGTTAATCGGAAAAACACGTAAGTTCCGTTTGTATTGTTACTTTGTATAATTAAACTCATTTTTGTAAAATTTGAAGGAAATATGCTGAATCAATTGTGGATCGTCTGAAGCTACGTGTTGAAGTTCTTTTTCCCAACGAAGATGTTCCTGGTCAACCTGCAGAACATCGCAACATGCCCGTAGAAGACGTCATTCAATTAATAGCTGAAGATTTTCGTGCAAAAGTGGCAAAAGTGCGTCGGTTGCACCAGATCGCCATCCTGATACGATACAAATGTAACTAAATTTGTTGGCAAACAGCTCAAAATTATGACGAAGCCTCATCACCTAAACACATCATCCATTTAAAAAATTGTAACTCATTCATAACTCATTCATGACATTAAAATAACTTTTTTAAAATTTCAATTTGATTTTTATTTGTTTACATAAATCGAAATGAGAGTTATTAAATAAAAATTAAATTGTTTGTACGGGACATTTTCGTTTGTACGGGACTCGTACGAAATACATGTATATTTAATTAGTTTTAAATCATTTTTTAAATCAAAAAATAACACTATGATTATCCCAAGCGTGTTTCTTGCATGTTACTTGATGGCCATTAACTGAAATTTAATGAACTTTTGATATTCCTGGGATAGGCTCATGGCTGAACATTTTTAATTTTGTAAGCTGCTTATATCTGATTCAGGGATGAAAAAAATTTTCGTAGAGGGTACTAAAGTGGCTGCTAGTGTCGCGAAATTTTTTGCGTTTTGATTACGGCACCTTTTCTTCGACTTCGACCTTTTTGACTTACAAGTCGTTTTTTTTTTTGTCTTACGTAAGAATTTAATCGACCTCTCCTCCTGTATAAGCAACAATAAGCAAATCTTGAACCACTCCCCACCTAAACACGCTTACGTTATACTTGAACGGCCCTGTATGAACAACATTTCATTTTTATGTAACAGTTTTGCTCATATCTCATATAATTAATAGTCACAATTTCTTAAGTACATATACATACATGATAAAGCCCCCCTGAAAAGCAGTAACCAACGGTCACCGTACCCATATTTATAATTTTTAAAGAGTTTTCTCAACAATATTAGAAAAAAATTAATAGAAATCTTAATAAAATAAATATTTTGTTTGTACGGGACAAGTAATAAGGTAATAATTATTATACTTTAAGCAAAATAAAATCCAAAAATTACTTTTTAAGAGTACCCAAGTAACTAGCTTTATATAAAATGTTAATAAAATTAAACCATTATGTGTGTAGACAGAAAATTAATTACATCGATTTGTGCGTTTGTACGGGACACCCATAACTGTTTTGTTTGTCGCGTTATAATACAAATGTTTGCAAGATAGCTTTTTTGCAAATACTTTTTATCAATACACTAGTCTATGACCTTAAACAACAGATGTAATTTGCAAATACTTTTTATCAATACACTAGTCTATGACCTTAAACAACAGATATAATTTGTAACGAAACTCATCATGGTTTAATAGAAAAACAATGATGAATATGATCAAAAATATACCTAGTAAAAAAAAAACTTTTGCACTTTCTTTAACTGTAAAAAATTGACTCTAATACCAAGATTTTAGTAAGAAATCAAGTTGGATAGTAAAGTTTAATCCTAGAAGAATATATTCGATCCATTAAAACATATGAAAAATACATCTGAAACATCTGCTAAAAAATACCATTTTCACTGGAATGCTCCTATATCTCTTCGCACAAACTTCAAAAAATTGCTCCAGTGCTTCTTTGCATCTCTTGGTTATATATCTCTTCGACTCTGCTTAGATTCAACTTTTTGTTAGTAGTGTAACTTGGTGGTGTCAGATGCAGCGCACGTGAAATTTCGCATATTATTTTAAGAGTTAAAATTGGTGAACTTGATGGAAATTCAATTCGATTTTTATGAAACATCAAATAAAAAAGCAGAAATGTCGGAGCCGGTTTCAGCCTTTGCGGCTTACAAATCCAATGGAGTTGATGGAAAGAAAAATGCATCCAAAGCGAAGCAACAACAAAAAGCAACGGCAGCTAAAAAGGATAACGCACGAAAAGCGGGCGCCAAGAAAGCTAACGGTTCGGCGAAGAAAAATGCCGGTAGTCCAAACATGGCATCCAAACAAAATGAAAAATCAAAGCCAGAACCAAAGACCAAAGGCCAAGTACCAAAGCCAAATAGAAAATCAACTGTAAGCGGCAGCGGTGGAATTGATGCAAACAAAATTGATGAATTGGTGGAAGAGCTCTATCAGTCTCCAACAGCTGCTAAAAAGCTGACAAAAGCGCAGCAAAAACAGAAAAAGGAACTCGAAGAGTATCTAGTCCAGGAGCTGCAGAAAGATGATGAGGAAGATGCGTCCTTTACAGATGAATACACATTGAATTCTAGCAATTGCGGTAAGAGATGATTGCAAGAAATGTGCTGCACTGGTTAACTCTAGTCGGGCTTAATTTTACTTTAGCTACACCTTATATTTTTTAAAGCTAGTTTGTTTTGTTAAGCTACACGTATTCTATGTATCCTACCATTTCTTTTTTTTCAAAAGAGCTGTTATTTTCTCCTAAAAATCCCCTAGTAACATATAATTTTAATAACCACATTAGGAAGCCAAAATAATATCCTTTCATGCGGTGGCAATGAAATTGATGCCAAGAAATTCGATGAATTTTTGGTAGAGCTCTATCAATCTCCTAAAATGCTGACTAAATCGCAGCAAAAGCAGAAAATGGAACTAGAAGAGTATCTAGTCCACGAGCTGCAGAAAGATGACGACGAAGATCCATCCTTTACAGATGAATACGTATTGAACTCTAGTAATTGCGGTAAGAGATGATTACAAGAAATGGCTGCACAGAATAACTTTAGGCGTTCAATTCGGGTTGTAGTTTTCGAGATATGACGATTTTTCAAAATTTAAACCATTTCTTTTTTTCAAAAGAAACGTTATTTTCTCCTAAAAATTCCCTAGTAACATATAATTTAATAACCAAATTAGGAAGCGCAAATAATTTCCCGTCAAGCGACGGCGATGAAATTGACGCAATCAAAATCGACGAATTTTTGGCAGAGCTCTGTCTGTCTCCAACTATAGGGCAGCTAAAGCAGATATACGAAGTAGCAGAGTATCTAGACCACGAACTGCAGAAAGATGATGAGAAAGATCCGTCCTGTCACTCTCCAACAGGTACTATAGGGCGGCTAATGCAGATATTCGAAGTAAGAGAGCATCTAGTCCACGAGCTACAGACAAATGATAAGGAAGATCCGCCCTGCGGTAAGAGACGATTACAAAAAAAATGGCTGCATAGGTTTATTTTAGGCATTCTTACTCGAATTCGCAGTATTTAATTGCAGTATTTAATTGGAGTTACACCTTCTGTGCCATAAACATTCTTTTGTCCAGAGCCGTATCATTCATTGTATTTCAGTAGATTTTGCCAAAGTTCAATATAAAGCGCGTTCGAACAATTTCTGTGACCCCTTGGTATGATGTTTTCATATAAAACGGCTTCGTTTTCGATATACAGTGTTCCAATCATGTCTTCGTACAGCAGCTTTTTCAAACTTAAGTGACAAAAAACAATAAAGTAGGCCAAAAAATTTGCAAAAGTTTTAATGCAGATTTATTTAATAAATATTAATGTTCAATTTAGAACCGAAAAATTATTCACTTTAATTACTTTTTGCATATATATTGTCTTCGTACACTTGAACTTTTGTTTGCATTTTTGTTATTTTTTGCTGAAAACTTTCATTTAAAAACAACGGTTTTTAACAAAAAATGATACACATTCACACGTGATACACATAAGGCAAGTGCCAATTTGATGAGTTTTGATTAAAATTTTTTAAAATTATGCCTATTAAATACTTGTTGAAGAGCGTATGCTTTCATTGGATCTACATGTGAAGAAAGAAAAATCATACGCGGTACTAGCCAAACTATTGTCCCGCAACCTCTCTACTATCCAGTGTGCAATCAGCCGCTTTAAATATGAAGTTATGCACGGATCCACGGCGATCATACGCTTGATTTACAGCCGAGCTCCATGTGTGAGAACTGTAGGCGTTCTAATTTGGGCTTATCCTCTACGCGGTCTTCATATTTAAAGCGGCCGATTGCACGCTGGATAGTAGAGAGGTTACGGGACAATAGTTTGGCTAGTATCGCGTATGATTTTTCCTTCTTCACATGTAGATCCAATAATAGCTTACGTTCTTCAACTAAGAAGCATTTACCAGGCGTAATTTAAAAAAATTTTAATCAAAACTCATCAAATTGGCACTTGCCTTGTTACGTATGTGTATCACGTGTGAATGTGTATCATTCTTTGTTAAATACCGTTATTTTTAAATGAAAGTTTTCAGCAAAAAAGAACAAAAATGCAAACAAAAGTTCAAGTGTACGAAGACTTTATTGGAGTCAAATTTGCGAATTTGTTTTATTTTTAGTCAATATATATGCAAAAAATAATTAAAGTGAATAATTTTTCGGTTCTAAATTGAACATAAATATTTACTAAATAAATCTGCATTAAAACTTTTTCAAATTTTTTGGCCTACGTTATTGTTTTTTGTCACTTAAGTTTGAAAAAGCTGCTGTACGAAGACATGATTGGAACACTGTATAAAGGCTTAAAAATACAAGAATATTGAAGAAATTAAAACCAAAATTTTATGTTTTCACATAAAATAACTTAAAACAAATCTAAAAATTGCATGAAATTTTTCGGTGTCTTTCTTCGTTTTACAGATATCGAACACTTAAAAGTATTGTTGTTGTTTGTGTTCTTGTTTTAAAATATCAGTATTCTTGTACTCTTTATCTCAAAAACAAGCCGAGACATTAAAAATTTTATTTAATTTGTTCGACTTATTTTGGGTCGTTTTTTGTGAAAACAATTTTAATTTCTCCAGAAATCTCTTTAGTTGCATTGTATTTTTAAGACTCTTTTTCTCGAAAACGAAGCGAGATATCGAAAAACTTTATTCAATATTTTCGATTCATTATGGGTCGATATAAAAAAAAAACATCGTCGGCAACCTCCGCGGTGGCATTGTCTTTAAAAACTGGCAGCATAGCTTACAAGAGATTTTCTTTTACAGAATGTGCCTATTGTCAAAGTTTGTTCTCATCTAGCCCAATGAATTTGTTGCATTAGTTATATTCAGGCCTATCACTGAATCCATCGTAGATACGAATTTTGTGAAATCTACGAAAGTGCTATCATTGAACTCGAATTGCTACGACGTGAATTCAAAATTCGTAGATTAGGATCACTTACTCCATCCGTAACTAAATTTTTTTTTAGTTTTCTACTACTAGATATAACTACCGAAGTAATATCATAATTTTATTCAAGCAATACTTCAAACTCCACGAATTACGAAGTTACGTTCGTAATTTTTTGAAATCAATAATAACATTTTCGTAGATCTCACGAAATTCGTATCTACGATGGATTCAATGATAGGCCTGATTATAACTCTTGGTAAAACTTCCTAACATATTTCTTCTCCGAATTCGTTCAATTGTCGCCTAGTCTTTGATTAATCATTCCTAGCATCTAAAGAACATAAGAATACATCCGTTCTATTTTTAAGTTATAAAGAATTATTATTTGGAGTAACTCTAAACCCCCCCCCCAAAAAAAAAAAAAAAAAATATTAAAAAAAGTAAACAATTTTACTTGTAGATACTTCTTCTGGAGAGGATACCTCAACTGAGTCCACTTCAGATTCTGCGTCCGGAACTGAAGATGAAACCAAATCAGAACCACACAAAGTAAAACAACCAATTGTGATGGCAAAAAAAACATCTTCCCCAAACAAGCGTAAAAATACAGAATCAATTGAAAATGCTACCAAAGGAAAACCACCGAAAGGAAGAAGAGCATCAGCGCCTTCAACTGTTGTAGCACCCGAAATTAAAAGAACATTAACTAATGGTATTACTGAACCAAAAAATGTCAAAAAGAACGATAATGTCAAAGTTACAAAATCAAATCAAAATGATAATCAAGCTGCACCAACGACATCAGCCCATGCAGCTGGTAGCAACGTCAAATTAGAGCCGCTTTCACCACCTTCCAACATAATAAAAATGAACAGCATTGCAGAGGGTCTGAAAGTATTTCGTTGGCTGCTCAATCCTGTTAGCGTAGAGGATTTCTTTGCCAAATATTGGGAACATGGTGCCTGTTTAGTAAAACGTAAACAACTAAATTATTATCAGCATTTAATTTCTTTTGAAGCTATCGATCAAATGCTGCTCAAAAATCATGTTGAATTTACAAAAAATATTGATGTAACATCGTACAAAAATGGTAATTGAAAAGCCTCATTCTTTAAAATGCTTTTTTTTCACAATTTATCACTTTCAAGGCGTTCGCGAAACACTAAATCCTGATGGACGTGCAATGCCACCCATCGTTTGGGAACATTATGGTAATGGCTGTAGTATACGCCTGTTGAATCCTCAAACTTTTTTGCCATCGCTATTTAAACTGAATGCTACGCTACAAGAGTATTTTCACTGTTTAGTGGGTGCCAATGCTTATCTGACACCACCAAATAGTCAAGGTTTTGCACCACATTATGATGACATCGAAGCATTTGTCTTGCAGGTGGAAGGACGTAAACGCTGGAAGCTCTATAAACCACGCAACAAGTCTGAAGAGCTGCCTCGTTTCTCATCACAAAATTTTAATCAAAATGAGATTGGAAAACCCATTATGGAAGAGGTTTGCATTTACATCTTTCACTTCAAAATTGCTTTTGTTAATTATTTTGATTTTAACTTGCTATTTTCTTTAATTATAATTGTTTCAAGGTGCTAGAACCCGGCGACATACTTTATTTCCCGCGAGGAACCATACATCAAGCTTGCACTGAACCTGGTTTTCATTCGTTGCACATCACACTAAGCGTTTATCAAAAGCAATCATATGCTGATCTCTTTGAGAAAATGATGCCATCACTCTTGCAACGCGCTATTGCCTCCAGTTTGGAGATGCGTCGCGGATTGCCCTTGGATGTTTGGCGCAATGCTGGCATTGCATTTAGCGAAAATGATACTAAAGAGCGTAAAGAGTTTACGGATGCGGTTACCAAAATGCTTAGCAATTTGACGCGTAGTATTGCTGTAACCGAAGTAATGGATGATGCCGTCGATCAGTTAGCGAAGAAATTTCAACATGAAGCGCTACCACCGGAAATACTGCCTTCCGAACGCGTTCGCACCATTTTTGGTTCAAGAAGTACCACAAATGAACGTGGTGAATGTGTTTGCGACTATGATATTGAGTTGACCACTAATGTGCGACTTTTGCGTGCCAATGTTATGCGTCTTGTTAAAGAGGAAGGAGACAAATTACGCATATACTATTATTTGGATAACTCCAAGGAATATTGCGAGTATGAACCAAATTTTATTGAAATTGAACCTGAAGATGGTGGTAGTGTTGAAGTATTGATTAAATCATATCCAGAATACATTGGAGTATCGCAATTGCCAATAGAAGATGATGAACGTAAAATTTCCATAGTTACTGCTTTGTGGGAGCGCGGCTTACTGATGATGGAGAAGCCATTTTGTTAAGCTTGCAAATAGTTTCGATGTGAGGAAACTAAAGACTGTTGGGTTAAGTTTAAATGTATCGGAAATCTTTGTTTTAATTCTGTTTTATGTTGTTTTTTTGAAATGTTACCTACACGTTGAACGAATTTATTCATTTTAACTTAACTGTTTGTAGGCTGTATCCGCAGCCCCATAAAAGAAGCGTAACTACATTAAAAGTAATAAATATGTATTTTTAATAAAAGTTGTATTCAAATTCATATAAAAATTAGTGTTCTTATTTTTTTAGCGTATCTATATACCCATTTGAAACGCAGAGAAGGAGGCGTGGCAGGCATGCAAAAGTATATATATTCTTGAACAGCGTCACCTCCTGATATAGTCTGTCCGTCTGGCTGGCCGTGGAAATAATTTTCAAACTAATGTAATGCAACCAAATTAAGCACAAAAACTAGGAATAGTTAGATCAAGCTCTGAGTAAAAACTAAATCAGATCGGACAAGAAGGCGTGGCACCTCCTAAGCATAATGGGGATTATCGTGAATCAAGATTCCCTGGGAATTTTCCTAAACTGCAACAGAGAATGCACGACAGTTTGAGGAAATTCCCCGGGAATATTTATTCACGATAACCCCCAATATCTTCAAAATGCTGCAGTGTGAATTTAACTTTTGGCCAGGCCTTGCTGTTTTTTTTCCGAATTATTTAGGCCATTAATTTCTTTGTCGATAAACTAAAGTTACATGTTAAGTGATAAAGGCGGGACGGCCCTTAAAATAAACTACATAATCCTTAAAGGAAAGTTTACATCAGTCATTCTGGTGTTAAGCTCTTGAACAGAAGAAAGCAAAATTTTAAATTCTCTGGCCAGATATTGACTGAAATATGATCACAGTCTATAATTGTCGGTTATTAACTCTTACAAGCCTTGTATTTGTTATTCAATATGTACTCTTATATAAAACTCGCGATTCTAAACGTTTTGTGCATACGTGACGTTTACAAGAACTGGGTAAAAAACCTTTTTTTGAATTTATGATTGGTCTCTGGACCAAGCAAGAATACACGTAATTCGTTTGAAGGCTCCGGTAGATAAAGGGGAGCCGTGCAAAGTGCGCATCAGTAACGCTTGTGTTGTTCTTGAAAAGTTTGTTTTTTTACCTTAAATCAAAAATTGGTATGTCAAGTTTGCTACCGAATTAAAGGAAATGAAACGAAGCTCCCAAAAAGTTATAAAAAGAAATGTTTATTGGACTTTTTTCATACTAAAATGGCAACCAAAGTCAGAAAGTAGTGAATATAATTGAAAGTATCAACTTTAAATACCCAGAAATTTGCGAAATATTTTTAAACCTTATAAACAAAATGCACTCTTGAAATCTTATACAATTAGCTAAAAGTTTCCTATAAAAAAGTCTATTCTAAAACGTTAGGGTGACCCAAAAAAAATTTTTTCTAAAAGATTTCAGAAAATAATTTTTTTTCCCTTCTCAGAGTTACAATTTAGACTCCCCTCCAGGTGTAATTTTTTGTTAGTCTAGGCCTCCTCTATTACCTTCTAGAAACTTCGCAACCTTATGCATTACACCCTGTATACTGCTGTCAAAATCATTTGTATTAAAACATGTATATTTTATAAGGTTAAAAACGAATTTTTAAAAAGGCTGATTTTATTAAGTAAGTTTTATAAGAAATTCAAATGTATTGAATTTAAATAGTCTTAAATTGTAATTGCTTTTCAATTATTTTTGTACTTCCGAGTCCATTAAAACTCCCAAATTTTTGAACTCTGCATCCGACTCCGCGCATCTGACCTTTGTTATAACCCTACAGCATATGACGATTCATAACAATATGTTAATTCTCAAATCGCGACATCTCATGAAAATAATTTTCACATTGAAATTTGTAGGAAATTGCATGTTATATTTATGATAAACAATTTTTAGGGCTCATTGCTTCTGAGGTATTCAAAAATTGTTTTTTTTTTAATTTTAATTTTTTCAAAAAAATATCTCCTAAACTATAAATCGTTTTAAAAATAATATAAAAGGATGCGGTCTATGTAGAGCAAGCCATTTCCTATAAATAGGTAATTTTACTTTTTACCTGCGACTCACTGTTCATGAGTTATCGCAATTTAAAATTTACCACATGATTACGAGCATTCATACGCCACATGTTTAGTTGATTAGTTTTTGCCACATTTTTAATTAGGATGTCTCCTAATATATAAGTCGTACGAAAACAATTCCTGTGGCTTTTTTATCGTTTTTAGCTAGAAATAACACTTAGCGAGATATTTCCAAAAACTGAGTTTTGTGACCTTTGACCTTGAATAACTTTTTAAGCTCACATGGGATCAATAGAAACTATGACCTCTACAGATTCTCAGCTTTTCCCTAAATTATTGCAATTTGACCTTACTTTTTATGCTAATTTGCCTTGACTATAACTATAAATGACAACATATTCGAATCAATATTTTTTACAAATTGTAAAACGCAAAGACTCCAATTTCTTTTCTGCACTATGACTTCGCTTTTCAAATTCTTACCTGATCGGTTTCTCGTAGCCTCATTATCCATTGATGAAAATGTTGATGGAATCGTTATATCTAAAGAAAGAGAAAAGTTCATATCAGATAAATCGAGAACTATTTAAATAATAATTAAATATAAAAAATACGAAAGCATTCAACTTTAAATACGAGTCACGGTGTTCAAATAAGATATTTTAATGGGACGACGTAAGGTACCCTATTTTGTTTTTTGCTGAAATCAATAGTCCTAAATCTCCTGGGTAAAATTATGGGTTTTTTAAAATCGAGACCTTGGCACTTCTTTTTTTATTGGTTAAAATGGGTTAATAGTTTCCATAGATCTTCTAAGGAAAGTAAAAAAATAAGTAAACCAAAAAAAAAAAAACCAAAATAGCCATTTTCGATGTATTTGACGATTCTGATTCCTAATCCAATTGCTGTATCTCGTTTGGTTTTCGAGATATCAAAGCGATATAGTAAGACTATGTAGGTTATTTTTAGCTATGAAACGTTATATACGTTAAGGCAGATTTCAAACAGCTACCAGGACACGGAGTTTATACTTGTTTGGACAAGGGGCAGGTACGGAGCAAATTTAAAGAGAAGAAAATCACAAAATTTCGGAAGCAGTATGGGGTTTGGTAGGCCATATGCACCTGCGGTCTGAGAAACAGTTTTTTTTTTGTAACACAGTGCACAATTAACTCGAAAATTTATAATGATGAATGCCTTGAAAAACGTCTTTTGCCATTTGGGCACGAGGGTATTGTAATGTTCTGGGCCTGAGTTAGCAACCTCTCACTACTCTAGAGGCACCATAGAATGGTACAATAGCAATAATGTAAATTTTGTTACCAAAAATGCGATTCCACCCAACTGCCCAGAGCTTCGACGGCGTTAGAAAAAAACGCCCAAAAACAAAAACGAAATAACGTACAAATTCTTTTCATATAAATTTGGGCGATTATGATTTTGGAAATAACAGCAAAAATTTATTTATATGAAAATATTTTGGCCGATATTTCGTTTTCGTTTTTGGGCGTTATTTCGTTGAAAAAAGAAAAAAAAATAAAGCCCATATTTTTTAGGCGTTATTTCATTTTTATTTTGGGCGTTATTACGTTATATTGTTGGGCGTTATTTCGTTTTTTGAGCGTTATTTCCTTACGCCAGCTTCAACCTATTGGGGGTCGTCTATTAATTACGTAAGACGTTTTAAGCGTTTTTTTGACCCCCACGTAATAAATCGTAAGATTTTTCACTACCCCTCCCCTCCCTATTCAATCTTACGTAAGAATTCTATATAAAGGGTGTTTTTTTAAGCCCGATAGAACTTGATGAAATTTTTTTTTTTTATTTGTTTCAGTAGTAGTAGTAGTATTCATTTGTTATTTTTTTATTGACGAAAAGGAAAGTATCAAATTTTTCCGGGATAGTCCTTAGCATAATTATGGTTTTGGTCAATAAGCTCGAGAAAATTTTTGTATTTTTTTTTTGGTAAAACGTTAACTTTTATTTATTTATTTTTAATATTTTTATTTAATTATATAATACAAAATAAAGCGAACATGAATAGTACAATACAAACAATCAAACAAACAAATTTTAAGCAATATTTTTTTAAAATGTAATTTCTGTAAATTGCAGCTTTGCTTAAATTACAACATTTAATATAAACATAAAAAATTTAGTTATAAGATTGGTAAAATCTACTTGAATATCTCATACATTTTTTTTTTGGCTTTTTACTATTTTGGGCATTTGCACGATGGACAGGACTTTGATGTCTTTTTAACTGTCTTAGTTTTAGTACCAGCAGTTGCTTTAGTCGATGATGTTTTCTTGGCTGTAGAACCAGTTGATTTTCCTTTTGCTGATGCTGCCGTTCCAGTCGAGCTTTTCTTCTTTGGTTTAGCGACTGTCGACTTCTTAGTTGTAGTGGAAGGCTTCTTTTTATTGGCTGGAGTAGAGTTAGTTTTCCTTTTAGGTTTTGCTGCACAATTCGTTCCGGAGTAACAATCACTGTCACTATCATATGAGTCATATGAGTCGTATGAATCATATGAATCGTATGAAGATGTTTCAGACGAGGTATCGCTAAACGAATCCGAATAATAACATGAAGACGTAGTGTGCATACCACTATCAGATTTGTTGACCTTGATGGGTTTAGGTTTTGGCGCCATTTTTTTCTTAGGCTTTTTGGTGGTGCACGTACCAGTTGAACATGATTTCTTCGTTGATTTTGTTGTACACGTACCATATGATTTGCATGCTCCAGGCATTTTTAATATTTGATTTTTTTTTTTTTTCAATAGACAGTTTTTTAAAACTAAATAATGTAGACTTATTTAATTGTCAAGAACAAAATCACCAGATTGTTGTATGAGACTACCGCTATCCGTTACAAAGTTAGAGATGAGATAACGGCATTGATTCGTTTTGTTATAAACGATAGTTTTTTTATCGATTGATTGATACTTAGTTGTTAATCTTAAATAGGGTGGAATATCTACAAAAATTTTGTGTATAAAAATTGTTTTCACGAATTTTTTGTGAACAGGAATTAAAGTGATATTCCGTCTCAATTAAATTGAGATTATTGGTCATTTTGATTTGAAAATTCACTCAAACAGTTAAATTTGCAAATAATCGGTTTCTCATGAATATGTATTAATCAATCCTCAATCCAGATAAAAAATATTTTTACAATACTAGGTCTGGTTAATGAGCTAGAGGGCTTTAAAAATTTTAAAGTCATCTAGCTCGTTAATTACTTTTCATTGAAGAGGCTTTTTGATGAAAATGGCGAGTCACACGATAAAAAGGATCATAATATTTTTTCCGAAGAATCACGGGTACCGTTTAGGAAATATTTCTAAAAAACTTCCAAAAAGTCGAAAAATTCGACTTTATCTATATATATTTCCGAAACAGTTACTTTTTCGTAAATACTAATCAATATTATTTGTAGCAAATGGTATGTTTTCACAAAAAAGATTCTAATACTTTTTACCTTGTGACTCACCATTTTCATCAAAGAGCCTTCTAAATGAAAAGTAATTGAAATTACGCGGAGTACGGAACTCTGCTGATTCTAAAAATATTTTGTATCTGAATCAAGGATATATATGAGTATAGCATAATCAAATATTACTAAAATCGGAAACATCTATGAGGTGCTTCACTTGGAAAATCCCAATTTACATAATTCCCGGAAAAATTGCGAGGACCCATTTTGGTATGTTGTTCAAGGGAAAGGTCTCTATCGATTGGTAAAGAATTTATGAACCTTGGAATTAGTGCAAGCATCACATCTAATTTGACTAATGTTATATCGAATATATAAAACTAGATTTTGTTTATTCGTTGCTTATGAAGTCGGAAACTAACCGATTGATTTTAATGAAATTTTCACAGTGTATTAGTATCAACAAATGCTAGGTCATTGGTTTGAAAAGTGAACGGTGCCACGTGCACCAAAAAATAAGTTCATCATAACTCCGAAACTACTTGACGCAGATGGTTGAAATTTGGTGCATATAGGTACATATAAAGGAGACCGGGGCAAATAATATCAATTGGAAAATTTGACGATAGTACGGCCCCATATAAGTAGATGAAATACCTAAGTAAATCGAGTCTTGAAATTTCTCTATCGCGTATAGTTTTTGAGATACTCTAACCTAAGAGAAGTTCAAAAACACATCATTTGATTTCATACAGATGGCGAAATCGTTTTGCTTTTTTTTCTTAAATGCATCGCTTGGAACAACTTATTTTTCGTCTCTTGAAAATAAACCACGGATTGGTCTTGTATGATTTTTCCTTAAAAAGTTATTTCCAATTTAAAATGACTAGAATCGCCCAACTGGACCACAAATGTATAAAATAATTTTAAACAGTTTTAGTACTACTTTTTTTGCTAAATGGTACAAAATAGAAAAGCTCATTTATCATCCCTGGTACATTGAGAAATGTGAAACGAAATGAAAACAAAAAACATGAAGTCAGTGTCAGTAAGCTTTTTGTCGTGTATCGTCTTTTCAAATGGTGTATAATTCAAAGTTGTGCTCCAGATTGATTTTCTTAACTCACCGCAAACAAAACAAATAGCACTTGTACATAAAAACGTTGTGAGTACGTTTAGGTTAAAAAATGTCAAACTTTATTATGGTGTTGTCAGATTTTAGCTATTGACATTAGTGTTGTTTTTGACTTTTTTTTTAATTTGATGAGGAAAAGTATACAAAATCTTGGTCTTGTCAATTTTTCGAGACCAAGACCAAGAAGCTAATATAATTTCAAAACCAAGAACAAGACTGCTATGGACTTGGTCTTGGTTTTGGGCACAATGATCATCAATACCAAGACTGCTTTTCTCAGTCTTGGTAATTTATAGTTAATAGGTGTGTCACGCCCCTTTCAAACATAAAATCATTTGACGTCTTACAAACCCAACCGCTTTGTAAAAACAAGGTTTGAAATTTTTGAATACCCAACAATCTTAGAAATTTTATCCAAACCAAGACCAAGATCGAGGCCAAGACTTAATGCCCAAGACCAAGACCAAGACTGAATCTCAATACCAAAACCAAAACCAAGATTCAATGTCCAAGATCAAGACCAAGACGGCTATGGTCTTGGTCTTGGTTTGCTCATCACTAGTCATATAATATTCTTTAATGTCGTTTTTCTTGGAAACAAGAAGGCATAGAGAGGTATAGAAGCAAAGTGAGCAATCTCCACTTTTGTGAAAAACACTGTTTCACATAACTGTCAGTAACTTGGACATTTCTTAACCGATTTTCAATTTCGGACCATTTATGGAAAGGTATTGAATCGGGCTATTTGGAAACTGCACTTTTAGTACTTACAATCTCAATACCTTTGGGGTGCAAACACAAAAAAACGGCTTCAAAGCGCGACGCGTACGCGGTACTCATTTTGGAAAAATGCTGAGAACGCATTGAAAACAGTGGTCAGCTGATTCACTTTCACGAAGCATGAAGGACAATACTGCCCTCTGTGTGAGAAAAAAAAATTACAGCATTATACTTTACCGATCGCGAGTAATCGTGACCACGCTCTTATTTAACAGACTGTAATTGACAAAAAACGCTCCATGACTGACTTTTCGATCTTCTAAAATAAATTTTGTAGAAAGAAAAACAAATACATTTCATATGAACCAAAAATTAAGACGGTATGTTTTACGGTTCAGAAGTATGCAGCCATTCCATGCCAAGCGTAACAAGATCTGCCACACCCCTTCCGATTTCGCTAAAATTTGGTACATGGTTTCGTTTCTTGCCAAATCTTTAAGAAATGGCAAAAAAATTTTGCGAATTTTTTTGTGGCTTGTGAAAGGGTGGAAAAATCGGTAAATTTTAACAAACTCTCCCCAAATAATTGTCAATAACTTCGATATTTTTTAACCCATTTTCATGCTCAGACCACTTTTGGAAAGGTATTGAATAAGGCTATAAGCTCAAATATTTGATAAAAAGTACTAAATTTACTACTATTTTAGAGCTAAACTACAAAAAAAAAGAGCCCAGGTACACCTTTTTTGCCTTCCAAAATATATTTTTTGGAAGAAAAAAAAAATCTTTCATATGATAAAGAGGGAAAATTGGTATGTCTCGAGGCTTAGAAGTTATGATTTTTTGAAAATTTGAAAAAAGATCCGACCACAACATGGCCCATAACTGGAACCCATTTTCATGTTTGAACGATTTTTAGAAAGGCATTGATTCACGCTATGCGCACAAATTTTTTTTATTGAGTAAAAAGTACTAAATTTACTAATATTTTAGTACTAAACGACAAAAAACGTTATAGTACCGTTTCACGACCTTCCAAAATATTTTTCCAGAATAGAAGGCCAAACCACTTTTTATATGAATCAAAAATTAAGACGGTTTCTTTAATGGTATTGGAGCAATGATTTTTCAAACATTTCAGAGCATGTAATATTTCGTATTATGTAAGTTTTTTTGTAATCTACATCATTTATATAAATTTACTTTGTGCTCATAGCGCAATTCAATACCTTTCCAAAACTGGTCCAAACATGAAAATGGCTTAAGAAATGTTCCAGTTATGGGCCATTTTGTGGTCGGATCATTTTTTCAAATTTTCAAAAAATCATAACTTCTTGAGACTTACCAATTTTCCCACTTTTTCATATAAAAGATTATTTTTTTCTTTCCAAAAATAAAATAGTAGTTAATTTAGTACTTTTAATCAAATACAAAAAATTGTATTTTAAGCTTATAGCCTTATTCAATATCTTTCCATAATCGGTTAAGAAATGTCGAAGCTATTGACAATTATTTGAGGAGAGTTTGTCACAATTTCACTCTTTGCACCCCTTCACAAGCCACAAAAAAATCGCAAAATTTTTTTTTCCATTTCTCAAAGATTAGGCATGAAACGAAACCATGTACCAAATTTTAGCGAAATCGAAAGGATTGTGGCAGATCTTGTTACGCTAGACATGGAATGGCTGTATGATTTTTTGAACATTTCAAAACATGAAATTCATAGTAATCAAAACAAAAGTTAAAATCTCCAATGGACATTGCTGCCTTTGTTTTAATTGACAGTTTTTGACCATAGATATATATTCGATAGAGACAGATTTGGTATTGCTAATTTGACTGAACACAAGCTTTCATCAAACGCAACGAAATGGCATTATCAGATACATTCATGAAAAAATGGAGATTGCTGCCTTTGTTTTAATACCTCTCATATCAAGTGTTGCCATCTTCTGTCATCATCAGCATACCTATCTTAAAGTTGAAAATTTGACTCGAAGCAATGGAGAATTTCAAAAAGAAAAGCCAAAGGAATCATCCATCAAAGTCAAATACGACCCCTGAAAATTCTTTTCTTTTTTACGTGTAGAGAGTTCAGGCATTTTTTTAATAAAAAACTTTTCCTTTAGTACGAGTCATTTTAATATTTTCATTTAATCATATGATAAAACATGAACACGAATAGTACAAGAAAACAAACATATTTTATGCATTTTTTTAAAAAATTACAGCTTCGCTTAAATTACAACATTTAATACAAACATAAAAAATTGACAAAATTTTACTTGTATTCATAAAAGTTTTTTGGAAGTTTACATTCTGTTCTACGAGGGATTCCAGTTGTAGTTGTCTTTTTCTTCGATTGGTTGACCTTTTTGCCCGTTTCATCTTGCGTTCCTATGCTTTTTGATTTATTTTTAGCAGTTGTTCCCCCGCTATCCGAATCATAAAATGAAGACGAGGTGTTCATACCACTATCAGTAGATTGGTTGATCTTGACGTATTCAGATGTTGGCGCCATTTCTCTCTTCATTGCACAGTTGCATGAACAACCATATGCTTTGTATGTTCCAGCCATTTTAAAATATTTTTTTTTTTTCTGAGAAAAAGTTTATAAATTTTTAACTAAATAAAATGTGGCCTATTTAATAGACATTTACGAAATAACTGGCTCGTTATATGAGGCCACTGTATCCGTTACAAAATTAAAGAGGTGATAACGGCACTGTTTCGTTTAGTTATAAACGATAGTTTGTATCGATTCATTGATTATCGTTAAGCTTCATTGGGGTGGAATATCTCTAAAAAAGTTTTGTAATCAAATTTTTTTCGTGAATTAGTTTTTTGAAGTAAACGATGGTTGCAGTAATGGTTCGCCTCAATTAAGATGAGATTATTGGTCATTCAGCATTTCTTGAAACAGTTAAATTTGCAAAAAGTCAGTTAAACATCTTATTGAGTAGACAGACAACAGTGCTAATCCGTATTAGCAGTCTTAATCCAAATTTACTTAGCTTATCTCAATGCGCATCTACTCCAACACTTATGCATGAAATCAAACTGAATTAGTACTGAAATAAGCCATTTCAATACGGAAACGCTGTCGAATTATAATAATAAATATCACTTCAGTCAAGAAATATATTCAACAAGAAAGGTGCCACGTCTTCTTGATTGAATTTACTTAGTTCTTGCTCAGATCTCGCACTAACTGTTCCAAGTATCTGCAAGAAATTTGAACTCATTATCTTAAAAAGTACATTCAGTACACCTTTTTTACCTTTTGCTTAAATGAGAGATGCCACACCCTCTACTCCAAGCAGGGGCGTGGAGAGAAAATCCGGGCCCGGGGATAATTATATACCGGGCCCCACTACTAGCTTTTTTTTTATTCGATACTAACCCACAGGATGCCCAAGAGATATGTGAAATGTGCAAATTTGTGATTTTGTTTGCTTCCCGCCCATATTCATAAAATAAAAGTCAAAAATTTCGGCCGGTCTTCGATCAATGCTTGAAAAATATACTAAAAAAAGCCAAATCATTTTAACTGCCCTAACTTCGTGACTATTGGTTTCTTTCGGAGATTTCATTAAATCAACTTTTGTAGAGTATTACTATGCTAAAATTATATCCATAGGAGATTTCGGTCCAAATATTAAACTTGATGCTGTTTTGGAACAAAAATACAAATTTTTTAAGAAAATTTTCTTGACCAGAAATTGATTTTTTGTAAATTTCAAGTAATTAAAATTACATACTAGCTTAGCTTTTGGGGTATGGATCTGTTCTCAAAGTACTGATTTTGTCTTCAAAATGAGCAACAAAATGATCTTGTATAATTTTCCTTTCAACAAATAATATTTTCCTAAAGGCAGGATTCTGTACCTTAAAATTTTTAAGTTATGTAGCGTGTAAAAGGTTATTAATTTTATAAGTTTTATTTTTTTTAGTTGAGAGCAAGTAGGGCTCTACTTACCAGCGCACTATGGTTTTTATTGGACTAAAAAGTGCACACAAAAATAATTCACTACAAGGACCCTTTTTTTAAAAAAAAAAAATCAAATGCAAAATTAAAGGTTATACATTGAGCTATTTGACAAGATGGCCACTTTTCTAGCATTTGATCCACAAATTAGGGACAGAGGTCGAAATCCCATAAATTTAAAAAAAACGGTTTTTCTGTTTAAAAATGTTAGTCGCATTAAACGCAGGAGTTATACATGAATAAATTTATATGCATTCAATGAAATCAAGCAAGAAAAAATTAATTCATTATAAAAATGGGCGGTGCAACGCCCAAAAAACAAATTCCTGATATCTCCGAAACTATTAGACGCAGATAGATAAGACTCGGTATGTTTGTAAAAGGCACAGAGAGAAATTATATTTATTAGAAAAGTGGGCGGTGCCACGCTCCAAAAATATAAAACACACCATATCTTCGAAACTATTTGACCCATGTGGATGAAATTCGGTTTATATACAAAAGTCATCAAGACAAATAATGTCTGCTGAAAAAATATGTGGCACCACGCCCACAGGCAATGCTACATGAATGAACTTGTTTCCTGTAGAACAGAGTTTCAATTCATAAGGATATGTTCATTGTTGGGTGTGGTACCGCCTTTTTTTTCAGCAAATATTATTTGACTCACTACTCTTTATACACATATATATACCGAAATTCATTGCTGTAGCTCAAATAGTTTCGGAGATATGATAAGTTTTATATTTATAGGGCGTGGCACCGCCCACTTTTTTAGTGGATATTATTTCTCTCTGTGCCTGTTACAAATAATCTTATCTATCTGCGTCCAATAATTTCGGAGATATAACGAATTTGTTTTTGGGGCGTGGCACCGCTCATTTTCAGTTTGAGTTAATTTCATCTTAATTGATTTGATTGAATGCACGTAAATTTATTCATATTTCACTCCCGCGTTTAATGCGACTAACATTTTTAAACAGAAAAACCGTTTTTTTCAAAATTTATGAGATTTCGACCTCTGTCCCTAATTTGTGGATCAAATGCTAGAAAAAGCGGTCATCTTTTCAGATAGCTCAATGTATAACCTTTAATTTTGCATTTGAGTTTTTTTAAAAAAAAGGGTCCTTGTAGTGAATTATTTTTGTGTGCACTTTTTAGTCCAAAAAAAAACCATAGTGCAGCGATGGGCTCGGGCTCTGAAATCGATTTTCATGCGAGCCCGTACCTAACCACAAAAGCCTTTAATTTAGAGGCCCGTGAGGACCCGTAAATCACACGAAGGTTTAGAAGCACGAACTTGGAAAGAATTCTGTTATTAAATAAAAATATGGAAAATTATGTCTATGTGAAGTGTTTAGAATGAAAATGGAGCAAGTCAAGTCAAACAAAAAAACTTATTAGATTTGTCCAAAAAGTTAGCAGGCAATGGTATCACCGTTGTTTTTTCTCGTTTGAAAAAAAAAAATTTTGCGGGCCCGGGCTTCTTCTCAAGTGCTTGTTTCGTGTTCATTGGTTGGGCCCGTTTCCTCTAGTTGAGCGTAAATATAATTTCGCAAGCTTGCAAAATACTACTATAAATTTTATTTATGAAGATTTTGTTTCCGGGCCCTCCAAAAACTCCGGGCCTGGGGGGAATCCCCCCCTTACCCCCCCCCCCCCCTCTCGTCAGGCCTGACTCCAAGTTTACCATTTTTTGCTTTAAGTATTTGAGTGAAATTTGGTTGGGTTATCTAAAATCAACTCTTCCAGTATAACATTGAAACTTTTGCTTATATCGGAGGTGTTACATCCTCTAGTCCGAATTCGCCTAGTTTTTGCTCAGAGCTTGTATGTACTTACTATCCCTAGTATTTAAGTGTATTTGCTTGTGTTATTGCGAACAATTCTCTTATTATTGCGTTTTGAATATATTTTTTGCATGGGTGGTAGGCGTGTCCTTTGACCGATTTCGCTCATTTTCAATCCCACGAGTTAACTTTTACGACTAAGCCAATGTACTGAATTATATCGAATTATCTTGTTAGTTTTCCTGTCAAAAATATTTCCACGCCAGCCAGAGAGACGTATATGACCAATTATTCCACCATAATTGAAATGTAACATCATTTTATCTAATGTACACAAAAGATTCGATAAAAAAATTTGATTACAAAACATTTTTCGAGGTATTTCACCCTAATAAAGATTTACGATAATTATAATTGATTATAATCAATGAATCGATTAAGAAACTATCGTTTATAACTTAACGAAACAGTCCCGTTATCACCTCTTTAATTTTGTAACGGACATCGGTGGCCTCATATAACGAGCCAGTTATTTCGTACGTGTCTGTTTGATAGGTCACATTATATTTAGTTAAAAATTTATAAGCTTTTCTAAGAAAAAAAAAAAAAAAAAAAAATTAAAATGGCTGAAACAGACTGTTGTTGTTATTATTATTGTATGGGTACATGTAACTGTGCAATGAAGAGAGAAATGGCGCTAAAATCGGAACACGTCAAGACCAACCAATCTACTTCATATTATAATTCTGGAACATACAACTCTGCAATCAAAAGAGATGTGGCGCCAATATCTGAATACAACAAGATCAACCAATCTATTGATAGTGGCATGAACACTACGTCCTCATATTGTAATTCTGATTCGGATAACGATACATCTGGAACTGCTAAAAATAAAACGGGCAAAAAGGTGAAAAAAGCGAAGAAAAGGGCACCTACACTTGGATCCACTAGTATACTTCCAAATAACTTTTATCCCACATACAAGTAAAATTTATCAATTTGATAACTATGTTTTTTACGTTTGTATTAAATGTTGTAATTTAAGCAATGCTGTAATTTTGAAAAAAGATTGCTTAAAATATTTATGTTTCCCTGTATGTCTTGTTTAATTCATGTTCGCATCATTTTTATCATAAAATTATATTAAAATATTGAAAATAAATACTAAAAATAAAGTTTTATATTATAAAAAAGCCTTACGTTTTTTTTTTCAACAACCAAAGCCATAAAAATCCTATTCGCTACAAAAAAAAAGGTTCTTTTAGATTTTTTGTTAGTTAATTCATGTTAAATTTTCAACTTCAAGATAGGATCGAAAAAAATATTACAGAATTCTAAAAGCATCGAAAAGCAAATATTGGAAAACATCAAAACAACTTATAGTTTTTAGTCTTTTTTTTGCAAAGTTTAATTTTATTTGAAAAAAGGTTAATTTGACTGGAAAAAGGTTAATTTTGGGAAAAAGGTTAATTGATAGGAAAAAGGTTGATTTGATTGGAAAAAGTTTAATTTGCTTCGGAAATAGTTTAATTTTAAAAAAATATCAACATGTGGAAAAGGTGTTACATGGAGTGGGAAACCTGCAAAGATTCCATACTTTGTGTCGACAAAAAAGTGGCTTAGGTATTGTTAGACTTTTCAAAAAATATTTTGACCATGTTGAAGACTTTAGGTGAGTTAGACTCGAAAAAATAGTCCATGAAAAATGTTTAAGTTGTGCAAGAAAAATTTTTAGAAATTTACTCCAAATTTTCAAAGATGAGATTCTAGCATTGAGAAAAAGAAACTACACTAAACCGATATGCTGTTTTGAATACTGTTTCATGTTCTATGGATCCCATTTGGTTTAATCAAAACTCATTCATGTTCCTGTGGTCCGTGACCACGTGATCAAGTGACCATATTAGTTTCGTAAAATAAAAGAAGTTATTTTGAAAGCTAAAAATATAGTCTCAGGAAAAAGAATCTGTGCTTAACTAATATGCAGTTTTAAATGCTGTTTTATTTTCTATGGAAACCACCTAATTTCATCAGCGTCCTTTCATATTCTTTGGTTTGGGGACAAGTATATGGTCACCTGAAATCCAAAAAGGCGTAACATCATTTTCGATTTCTTCAGACGCGTTTTAAAACTCCAAACATTTTAGATTTGAAAGCCAGTTTTGCCTCGTTTAGCCTAAAATCGAATTTATTTTAGATAATACGTGCCAAAACGGCTTGTGCAACGCCTTTGAAGAAATTCACAGTGATATTACGCCTTTTTGCATTTCAAGTATACAATGGACCAATTGATAGAAAACTACCACAGCAATTTTAGCTTCGGATATAGCAGATATGACAAGCGCGAGACGAATTATTTTTACACATGCTGATCCTACAATCGTTTGGCAATATAAAATGATTACTAATGCTATCAGTTTAAATGTAAACATAATTTTAATTTTGTTTTTTCAAAATTGGTCTTGGTGATACATAAATGGGGGATACTTCGATTTGCGTGGCCCCTCAATTTGACAAGGATTCTTATAAATCGATATAAAGAAAGTCGAAAATTGAAAATTATATAAATTTTTTCGATATCCCGCTTCGTTTTTGAGATATCAAGACTTGTTTACTGAAAAAATTTCAAGAAAAAATTAGTTTTAATAGAATACTAACGAAATTTAAAAAAAAAAAAACAACGACATCAACAACAATACCACCAAAACCAACAACTACAAAACAACTACAAGCAGCAACAATATTAACAATAACAACAGAAGCATTTCTCCCCTTTAAAAACAAGAAAAGTAACAATTTAAATTGGTCTCTAAAAACATTCAAGTCTCGATATTTCGACTAATTTTAGGTCGTTTATTGCGAAAACATCGGCAAATTTAACATTTTTTAAAATTTCTTCAACACTCTCGTATTCTTTAAGCCATGATACCTCGTGAACGAAGCGAGAAATGGACAAATTTGATCTAATACTTTCGACTTTTTTTGTGTCGGTTTATAAGGAAACAAATCGAGGGGCCACGGAAATCGAAGTCGCGCCAAATATTGTATCAACCATTAGTTTTACGTTTCCAGTTTCATAGAAATCCATATTTTATTACATGGGTAAAAACTACCCCCTGGACTAGTATGGGTTAACAGATTGAGATTTATAGGGCTATTCTGGCGACAGTATTAGAGCTGTCAAACAGCTTACCACAGTCTTCACTGCTACGAAAGAAGTAACGAAGATGTTTTGGTATTCTGGTAGCATTTAGAAAGCTCTTTTCCGTCTTTATGAATACGACTTTTAATACCTGCTACGTAGGAGGTCTTAGAGCGATCTTAAAGCTATTAGTTGCTTGCTGTCAGGTTTTTATTATGTGAAAAGTGAAGAATTATGAAAAAATTTATTTTATTGCTAGTTTATAATTTTTTATCATAAAACAGCTGGGCTTAATGTTAGATTATCGACTGTTAATATTTTTTTTAAAACCTAATTTGGTTTATTAAGCTTTTAGTTTTAAGAAAGAATATGGAATCAAAAATGTCTGATCGGATCTACTTTCGGAGATATAGCCATCGAAAGATCAGGATATAGCTTTAATAAAAACCGGTATAAGTTCGGAACCCCTGTCTGGATGTCAATAATATTGGTGTCATATCAAAGGTATTTTAACTAAATGCAAAATTGTTGTACATAAATTTTAAATCCGACTCAACATTTTTGAGATATGGCGTATTTTCAAACATTTTGACCAGTTTTTTATTTTTGAAGCACTATTTTTCTAAAACATGTCTGATTAACTTTTGGCTTTTGTAACAAATTATGGATAAAAACAAAAAAACTGGCAAAAATTTTAGAAAATTCGCCATATCTCCAAAACTATGACTCGTATTTAAAACTTTTGCATATTGTTTTTATAGCCAGTTAAAATACCTTTCATATGACACCAATATTATTGAAATCCATTAAGGGATTCTGAACTTTTACCGATTTTCATAAAAGCTATATCCCGATCTTCCGATGGCTATATCTCCCAAAGTAGATTTGACCAGAACTTTCTGTTGTTGTTGTTGTAACTAATTTTGAGAGCCCTATTTGGGCAAAAAAAAAATATAAAAAGATAAGATTTAGCAGTTGTTAAATTTTTTGTTTTTGTGAGTGATAATGATAAAGGAAAAAAAAAATTATATATATATTATATATATATTATAGTATACATATGTATATATTATATATATTTTGGTTTAATATTTGTTGTAATAGTTACAAAAGAAAAAAAAAGTTTGTGTAAAAACATGTAGCAACAATTTCTGCACAATATTATATGGCGGCGCGCAAGAAGAACTTATTTTGCATGTCAAAATATAAAAATGGAACCCGGCATCTTGCCTTGCTATGTGTCAAAAGTCTAGAATCAAAACAAAGAATTTTGACATTTTCGTAGTTTAAGAAGAAGCAGCATTTGTTATCGCTGCAACCAGAGCAATTCAACCATGTTATTTTGCACAATTTGACAAGTTCACCACGAAAGCTTTTGTGTGGTGAACTTATGAGCTTTTTCTAAAAGATTTCTATGCCAGAATACCGAATGTCTTCGGGAGTCTTAAAAAATCTTAGAATGTAATTCTGACATGTATTCCGAAAGACTTTCTGCTGTCTTAGCCAGAATAGCCCTATTAAAATCCTCTTTAAAATATCGAAAATTGAGTACTATTTCGTACATCTCTAGGTCAGACATCTGTCAAAACGGTACGCAGTTTGAAGAGCACTGTAGTAACAGCTGATTTTAAATGCGGAAATTTTTGTCTACATCGATTGTCGGCATTTTTCTTGCGCTTAAAATTCAATTGCCTCTTTCGTTTTGTCCGTAGCCGAGTACAGACGTGTTTCGGGTGTACTCGTTCGCGTGTGTCTTAGCGTCAGAGCCTTTTCATTTGCCTTTTTTAAGGTTATGAAAAGTATTTTTGATTAAACTCATAAATGTGGAATACCCTGGCAATATGAGATAATTCTCTGCCATTTAATTTTAAAACCAAAAAAAAAAATAAAATTCAATTGTGAAATTAAATAGTATTCCTTTTGAAATTAAGAAAGAACATGGAAGAACCAGAAACTCTTAATTTGCCCGATGCAATAATAACTAAAGATAATGAGCAACCAAGTACGAGTACAGCAGCGCAAAAATCACAAGCGAACGCAGGAGTCCACGAAGATGAGGACTTGGCGAACATTGTAACTGCGGAAGAATATCTGATACGAAAAAACATTGTGCTGCTTAACTATGAAAAGCAAATGTTTTTGGATTTAGTGCACGCGGATGGTCTTATAGTGTGCGCAAAGTAAGTAGGAGCGGGACTCTATTATCTATTCTAAATTTTTATTAAATTTCCATTTCCATAGGGGGCTTCATTATGATCGTGTGCTTTTAAATATTCTTAAAGTCTATAGTGATGCTGGAAATTTAGTGCTGGTCATCAATTCCTCTGAATGGGAAGAGGAATATTACAAATCAAAATTAGATCGCGAACTTGTGCACGAAGTAGCTAACACTGCAACAGAACGGTAAATGACTGAATCTTTAACGAAAAAAACATGTTACATATTAATTTTGTCTGCAATTACAGTGAACGCGTTTATCGTGAAGGTGGCACACAATTCATAAGCACACGTATACTGGTTGTGGATCTCTTAAAAAATCGCATTCCCATTGAGCTCATCACCGGCATAGTTGTGTTGCGTGCGCATACCATAGTAGAATCTTGTCAGGAAGCATTTGCTTTGCGTCTCTATAGGCAACGTAATAAAACGGGCTTCATTAAAGCTTTCTCTAGTAGCGCAGAGGCTTTTACCATTGGTTATAGTCATATTGAGCGTACAATGCGTAATCTCTTTGTTAAAGAACTATTTATATGGCCACGTTTTCATGCCACAGTCCAGGCTTCTCTTAAGCCTTATGAATCACAAACTATAGAGCTACATGTGCCAATGTCATCAAAAATGCAACTCATACAGAGTCACATACTTGATATAATGAATTATCTGGTAAAGGAAATTAAACGCATCAATCGAACTGTCGACATGGAAGAAATAACTGTGGAAAATTGTGTAACGAAGAAATTTCATAAGATATTGCAGTCGCAACTAGATTGCATTTGGCATCAGCTAAACTCACAGACTAAACTTATTGTGGCCGATTTGAAAATTCTACGCAATTTGATGATGTAAGTTGGAAAACAGTTTTTAAAGCTATTTATTGATAACACCACAGCTATAGAAGAAAAAACTTATTGAGGTCCAAACAAATTTGGCTTAGTAGCTGCAATATAGTGCTTATTTTTTCATCAGATCCGATTTTTCAAAAACAGATCTCCGAGGAAATAAATATCTTTAGAAGAATGTATTTGTCACAAAAACAACAAGTTTTCCATCTCAGTTGCATAAAAAACTCTAATTTTTGTTTGTCAAAATATCATGTTTCTAAAGTTAAATGTGCAGCATAACAAAAAATATAGGGGGGTTATCGTGAATCAAGATTCCCAGGGAATTTTCTTAAACTGCAATAGAGAATGCACGGCAGTCTGAGAAAATTCCCCGGGAATATTTATTCACGATAACCCCCAGGGAGTCCAATGATTCCCGCTTAATTTCAATAAGCCGTCATTTATGCGAAAAAATTATGCCAACCAAAACAAGAATACAGTTTGACAGTTTAGGGTCAGTAACACGAAAGAAAAAAGCATTTTTATTGTTGAACAATATTTCAAAAATAATAAAAGTTTGGCTGCTACAGTTCGCAAATTTCGCACAAAATATGGTCGGAATATTGGAATATTAACTTCGTCAACTGTGAAGAGAGTAATTGAAATGTTCCATGTCCATAAAGAGGCAAAGGTGAGGTCATACACAATATGTATTATAATAATCGGATATTTAGTCGATATTATTTTTTCAACTTAATGCCATTAATTTAAATCATCAAGTTAATTTTGTGCAGAAGCAGAGCCAAATTTTATTCGTTTCCAACAAAATATCAGCCAATTCATATTATGACATTAATTTTGCTTTTATGGACTTAATAAAAAAAAAAAAAAAACAAAAATCATTCATTTATTGATCTAATCGATTCATCAGAAGCCAAAGTGTCGTTTTTAAACTCAAATTAAATTGAATTTTTCGATCATTTGAGGGGCATAGAAACAAATGCAGCAATCTCCATTTTATGAACGTTTCTGATATTAGCCGTGTTTCTTTTGACGCGTATATACAATTGTGGATATTTTTAAACTGCGATAACTCAGGAACAGTAAGTCGCACAATAAAACTCTAAGGAACTTTTTTATAGAGAATCACGTTCTCTACAAAGACTTTTCATTTTATTTTTAAAACAATTTATCTTTTAGGAGTTATTCTATAAAAACTGGTTAAGCGCCGATAAACGGCAAAAAATCACTTTTTTTAAAATAACTTCTAAATAATTATTTTTTTTTTTAACAAAAGATTAAAATTATTTGTAGAGCATGTGGTTCTCAATGGAAAAGACCCTTGGAATTTTTATCGTACGACTCACCGTTCATAAGTTATCGCAATTTAAAAATTACCACATTGTATATACGCGTCAAAAGAAACACGGCTATTGTTTTATCGCAAGCTATCAGCATAAGCAACTAGATGTCACTATCAAACATGTCCTTGAATAAAAGAGATATTGCCACCTTTCTTTCTGTACCTCTATGATAGTGCCATCTAGTTGCATTTGATGATAGCACGTTCATTAAAAATGGAGATTGCTGCTTTTGTTTCTATACCCCTCATTTACATGTGTTGGTATTCGATTTTTTGAGGTACATACTTTTAAAACTGTGTCTGCCAGGAAAAGTACTGGTTATTTTTTGAAATCAGTCGAAATCACTGTGGAGAGTGAACTTAAATAAAGTTTCTGATTATGCATTGTATAAGAAAAATGTCAGTCTAAATTTTAAAATAATTTTTTCCCCCCTGTAGTTCAACAATGTACAATGATTCTGTAAGCTCTTATGCCTTGGTAAAACGATATCGCACCACCGAGTATGCGCTTAGTAATTCTGGATGGACGCTGCTGGACTCAGCGGAGCAAATTTTTAAACTTTCCAAAGAACGCGTCTACAATGGAAAAGGAGGTGGGTACACATGAAAAACATTTAAATGAAACATAGCTGAAGCAATAATAATGAGTTTCTAATATTACTCTCGGTTGTCGAAAGTTTTAATATAAACATGTTCTCTGTACTAACACAAATGAATTAAGCTGAGTTTAAGTGACCATACTAATTTTTACGCTTCAACTTCCAGAAAAAACGTCACACATGTAAAATAGGATAGGATTTTATTTATATTTTTGTATCTTTAAAATAATAATAATAAAAAAAAATGCATAATTTATCGTGATGTTTGAATAAGTTATATTCATTTCAATATTGGGGGTTATCGTGAATCAAGATTCCCGGGGAATTTTCTTAAACTTTAATAGGGAATGCATGGCAGTTTGAGAAAATTCCCCGGGAATATTTATTCACCATAACCCCATTATTTCCTATATAATCACGTACAACATGACGTATGAATAACTTTTCATTACATCGAAAATAAAGTTTCAATAAAAATTTTTCTGTACTTTCGGCGGTCAAGAACACTTAAAATGTTAGAAAAAGTGAAAAATATAAAAATTAAAAAATTTGATTAAACCGATATCTTTTCAAAAAATAAATAAAAGTATGTGTTTATTAAGTATATTTTTGCAAACCCAAGTATTTCGAAAATCTGGGGTCGAATCGACGCATCCGTGAACGTACAATTCGTGACGTAAAATCATGTTTTTAGTAATGCGAAATATGTGTAAAACACATGATTTTACGTCACGAATTGTACGTACACGGATGCGGCGATTCAGCCTCTGAGCTCAAACGTTGAAATTACGAGTACGTACAATTCGTGACGTAAAATCAAGCACTGAACTTAAGGATGTGGACGAGGCAGCAGTGCCAAAATCCTATGTCTTCATGAAAATGATTATGGCTATTCGATGCCATTGATAAAAGTGAGCTACTCTACTCCCACAGACCCGATAGAGAGAGGATTCAGCGACCAAAAATAACCAAAAAATAAATCGAGATCTGACTTAAATTTTTTTTCTCTCAATTTGTTGCACTGTGTTATAAGAAGCTAAATTGGTCAAGTTATGTTTAATGAACAAAAATAATGAATATTTTTTCGCTTTCTAAAAAATTACTCATTTACGCTTACGAGACTTGAAAAGACATTGAGTGATATGCCATTTACAGAGTTGGGCAAATTGCATTACTTTTTCGATGCATTGAGTCAGTAATGTGAATGCAAAAATCAATGCATTGATTTTTAAAAATTTAATCCAAGTGCAAAATCTATTGCATTGATTTTTCAAATGCATCAATGCATTGATTTTTCATTTGCATTAAATTTCAAGAATCAATGCAATTGATTTTTCATTTGCTTTGATTTTCAGAAATCAATGCAATAGAGTTTTCATTTGCATTAGATGCAATAGTTATTTTATTCTTTATTGCATTGAAAAAGTGATGCATTACGCCTACCTCTGGTCACTTATGTTAATTTTTCTGAAAATATCTAATTTCTTATAATTTTACATTAAACTAATACTACCTATAATACTATATTGCTAATGTTACTATATTACAGAATTTGAGCCAGAACTTTGTCCAAAATGGAAATATCTAACGGAAATTCTTAAAGTCGAAATACCCGCAGACATGCGCCGAACTAAACCAAATTCACTAGATCCTCCAAAAGTTTTAATACTCTGCCAAGATGCACGCACTTGCTATCAATTGAAACAATTTCTAACACAAAGCGGTGAACGCTTTTTACTCTTTGCTGCTATGAAGAACAATATACCAATTGGTAAATTAGGAAAATCTTATGAAAAATATAAAAACTCGACAGAATTAGATGAGACCGCAAACCAAAGCAACAGTACAACACTGAAAACAACACAAAATAAATCACTACCTAAAACTCAGCAAAGTATTGAAGACGATGATGGTGCCACTTCAGAAGCTACCACCACACAAGTGGATGAATTAACACAACTATTGCTGAAAGGAGATGAAGATGCCAATTTGGATGCAAATTACTTTCAAGAAAGTTATATGCTTACCATGACACAGGCACAATTTAATAATGATGATAGCGATTTAATGCTTAACGATAGTGGCAATGTTGATGCATCATTGAGTTCAGTAGACAATTCAATTTTTGAGCCATTTCCAGAGGTGTGTACCTTTTAATTTTCTTAAACAAAATATCTGCATCAATCCTTTGTATCATTTTTATGTTTAGTTGGAAAATCTTGATATCACCGCCGCTGTAGCTGCACGCAAGCAGCCATTGATTTGTTTGCAAACTTTTAAAACAGAGCGTGAAGGCGCTATGGTCTTGGATCGCATTTTGGAAGAGATACAGCCACAATATGTTGTAATGTATCATTGTAATGTCACTGCCATACGTCAATTGGAAATTTTCGAGGCACGTCAACGGCGTCCAGCAAAGGAACGTACGAAGATTTTCTTTTTGCTGCATGCGCGTACCGTGGAAGAGCAATCTTATTTGACTAGTTTACGTCGTGAAAAGCAGGCTTTTGAATTAATTATTGAAACAAAAAGGGTATGTTTTTTTTTTAAAAGCATTTATTTAGCTTATTTAAAAAGCCGTTCTCAAGAGGACTTAAAAAAAGTCCATACAAATTAGTTATTGTAGATCTTCCCCTTTCTTGATTGTACACAATTGTTCGATTTCGATACGAATTCTATAGGTGTTATCATAAATAAACATTCTCGAGAATTTTTTTCTCGGACTCCCTAGCATGCAATCGCAAAAATATTTTTGTTTGCATGGTTATACTCACTGGAAAATTAGGTTATCATTTGGGGGGGGGGGGGGTTAATATTTGGAAATTTTTTAGTAAAAATTTATTCTCCAACTTTTTAACAGGGAATTCGAAGCACGAATAAACAATTTATGACAAATTGAAAACTTTTGTATGACAATTATTAACATATCTTTTATATGACACCAATATTTTTGCTATTCATCCAAGAGTTTCCAACTTATACCGATCTTTACGGATCTTCCGATGGTTATATGCCTAAAAGTAGATCCGAGGTACAATTTTTGATTACATATTCATTCCTAGGATTAAGATTCATAAATTTGGTTCAAAAAAAGAGAATAGCATTGTTACTTTTCCCGTCAGTTTTTCACAAAATATGAAGAATCAAAGATTTATTTGGCCGAACACGTAAACCATCACCAATTTTGTAATTTTACTTTGTTTTGATTGTTCTTAATGAAATTTTAGATTCTTCTTAAACCTTAGTTGTCAAAGAAGTAATGCCAAATGCATTAAAAGTAATAAAAATATTCACGTTCCTAAACGCCCCCCTCGTGAAAAGGACATATTTTCTGGACAGAATTTTTAGACAAATTTATGATAAGGTCCGATTTCTATACAAATTCTATATCCCCCTACCTTTAGAAACGTCCACCTAGGAATATACCATCCTCCTTTTTCTGTATTTTTTTAATAAAAAAGTGAACGTCAAAAAAAGCATTCACAACATCGTAGATGGTTGGCTTTAGTCACGTATCAACAGAGTCTATAAAATCTCCTTTATTTTCTTTTCTTAACATAACTTTTCAGACAATGGTTGTACCCGAATATCAAGATGGCAAATCAGATGAAGCCTTCCTATTGTATAAAGCATTCATACATCCAGACGCTCTTGATTCCAAAAATGATGCCACACGCAAGGCCGGTGGCCAACAGACAGAAACTGAACTTGTACCCAGAATAATTGTAGATATGCGTGAATTTCGTTCAGATTTACCGTGCCTTATTCACAAACGCGGCATTGAAGTAACACCGGTGACAATAACGGTTAGTAAAATTGACAAATTAAGGTCGCGATCAGAGAGCGCGCTTTGAACTAAGTTGCGCTCAAAGCAAAGCGTTGCAAAACACTTCAAAAGCGCCATAACATTACAGGTCTAGCATCGCAACGCTTTGACTTTGATCGCGCTGCCCGTTTTTTATACGAATCGCTCTACATTATCGTAAAGCTAAAGCGTTGCTTTGTGTGCGCTCTTTGATCGCGACCTAAGGAAAGAAGATAACAGAAACTTTATCTTTCTAACACTTTCAATTGCAGATTGGCGATTATATAATTACACCAGAAATTTGTGTTGAACGCAAATCAATATCTGATCTAATTGGCTCTTTAAATTCTGGACGTCTTTACAATCAGTGCATTCAAATGCAACGTTACTATGCCAAACCCATATTACTAATTGAATTCGATCAAAAGAAACCATTTCATTTGCAAGGCAAATACATGATATCACAGAATACATCATCAACGAATGCTGATATCGTGAAGAAGTTGCAGCTGCTAACGTTACATTTTCCTAGATTACGGCTCATTTGGTCACCCAGCCCCTATGCCACTGCACAACTGTTTGAAGAATTAAAACTGGGCAAAGAGGAGCCCGATCCTAAGCGTGCTGCTGCCGTTGGCTCTGAAGAAGCCGGCGCCTACGATGAGTTGAAATTCAACTCAAATATTTATGATTTTCTGCTACGTCTGCCGGGTATCAATACCAAAAATATACATAAAGTGATGCGACATGGTGGTAGCTTAAAGGAGCTGCTGAAACGTACACAGGTTGTTGTTGTTTTTTTTTGTTACCAATTAATTATTTAATTTTAATATTGTTGGTTGTCATATAGATATATTGTTTTTAATAATTCTCACTTTCATTAACTTTTTCATTAATTTGTTTTGTTGCAGGCAGAATTAAGTGAGCTACTTGATTCCACAGCGAATGGCAAAATGTTATGGGATATTTTGCATGTTGCGCATTTGCCGGAAAAAGACGAAGTACAGGGTACTGCAGCACTATTGGCTGCTGGCAAGGCATTTGGCAGTCATTCGCGTTTTCGACGTGGTGCTGCTTCTGCGGCCGCGGCAGCCAGTGGACGTGGTGGACGTAAATATTAATTGAATGTTGGTACGCCTGGGTTTGAGTTAAATAACTGCGCTATGGTGTAAAATAAAGGCGTCAGCAAGCACAGTAGGAGGCGGTGATACAACAACACAATATGTGGCGTTAAATTTCGAGGCGATTGAATTAATTTATGTTGTATACTGATGTAATTTATTGCGTTAGTTAATATTATTAACGCTGCTGTGTGCTATTATTAAAATATGTTAAGTTATTATATAAAGCAGCATAAGTTTAAGTTTAAAATTACAAATTATAAAATTAATTACACTGTTGCATCAATGAAGCATCATTAATTTAATTGCAATCTTGTTGAGTGCTTACATGCTTATTACTTAGCTTTGAATACATTACTGTGTTGTGTAAATTATCTCGAGGGGGTTGCAAATTATCTCAAGCGGAATTTTACTAAAAGCTTTAGCTTACATCGGCTTAATATAAAAATAGTTATGAATATGCGAGGCTAGGAAAAAAATAAAAATTTAGAAAATGTTTTTGTTGGCGGCAAATTCTTCAACAAAATAAAAACTGTAAGCTTCCCCAGATGACCAGCTAAATCTACGGGAAATACAATTTTTCGAAGACCTACCGTAACCGCCTTCATAGAGATATTTTTGGGCTTATCATCTATTTATCGAAAAATTTTCTCCCGAGAATATATTCCTTTCTCAAGAGGAAACATTTGGAGTCGTAAATGCTTTGAGAATGGAAATTCCTTTTCCAGCAGGATTACTTTTTATATCATACACTCAGGGTATATTCATTTTTCCCTTCCGTTTGTATCGCAGAGAAGGAGGCGTGGTAGGTGTGGAAAAGTATATATATTCTTGATCAGCGTAAGCTTCAGAGTCGATATAGCCATGTCCATCTGTCTGTCTGTCCGTTGAAATCATTTTAACATTTTTTGAGCAAAATAACGCGATAAAATTTGGTACACTGCCTCCGTCGTCAATGTTAGGTCGTCTGATTGAAAATGAGTGAAATCTGTGAACGGCCACGCCTACCGCCCATACAAAAAATATATTCAAAATGCAATATTTTGAGCATTATTCGCGATAAAGCAACCAAGATACACATAAACACTAAGTATAGTAAGTACAAGATCTAAGCAAAAACAGGGTGAATTCGGACAAGAGAGCGTGGCAGTTCCCATATAAGCAAAAGTTTAAAAATGCTGTACTGAAAGTGTTTCTTGAGGTAATCCAACCAAATTTCACTCACACACTAATTATAGTAAAAAGAGGCTCGCACCAAAAACGGAGCGAAATCAGACAAGAGGCCGTCGCGCCACCTATAAGTCAGCAAAAGTTTCAAAAAACTATAATGAAAGCGTTTTTTGAGATAGGTTATCCAACCACATTTCACTCACTTTTCGCCAAATAACTACTAAGCAGCTGTGGTAATTAAACCTAGGATATATTCACTTTGTCCTCCCATTTGTAAAGCAGAAAAGGAGGCGTGACAGGTGTGGAGAAGTATCTTCCTGATTAACGTTGAAATAATTTTAATATTTTTTGGAAGCAAGATAGTTCGATGAAATTTTGTACACTGGCTTCGTCGGAAAAGCTCGTGGCTTTAAAAATGAACGTGATCGGTTAGTGAACACGCCCACCGCCCATACAAAGTAAAAATTTAAAACGTAATTTTATGAGCATTATTTACGATAAGCCAACCAAAATACACGCAAATACTAGGGATAGCAGGTGCTTTGGGTTAAAATGATTTCGGAAAAGAGGGCGTAGCACTTCCCATCTAAGCAAAAGTTTCAAAAAGTCTATACTGGAAGCGTTTTTAAAAAAAGTCCTAACAAATTTCACTCAGAGGCTAAGGATAGTAAGTGCAAGATCTGATCAGACACTTGATTGATTCATATCAGAGGGCGTGGCACCTCCCGTTAAAGCAATATAATACAAACATTTTTAATTTTACATTATTATAATAAGTTCCCTGCTAAAAAATTGAAGAATAAATTTTTGAAAAAAATGTCAAAATATCCCCTCCCGAATTATTGCCGATTACCTTACTTTCCAGTAAATTTTTCCATTCCAGAACAATTTTTTGCGATTGCATGCTGGCAAGTCTGAGAAAAAAGTCTTATTCATAATAAGGCCCAGGAAATAATTTTTATTTAAATTTAAGAAAGAGAAACCTTTAAATTACTGATGTAAATTAAAAAAAAAAAAAAAAAATGAGCGGATTCCTGAAAACGTGTAAAAGCCTCGAAAACCTCGTAAACTCGTAAAACTGTAAAATTTCGTATTGATTTTGACAACTTTTTTCGAGGCTTTTACACGTTTTCAGGAATCGCCTTAATATCTTTTAATCTTTTGCAGATAAACATAAACTATCTTGATGTTTAATTAAGAAACTAAAAAAAGAAACAAAATAAAAAACCCGCATTAAATCCCATTCTGTTTTTCTGGCATAACAATAAAAATTAAAACCGAAAGCATCCATTCACTTCATTCGTAAATCCAATTAATTGGTCTGTCAGCTCTATTATTTGATTAATTAGCGCCTAGATGTAGACGACAGGATTGTCAGGCAGACAGGCATAGCAAATAAAATATAAAAAAATGTTACATTCACAATTCATTCCTAAATGTATGCAAAAGGATTTAGCGGTTGAGTTCATTTTGTATGCGACGGCATCTTTTTTCCCCTAATGTGTTTATATGAAACACTTCCGCTAACACAATCAACTTCCGGCTGTATTTGTATCCTCAGTTATAGTAGATTTTTGGAGTGGGGCTTTAATATTCATTTTGTTGCTAAAGGTTTTTATGTGTTGTGGCAGACACACATAAACTCGTTCTTATGTCAAAAGTGTGAAGTATTTTATTTGCGTATGTTGTAGTGGTTTGAGTGCACGCGACTTTGTTATGAATTAATTGTTATGGCAGTCGGCAGACCATTGGACAGGTTTGGATGATTGGTGGCTTCGTTTGGTTGTTTTTTCACACATGCTTAATACGTTGTTTGCCATTGTTGGAGACTCCAAAATATCTCTTATGTTTAAAAACATGAGTTTCGCAAGTAAACTCCACACAAATTTCGCTTCTCCACAAATTGAGTAACTGATGATGGGATTGATCACTTTACCATCGCTCAATATACATACATAATTGTGATTAAACCTTAACGATTTTATTATGGTATTTCCTATTGTTTTTCAATGTCTAATAGTTCTTTCCTACTTGCTTGGTTAAGGCAATTTAATTAATTTATGCTTAGTTATGTACAAACCTAGTTTTGTTTGCATAAAAAGCTTTTCGAATTGTATGAGAAAAAATAGTTAGTTTTAAATGGACTGGATAGAGAACCAAATTTTCAGCATAGCAATGCTATTTTAAACAATGCAACTCTTGTAATTTGGTTAGCAAAAAACCAACCGGCAGAGATAAAACTATGCTACCCAGTAGTAACTTTTTCATTTCGGTTTGTATTACCAAGGTTGTATGATCAAGGCATAAAGCAAATCAAACATATTTATGTATTGTACATGTGGGTATTTCCACAGAAAACTAAATCATCATATCTCTGAAACTATATATATTTAACGTACATGGATTTAGTACATATGGGTAATATATGCCAACTTAACAAGATTAAGTGAAGCAACGTACACCGAGAAAACCTGGTTATTTGTAAGATTACTAATTTAAAATTTGTTAAGTGGAAAAAAGTGTACCATGCGACACTTCCCATGTGACCTTGATTAAAATGAAATTAAAAGTATAAATAATTTTTGGGTAAAATCAAAACCATTTTTAAGAGACATCTAAAATTCTAAAATTTGTCACATTGAAATATTGACTCAGGTTTCCCTAAAATCGACTTCTGTTTTTGTCCCGTGTGAAGGCCTTGGTTTTTTGCAATTATTTCGAAAACGAAAAATTGTCCAAAATCAACCTAAGCACCAATTATAGCAAATTAAGAGCTATAAGTTAACCTGAATCTTAGAGGCTTACTCCTGTTGCCATATGGACAGGATAGGGGACTGGTAAGGTTTGACCAAAAAGGGTCAAAAATTTAAAATTTCAATAGTTGTTTTCGATGTGGTTTTCATTCCTGAATCCGAATCTGGGCTTAGGATTGTTGTGCCACGTCAGGATTTTCAGATATGTTAATCTAAAGTGGTTCAAAAAAAGAGCTTTTCGTTATAAGTATTTGAGGTTATATAATAACACAACGCATTTTTAACACTAAAGTAATATGGTAAATAAAAGTACAAATTTTTCCCTCAAAACCCAATTTGAAGTGTAGCGATATCTTTTCGGGTTTGGATTCAGTATCAAAAATACATTAAAAATGCCAATTGTTGCTTTCATTTGTTGGTTGGTCTTATCAAAAACATACTACCGTAAACCAGTGCCCTATCCTGCCTAGCGTTGCCATATGGACACACGCTAGAAAAACTTAAAGAAAAAATGCCACAAAATAATTTTTTCTTATAAATACGCTTATGTTACATTTTTCTCTTTATCAAACACTATTTAAGGCACAGACTTTATATCCCGTTCAAAATAATAAGTACGTGTTTTAGAAGCATATAATTTTCCATATCACTATAATATGTTGCCATATGGACACTCCAGGGCGATTTGGGTTAAGCATATTATCAAAATATTTTGTTTTGAATTTTTTTTTTTGCTTTAAATGCGTTCGACGGTCACGTTCGTCACCATGAAAATGCCCTTACTTATGTTATGTTGGTAGGCATATTCAAAAAGCTTCCCATCATTGAATTAAGACAAAGTCACAGAACCGCAAAATTCGTTATATTTTGTATCCCCCCTGAGAAGCTTTCACCATTTGGAACTTTTTTTTTGTGGATTGTTATTTGTAAAACATACTTTATGAAATTTTATGAAAAAAAAATTAGCTTTCATGCAGTGGCGCCAATTGGTAGTGGCCCCCTGCCTCTGGCTGAGGTTAATTTGATTGAAAAAAATTAATTTTGATTTGAAAAAGAATCAATATGATCTGGAAAAGATTTAACTTGAAGTGCATGAGGAAGTTTCTTGATATGGAAAAAAATATAAAATTCCGAAATAAAAATTTTTTTATAAGATTTCAGGTCCTTTTTTATATTTTTATTAACATTTAAAGCAGTACCTATACAATAACATTTTGCCTTCTATATTAAAAAGAATAATATAAGCCTTAAAGTTTATTAAATAATTTTTCAAAGTTGGTGGCCTTTAAAGTTAATTTTTTTCCATAAAATTTTTTAAAGTAAGTTTTTCAAATAACATGCCACAAAAAACTCCATACATTCAGGACTCCATACATTTCACCTTAATTGAGACGCAACATCACTTTATCTTATGTACACAAAAGATTCGCGTACGAAATTTGATTACAAAACTTTTTTGAGATAGTCCACCCTAATGAAGTTTAACGATAATCGATGAAGACACTATCGTTTATAACTTAACGAATCTTTGCCGTTATCACCTCTCTATTTTTATAACGGATAACTGTGATCAGATATATCACGCCAGTTATTTCGTCCATGTCTATCAGATTAGTAACATTACATCTATTTAGCTTAAAAAGTTTTATTTATATTTCTAAAAAAAATTAAAGGAAATTTATTATTAAAAATGTCTGGAACATACAATGCATACAATAATTATGCTTGTGCATGCAACTGCGCAAGCAACAAGGAAATGATCAACCAATCTGATAGTGGTGTGAACACTACGTCTTCATTTTGTAATTCTGATTCGGAAACATCTTCATCCGATTACGATTCATCGGAATGCTGCTGTGGAAAAACGGCTTCCACTCCAGCTGTAGCAAAACCAAAAAAAACTACCGTCAAAAAGAAATCAACAGGCAAAAAGGTGAAAAAAACGAAGGCTAAGAATAAGTCAACTACAACTGAAGTCCCTCGTAGAACCGAATGTAAACTTCCAAATAACTTTTATGCATATAATACATATACTTAAGTAAAATTTTGTCAATTTTGTAACTAAATTTTTTATGTTTGTATTAAATGTTGTAATTTAAGCGAAGCTGTAATTTTAAAAGAAGATTGCTTAAAATATGTTTGTTTTATTGTACTATTCATGTTCCTGTTTTTATCATATAATTAAATGAAAATATTTAAAATAATAACTCGTACTAAACAAATAGTTTTTTTTTTTGTAAAAATGTCTCAACTCTCTAAAAAAGAAAAAAATTTGCGGAGGTCGGTCGTAGTTGACTTTGATGTATAATAGTTTTGGCTTTTTATTTTTAGATTCTTCATTATTTCGTCTCCAATTTTTTGACTTTAACATATGCTGATAATTTGTTTGATTCAAAAAAGAAAATTTGATAGGGTCGAAAATATCAGATATAGTCAAAAATGGTTAGACGCTTACAAAAACTTTCAAACAGCATCGAAAAGTCTGTGAGAAGATGGCAACATATCGCCACGTCAATGCTACAACTAGGTAGCTTCGAAATTATCAAACTTGGTATAAGTGGTCTATGATGTTCTTCATGACTTAGTGCACAATTTTGTCTAACCAGAGTTCCTAAAAGTAGGACTATTGTTATAAGAAAAGTCAAAAATCAGTCTAAATTTAAATTTTTTGAAATTCTTAAAATTGAATTTTCTCAAAACTGGAAAATTGAAGTTACCTAGTTGTAGTGTAGACTAACGAAAAAAAAATTTCTTGGGTCACCCCAACGTTTTAGGGAAAACTTTTTTATCAAGAGCTTTTAGCTTATTGTATGAGGTTTTTAAAACTGTATTTGGTTTATAGGGGTTTAAAAGGATTTTGCAAAGTTCTAGACTTTAAAAGTTGATCAGGCATGTTCTGAAATCCGATTTACTTCGAAATCGGAATGAAAGCAATCTTCAAGAGCTCTACATTGCGACAAATAAGATGGAATCGGATTTGTATTTCAACAAATTAAATGTGCTAATTGTCCTATTTGATTTACCGAAACATTAATCCGATCTGGTATTAATTACCGAAATGCGGAGCTCTTGAAAATTGCTTTCATTCCGATTCCGAAGTGAATCGGATTTCAGAACATGACTGGATATCTTAATTTTTTTCTATTTTTTGACTTTGCTGTTCATTTTAGTATGAAAAAGGTGTTATTTATATACCATTTTATACCTTTTTTGAAATTTTCGTTAAATTTCCTTTTATTCTGTAGTACATTTGTCATAGCAATTTTTTAACACAGAAAGTACTCAAATGCATATGATGCGCACGCTGCACGCGTTCCATTTTATGCAGCGGAGTCTACAAACGGATTGGTCTTGAAAATTATTTTTTTCTGACCTTAAATTAAAAAAATAGAATGAAAAGTGCCCAATAAAATTAAAGAAAATTTAACAAGAATTCTAAAAAAAATTATAAAACAGTATGTTAATAGGAACTTTTTCATACTAAAATCACCACCAAAGTCAAAAAAAACCACAAAAAAAAAAATTGAAAATATCAACTTCAAAGGCCCAAAACTTTACGAAATCCTTTTAAACCCTATAATTCATATAAATTTTTAGAAAGTTCATACAATTAGCTAAAAATTTTCCACGAAAATATTTTCTCTTAAACGTTAGAGTGATCCAAAAAATTGTTTTTCGTAAAAAAAGTAAAAAAATAAGTTTTAGCCCTATAACTACTCAGGGGTAAATTTTAGACCCCCCCAGGTGTAATTTTTGGTTAGTTTAGTCTTTCTCTATCACATCCCAGAAGCTCCGTATCGATTACACCCTATATAAGATGTATTTGACTTGTATGGGAGGTGCCACGCCCACTGGTGTTATTTCGCCCACTTTTAATTCAGAGGTGCCTTATAGCGAATAGACTTCGTATAGTTAATTTCAGAAAGATTGCTTTATTAGTTTTCTTTTCAAAGCGTATTAAAATTTTGTAGGTGGTGCCACGCCCTTTTTAAAATTTTCCCAATGTAATGGTATTCTACATATGATTCTTCGCTATCAGAGTTAAGACCACCTAAAATTTCATTGAAATCGTTTGAGCCGTTTTTAAGGTATATCAAATGATAATTAACACCTGTACACCAAATTTCATCAAAATATATTGCATAGTTTAGGAGATATGAAATAATAATATTTTTTGAAATTTAGGGCGATGCCACGCCTCCTTGTGAATATGTGCAAGGTTAAAACGTAAACTGATCTTCATCCTGAGCTAGTGTGCACTATGTACTCCCTTAAGTTTCATTAAAATCGGAAAAAGTTTCGTATAATATATAAATATATAACTTCTCTTCTTATACAGGGTGGGCGTTAAGCGGTAGAACACCGGAAAAGGTGAGTCTCCTGGGATTATTCTGAACTACTTTCTTAATTCCATTTTTCAAAATTCGCAAAACCAAAGGAGATTTAGCCATCGGAAGATCGGAAAATAGCTTTATGAAAACCGGTATAAGTTCAAAACACCTTGGATGGATTTTAATAGTATTGGAATCATATGAAAGGTATTTTAACTAGCTACAAAATTATACTACAAAAGTTTTAAATCCGAGTCTTGACTTTCGGAATATCGAGAATTTTCAAAAATTTTGACCTTTTTTTTGTTAAGCTTTAGTAACAAATTATGGAAGCCTATTCTATTTCCTTTCATTTAATATGCAATTTGTACCTGACTTCTGTCATAAGCACATTTTTTATACGAAAACAAAAAAGTGAACCAAATAAATTTTCATGAAATTTAGCAAAACATTACAACTACACCGAAAATTCACCACATCTCGAAAATCATGAATCAGAATTGAAACTTTTGTGCTCCGATTTTGTAACCAGTTAAAAGACCTTTCATATGACACCAATATTATGAAAATCCATCCGAGGAGTTCCGAACCTTTACCGGTTTTCATAAAGTTATATCACGATCTTCCGATGACTATATCTCCGTTCGTTTCGCGAATTTCGAAAAACAGAACTTCGAAAAGTTGTTCAGAACAGTCCCAGAAATCTTACATTTTTCTGTGTTCTACCGATTCCCGCGCACCCTGTATTTATATACAATTTTAGCTCGTATAAAAGAGAAGATATCCAGACCGAGTTCCATTCAAGGGCAAAAATAATGTTACTTTTGCTTATGATTGGACTCTGCTCTTATATTCTACAAAAATACATTTGGTGCATATATTTAGGCTGATCGATTGTTATTGTGATGACTGATTTATGCATAGAATACAAAACGCTACAGTTTAGTTGTCAGTGTGAAAAATGTAAACAAGCGGTTCAACAAGGACTGAAAATTTTGAGGAAATAAAAATTGCTGTTTCGTCGGCTTAGAAAACCGAACTTGGAAAATGGAGTATTGACGATCTTTATGATTTCTTTTTTCATATATTTGAATAAACAGATGTAGGAATTGTTGAAATTTACTTACGGGGACACTTGCTGCCTTTTCCTGTTGGATCACAAATAATTTTTTTTTTCTTTTCACTTGGCTCCCACAAATTTATTGCACTTTTGGAGCTTTGCACTTGAAGGCGATGGCAAAATTTATGCATTTTCGTTTGCCAAGAAAAGCCTTTGGTTTAACACTTCACTCAACACTTTATTTAACAGCTTTACACACCGAAAAACACAACTTTTCATATTTTTATTTAAACAAATTCGAGACGAAAGTAAACCGAAGCGCACGATCGACTTATCAACGAATATTAAATCATGTACATATCAATGTTGTCGACTCATTCGCTTTTGTAGCGCGAGGGCAAAATTTGTAAAACTATAAATGTACAATAGGGAGACTGGTTACGATGGATCATTAATCGACTCCAAATGTCGCAAAAATGTTTTTTGCAGATTTTGATTTGGTAAATGTGGCCGTCTGTCTATTTTAATTACGATTGCGTCCAAGCAAATCTTTATGTAAATAGGTAAACGAAATGGGTTCAGTACCTGTTTCTATGCCTAAATCGCATCACATTCGCTTGATATTTTATTGAAACGATAGTGAGCAGTAGCAGTGCATAGGGTTTTTTTTTAAGTGGGCGGTGTCACGCCCCTAAATGGAAAAAACGCTCTCATGACTACCCCACTGCATCGATTTTATGAAATTTGGTATGGAGATAGGGTTGGCACTAAGGAACGATAATATGATCTTTATATTTTCAGTGGGTGGTGACACGCCCCTAAGTGAAAAAAAAAAACGCTATCACGGCTAAGCCGCTGCATCGATTTTTATGAAATTTGTAATGGAGATAGGGTTAGCACTAAAGAACTATAAAATAATCATAATATTTTTGAGTGGGCGGTCCCACGCCTCTAAATGGAAAAAACGCTCTCATGACTACCCCACTGCATCGATTTGTAAGAAATTTGGTAAGGAGGTATGGTTAACACGAAGGAACGATAGTATGACCTTTACGTTTTTAAGTCGGCTTTGCTACGTTCTTAAAAAGAAAATGCAGAGACATGGTTACTGATGAGAACTGGTTTGCTTACTATAAGTTAACAGTTGGATGGTCTTTACAAAGTCAAATCGAAATTGTCGAATTTCGGCGACAAGGTGAACTCTAGTAAAGCTAGATGCATGATTTTTGGTGCAGATAACAACGATGTTACTAGGCTATATGGAATTTAAAATGAGCTTGGTCGTTTAATGTACACGCCTAATTCCCGTACAACGTTACAAAAAGGTAGGCTTGAACATAAATCAGTGAAAAATTTTTAAGTGACACTCTTTGGCCTAATCAGCTGTAATATTTCAAGGTTGCTACATTTTTGCGAAACTTTTCGAACATCCTACAATATTATATCTTTCAAGCTATACAAGCTATTTTGATGAAAATTCGTAGATTGGTAAAGAATGTAGGTGCTATATACTGGCCCAGAAGTGGGCATGGTCATACTAGTGTCACGACGTTATATCTTGCAAGCTATACAAGCTATTTTAATAAAATTTGGGTAGGTACGTGTTCAACGTAAACACCAGATGCTGCTCGATAAGTGAGCGCAATCAGTTTAGTGTCAAGTCCGCTTTTAATCCAATTCGATCTCGCAATATTTATAAGCTATTTTGATGAAATTTTGTAGGCCGTACACGATCATGAGTTCCATGTACTGGAGGAAAAATAGGCGTACAAATATATTGTCACGCCTTCTTTCATTCCGATATTTAAATACGTTATATCTCGCAATCTGTACAAGCTATTTTATTGGAATTTGGTAGGTAGTTGCCAAAATTGAATACCATAAACTGGCCGCACCAGGATTTAATCCACGACAGTCTGTGTGATAGATAGAAACAGATTATTTTTACTTACATTTACCAACTCGTTAGACCGTTACTTCAATGCCCAATAATATGAAGAGGTATTAAATTTGTATATTATTTGTTGTCCAAACAGATTTTGACATTCGAATGCTTCTACAACCTTACATATAATCTTTGTGTAATCAGTTTCGATTCAATTAATTAAAAGTAAATAAATAAGAGAAAAGAAAATAGAAAAGTGAAATAAAAAAAGGTTGAATAAAAATATTTTAATAATAAAAAAATCTGAAGCAAAAAAAAAAAAATTTAAAAAAGGAAAAAAAAAAAATCCCCCGGGCTGGGTTCGAACTTACGTTGTTCTTACCGTAGCCTTACATGGAATCATTGTGTAATCAATTTCAATGTAATTAAACAAAAGTAAATTAATAAGAGGAAGGAAAATAGAAAAGTGAAATAAAAGATGGTGAATAAAAAATATTTTAATAAAAAAAAAAAAATAAAGCAAAAAAAGTAAAAAATAAGTAAAAAAAATCACTCGGGATACGTTCGAACCCATGTTGTTCTTACTGCAGCCTTATAAAGAAATTTAGAAGCACTTTCATAACTTCTAAATTTCTATGGGGACAAGCAATCGGCATAAAAAGAAAATTAATAAAGTAAATATTCTGAAATTAACTGTGAGCAGCCTAATTGCTAAAGGACATCTCTGATCTGAAAGTGGGCAAAATATCGCCGTTGCGCGTGGAACCTCCCATACAAGCAAAATACGTAAAATTCTATTTCTCGCAAATGTTAAAAGATATTTTAATGAAATTTGGTATGTAGGTACTGCTCATCAATGCCTTTTAATAACTAAAACGTGGGCGGTATCGAAGAAGTACCACGCCCCCTTTTTAACCATTGAAAATTTTAATTCAATATCACTGGGAAACGACTCCAACAATTTTAATGATAGTTTAGGAGATGCTACCACTGCAAACAAGGATTAGTATGGGATACAACGTTATATTGGGAAAATACGTTGAAGGGCGTGGCACCGCCCATCAAAAATATAATACGCTATGAAAAGAAAACTACTAAAGCAATCTTTCTGAATTTAACTATTGGGAGTCTACTTGCTATTAGGCACCTATGACCTGAAAGTGGGCAAAATATCGTCGGTATGCGTGGAACCTCCCATACAAGTCAAACAAATTAAATGCTATTTCTCACAAATGCTACAATATACTTGATGAAATTCGGTATGCGGATCTGTATCATGAGTATCTAAAGCATAACGAAAAGTAGGCTATGTTCATAATTGCCACGCCCACTTTTCATCAAAATAAAAATTTTGGTTAAAAACTCAGGCACAGAAAAAAATGGAATGAACTTTTTAATTCTTGTATGCAGCCTTATGTACTTTTTGACGCTAAATCCGACTCCACGGCAGAACTTTCATTACACCTGAAGGATTTTGAAATATCCTTGCTTGAATTTGAAGAAAACACTTTGTTTACTCCTACAGCATATCTACAAGAAAAGGTGAAATTCTTTTTTATTAATAGCATCGGATAGTTACACTCTTCCTTATCCAAATATCCTTTCGAATTTTTACAATAGGACTCTTATTTTCCGAGTTATGATCCTTTGGAGATAAGATACTTCAGCCCCCATACAAAAGACGACATATTTTGGGCTTGTGGTATATCCCATTTATTTATTTTAGGGCATTCTATTTCACCAAAAAAAAAAAAAAAAATTGAGTTTTTGATATTTTTCTATACCTTTCGATATTTTCCGAGTTTTTTCTTATTATTTTTCTCATCGGTTTATTTATCATTTTGAAAGCATGATCATTAGAGGTGAAAAGGAACAAGTTTCATAAAAAAAAAACTATGAATAAAAACATAGACTAAAATAATAAAATCAGATCGAATTTCGTTAGTAAATTTTAATAATTTCTACTCGTTGTTGACTCGTATATCTTTTCATGATGAAAGAGAAATATTAAGAAAGCGGGAAAAAATATGGCGTCGTTTGCTGTCCCTATCGGTCCACTTTTGTAGCGTCCCTATTGAAAAACCCTTTATATAGATGTTAATTTCAGCAAGATTCTTTTATGTAATCACACCAAATTACGTTGGCTATCGAAGAAAAAATGTTTTGAAACGACTTACATACCTCGGAATCATATTTTAGGATTTTTCTTCAAGATGAGATTTGGTGGATTAAATTTCCAATTTTTCGGACCTTTTTGCAAAGCTGAACTCACTGAATGTAAAGGTCAAACATACGGGAAAGACTTCTAACAGTTGATGAAATGTGAACTTGCAAATGATTTCAAATATATTCAGTGTGCCGTCAACGAAAAAATCTTATCTTAAAGTCATTGCCCCTGGCTGCAGTAGTATTTCATTTTTTAAAAAGTGGGTAACAGGTCAGGGTATATTCCTCCTTTTAGTCCTCCTTGGGAATAGCCCTTTTTTAATTTGGGCATACCATAGTGAAGCATTGTACCAAATCTTGTAATTACATAGTTTTAAATTGTTTCGCAAATATGATTTTTTTCTTTTTTTTTTTTAAATCAGCTCTGACTAATTAATGAAAATTGATACAAATTTTGAAAAAAAGTTTCTACCACACCCTAACTCTTTATGTGAGGTAGGCGTGTCCCGAGGTGGATTTTGGTCATATTCACAGATTTTAGTTTTTTAATCTTAAAAATATCTCTACCAAATTTCAAGTGCCTAGCTCTATTATTTCCAAATATGACCGCCGTTCCATACAAATCCATCCACTGTGAATCGTTATTTTTTTGAGATTTGAAGCTGACTTACGACCATCCATCATTGAAATTGGGATAAATGCCAGTTAACTTCTATCCTAATATATATAATACCTATACCCAAGAGACTTACGGACGCTTCTTTAAAAAATATCAAATTGTTAACATCTAGAAGAAAGTAGGTACATATGTTTATCAGCTACGTACACTTAAAGATCTTTAAGGACACAAAGGTAAAGGAATGTTGATCGCAATCTAGAACGTCTGAGAAACTTGTTACGTTGGAGATACCACTTCACATCAAAACAATGACATTTCTATTTTTTTTTCAGTGTAAGCTTTTATAATTATCTCTCATAGCCAGCAATAGAAAAGACTGCATTTAAAAAATTCATAGCGGCTATGGTTTGACACCAAAATAGGGAGAAGAGAGTGCATGCCAAAACATTATTTTTGGTCTAAGCTTAACATAAAAAATATTAAACTTCCACCGAAAATTCCAAGCTCTTTAGCTAAAAGTAAAACATTTAAAAACAATGTTTATGCTAATTAGGAGCGCTTCATGTAAACGAACATACATAAGTAAGTATTTACTAACACATACACGTTAAGCTCACATAACCATAGTGACCATAAAAACACTTCAATTATATATTCCTCATCAAGTTCCCTGCACTCTTTAAAACTTGATATCTCTCTTGTATAGAATTTCATAGCTGACCTCCCTTTTCTACCCCACTCCGTTTTAATTTTTGCTGGTCATTTTCGCTTTTAATTTTTCCACATCGCATACACATACACACACTTTAAACTTGCATTTTCAATTTTACACTTTTCATGGCTTGCGAAAGTTTTCAATACAAATACACTCACTCAGCAATACGTAGATACCTCTCTATGTAGCGTGGAGTATAATACTCAGCACTGAAAAGTATGCAATTGAATTTGGCATGTGGCCAGCAAACCTGCAAACCATAGAATAGTAGAAAACTTTAACTTTCTACCACATACAAAAGGCAGAAACTTTAAAAAGCTTTAATGTACTAACTTATTTACACGTTCAAATAATAAGAAAAAAAAAAAAATATATTTACAAAATACTTTAGCCCACTTTTGGGCACAGCTTTTATTTACAATTCATCAAACAAATGGTTAACCAAAGAAATTTAATTGTTTGCTAGTGAAACTGACATTAACTGCTGAATTCCAACAAAATTCTACGTTTGTTTGAGTGAGTTTTCGGTGTGAGTGTTGCCAGTTTATTATGGGAAATATTTTTTGTTAAATTAATTGAAGCAAAAAGTATTTGAAGAGCCGACATAAACAATCTTTTTTTCAATCCTCTACTCTACCCTACTCTACTCTACTCTACTCTACTCTACTCTATTCTACTCTACTCTACTCTACTCTACTCTACTCTACTCTACTCTACTCTACTCTACTCTACTCTACTCTACTCTACTCTACTCTACTCTACTCTACTCTACTCTACTCTACTCTACTCTACTCTACTCTACTCTACTCTACTCTACTCTACTCTACTCTACTCTACTCTACTCTACTCTACTCTACTCTACTCTACTCTACTCTACTCTACTCTACTCTACTCTACTCTACTCTACTCTACTCTACTCTACTCTACTCTACTCTACTCTACTCTACTCTACTCTACTCTACTCTACTCTACTCTACTCTACTCTACTCTACTCTACTCTACTCTACTCTACTCTACTCTACTCTACTCTACTCTACTCTACTCTACTCTACTCTACTCTACTCTACTCTACTCTACTCTACTCTACTCTACTCTACTCTACTCTACTCTACTCTACTCTACTCTACTCTACTCTACTCTACTCTACTCTACTCTACTCTACTCTACTCTACTCTACTCTACTCTACTCTACTCTACTCTACTCTACTCTACTCTACTCTACTCTACTCTACTCTACTCTACTCTACTCTACTCTACTCTACTCTACTCTACTCTACTCTACTCTACTCTACTCTACTCTACTCTACTCTACTCTACTCTACTCTACTCTACTCTACTCTACTCTACTGTACTCTACTCTACTCGACTCTACGCTACTCAACAAAAATTTTGTCAGGTTGTCGGAAGTGACTTTAAGAAAGTGATCGACAGCCAAAATAGCGGAGGGTAAACGAAGAGCGTAGGCAAAAAATTTACCCAATAAGAAGCACTGTTGTAATTACACTACTTCTTCGTTAAGTATTCCAACTGTATTTTGCAGAGGCCTTTTTAATTTTTATTGAAAAATGTGGGATTAAATACCTCGTGAATCGCACGATTTGTAAATATAGAACGTAGAAGCGATTACAAGTATTCCTACTAGTGTGGTTTGCCGGTCATAGATATCCTGACTTATTTTCATCTGGAAGAAATGGGCTGGTTGTTCTTCTCATAGTGGAATGTAATGAGAAAGGCCTTCACATTGTTGAGAAGGTAAGTTTCAACAAACCTTGCTATCTAACAAAAGCAATTTGCTCGGTGTTTATTCAAGCCACGGGATATTATTGATCGGAATCAGATAGTCTGCCAATAAGGTGTAGGAGATTGTAAAGCCAACTTGTCTCCGACTGTTACTCCCAGGGAGTATTTTCCAATATGTTAGCGCCAAAAACTCCCAAATCAGGCAGAAAACAGCAAAAAATGGCATTACTGATTTTGCTGATTGCTTTGTATCTGCGTATGTCTAAGCGCAGTTGTTTGTGTGTGTGTATTTGCATATCTCTGTCAATTGCGGGCATTGAAAACCGACAAAATCGTTTATCGGCTACCGACAAAGTGCTGCAAATATGTTAAGTTTACATAGTTGTTGCTGTGTCCTTTAAATCCTTTGTTATTTAACTCTACGCTCAGGTAACCGACCATAATACATTTCTGCGGTTAATTGCTTCGGTGTTGGTCGGTCGATGATTGAATTTCGAAATTTTGTTCCTGGTTGTTTGTTGTTATGGTGCTGCTACCTTGGCGAATAATTTAAATTAATGTTGCTCATACGCTTGGTGAACCAAAAGTGAAACCATTTAGATAATTGAATTTGTATTTGTTTTAGCACGACTATAGTTACAGGTTGATCGAAGCGTTTTCCAGGCAGTCAAGTTTTGCATGAAAATGATTAATTTTATTAAAAGCCAAATTAAATCGATATATTTTTGTTATCAAATCTTTTTGAAAGACTTTATCGAAAGTAAATAACCAAAATAGGTGTAATAATTAGTAAATAAAAATGACCTGTGATAAAGTTTTAAATAGAAATCAGAGAAGAAAGAAGAAGGTATTGGATAGTAGTCGAAAATGGAATAATCCTAGATAGAGTGTATGGGGATTATCTGAAAGTTCTCTGCAATAACACCCATTCGTTCTACGTTTACAGATTCCGAGATTGAAATCTGTAAAAATCGTATTTAACTTGAAGTGACCTTTTAACCTCCACGATCCATAGCAGCCTTGAGAAATATAGCTTTCAAGTGAAACTTAGTGTCGTATTTAAAGTAATTGAAGTTCAAAGGTCACAAAAATCAAATAACTGCAAATATCTCGCTAACTGTTACTTGGGTCCATGATTTTCGACGTGGGGACCAAAATTGAAAACGAATTTCGCAATGCAATCTACTAAGTGGTAGGAAGCTATAACATTAAAAGTTTTGAAAAAAAAAAAATTTTTATTAAACAGTGTTTTAATGTGATTCTTGTGTTGGAAATAATAACAATTTTTAATCTGCACGAACGCATCGTTAAGCGTGCAAGCATGTACCTGCAAACACGCAGCTCAGGCGCCTAGTTCAGCTAAATGCACTGTGCGCGGCGCCAAACAATATTTAATATCATTTACCATAAGGGCAGGGCACAAAAATGTTTTGATGGATTCCTTATCTTCGAACTTCAAGGCTTCTGTTTTTGGAAGATATTTAAGAATATCGTGTGGAGAACCGGGTCAAATGAGCATTTGTATATATAAAACCAATAAAAAATAGCAACAACTAATACAAAAGCATTCTAATTATTACTGGAATCGCCAAGTGGTCAAAATTCGACCAAAAATGTATTAAATAATTTTGGTATTTTTTTTTTCTGACATTTGGTACGAAATAGAAAAGCTCATATATCATCCCTGATAAAATTCCAGCGAAATATAAACAAAACAATAAACATGAAGTCAGTGCTATGCCTTTTGTCTGTTTCTTTGTACTTTCACCATTTTCAACTTTGTGTGACCATGTATTTTAATGAAGTTAATATATAAAAATTTGTATTTGATTTTACCTGGCTTAAAATCAAAATATTAACATAATTTTAATATTGTGCATATCTACAAACAAATACCTTTCTAATGGTGTATAATTTAAAGTCGTACTTCATTTCTAACATAGTAAAAAAAGATGGACAAGTTTTTGTCTTGCGTAAGGGAGTATATCCGGGTATGTGACACCTTCGGGTATGAGATTGCATTGCGATACTCGTGTTCAATTTTCATTACCACGCACATTGGTCGGAAAATCAAAAAAGCAGGCCAAAATTCTGAAAATTGGTGATAAGGGGTTTTTGATGATGCTGATTACGAATCCGAAATCCGTTAAAAAAAAAAAATGGCGGATCCACAATGGTAGACAAATAATGCTTATCTGGATCTTTTCTCACGAAAGTCGGTAATTTGTGGTTTTTGATGATGCTGATTACGAATCTGAAATCTATTTTCAAAAGAACTAAAATGGCGGATCAAAAATGGTGAAACAAATACGTTGAAAATCATGGGCTAACTTGGCGAATTTCTACTCGGCATAACAAATTTCCTACAAAAAACATTATAATTTTGCCATTTTGTTAGAAATTAATGAAATTTTGGCACATTTACACAATGACATTTCATTTTAAAAAATGGAAATGATGGTGAATCTCCGAGAAATTAACTAAAAAATGCCTTATTTTGCCCCCCTCCCATTTTTTTGATTTTTTATTCATTGAATTCCAAAATAACCAGGTGGCAGCTCTAAAAATTTATTTTGCAGCGTCGCGATGTTCAACAAGTCAAATAAATTAACTAAAAAACCATAATGTCTCGTAAAAGAATCATTCTCCAGGAGTGAATTTGACGGGAGAATTACTATACGGGAGAATGACAAAATGTTGCAAAAACAGTAATACTTATCACAATGAAAATATCATTATTTTAAAAAAACTTGAAACTGGTATATAACCACTCTAATTGTTTATTCATTTAATTATATAAAGATAGAAGAATATGCATAACAATATAAAAAAAGCTTACATGGAGAATGATACACACTTCCGTTCCTTACAAAATTTTGAAATTAAAAAAAAAAATAGATCCCACTAAAACTCACATCCAAAAAACCAAAACTGACTGAGCTGAATAGAGCTAAGTCTCCTTTGTCTCTTCACTTTCAGTTCTTTTTTTAATAAATATTTAAAAAATTTCCAGTTAGAATAAGAAAAAGTGCACGGCGATAGTCTAAAATGAGGGACCAAGTTCTATGTGTGCCAATTCATTATAAAAATTTTTTTTTTTCGAAGAGTAAAACAGCAACCGATATAAATATACAAACAATGTCATATAAGTTGTTTTTAGAAAATAACGTAATATGTGAAACGGGGAAATTAAGAAAACTAAGAAGCGGTTAGAGACAGCAGGGAGAATGACTTTTTAACACTTTATGTTGTAATTTCATAGTAAAATATTTAGAATTATTTTTTTTTTGTAAGCTTTTCGTATAGAAGCTCTAGTTAAGTATCTGTATTAAATAGTTAAAATATCAAATTTTGAATTTAAACGGTGCCTGAGCCCTGAGACATTGAATTGAACATTTTTCGGAAAATCATACCTACATAACTCAAATAAGCCCTCTATGATAATTCTCACAAAAACTGCATTAATTAATTTGTAAATTGAAAAAAATATCAATTTTGCTTACGGCATAAAGTTACTTCGTAACACAATTCATTTCTGATATTTATTTATTTTTTTTAATTTTAACCCATACAAACCGACACAATGAGCTGGCAATCAATGCTGAAATGAAAAATTCAAAAGTAAAGTTTTACAATGACGTATCAATTCTTTGGAAATAATTAATTGTGTCAATTAGCAAGTCAATTGCAATTCGTTTAATTAAACATTACATTATTCAAGTTCCTTAAAGAAAGTCCTGAAATAAAAATGGTGGTATTCGTAAATTGTGGGAAGGCATGTGCATGTGTAAATTATTGTCTAAGTGCATATTTGAACTATTAATTTAAGTGCATATCTTAAAAGCAATAAATTTGTAAAATTTCAATAATGTAAAAGACATAAAATATATAAGTACCCAGTAGGAAAGCAACATATAAGTGTTATACATTGAAAGACATTGTAAAAATTGACAAATTATTTTCCAGAAATTGTTGTTTGATAAAGTTATATATTTATTTCTACTAGGCATACTGATATGAATACAAAAACATGAACATATTGCATGTAAGTATATGTGTGTAACATATTGTCCGTAACAATTTGCAAGCACATTCCTTTAATGTCTTCTATAGATGTGAGTACTTAGTGTACACAGAGTATTTTCTACATATTTACATAAAGAAAGTTCATCAAATTGCAGAAAATTCCAATTTTGACAGAAAGCACAACATTAATATTACTACAGGCACACACACACACTTACTGTGACATACTAATGCAAATACTGAATGTATGCTTGATCTATTGCATACTTTTATCCTTTCTATAAAACTGAATTGTACAATTTAATGCTTGCCTACATATAAAATTGAGGTTTTTTGTTTTAAATAAATTTAAAACTTTTTATACAATGTGCTTAGTGTAATCGAAAAGGTTACGAAGCTTCTGGGAGATAATAGAGGTGGCCTAGAGTAACAAAAAGTTGAACCTGTAGGAGGTGTAAAATAAGCCCCTGAGGAGTTATAGGGTTAAAACTGATTTTATTATTTTTTTTTACAATTTAAATTAAGCCAAGTTTTTTGGGTCACCCTAACGTCTATGAGAAAACATTTTCATATAAGACTTTTAGCTAATTGTATAAGCTTTCTTAGGCTGTATTTGATTTGTAAGGCTTAGAAGGATTTCGCAAAAATCTGGGTCTTTAAAGTTGATATTTTCATTATTTTTTCTATTTTTTGAATTTGTTGGCCATTTTAGTGTAAAAAAGATCCGATCAAGATGACTATCTATAATTTTTTTTTGAAGACCTTATTTCCTTTAATTCGGTGGAACATCTGTCATACCAATTTCTTTAATTGAGGTCAGAAAAAAAAAAACTTTCAAAAACAATCCGCTTGAAGGCTGTAGTAGATAATAGGCAGTGCATGCAACGCAACGCATGCGAGTAACTCGTGTGTAACATAGAAAATAATTTTTTCCCGACCTCAAATTAAAAAATTGGTTTGACAAATGTAACACCGAATTAAAAGAAATTTAACGTGAATTTCAAAACAAATTATAAAAGAGTATGTTAATAGAACCGTTTTCATACCAAAGTTGCTGCCAAAGTCAAAAAAATAGGACAACAAAAATTAAAATATAAACTTTAAAGGTTCTGGACTTTCCAAGTCCCATAACCAATCAGGGATATATTTTAGACCCACCCTCAGGAGTAATTTTTATACCCTACACCCAGGGTATATTCACTTTGTCCTTCCGTTTGTAACGCAGAGAAGGAGGCGTTGCGTCACCTCTTTAGTCGATATAGCTATGCCTGTCTTTCTGGCTGTCTGGCTGGGTGGCTGGCTATGCGTGGAAATACATTTTCTGGGAAAACTGAGCAAGATTTTTCAATGACTTTTGGTACACTGCCTCCGTCGTCAAAGCTCGTGGGATTGAAAATGTGCGAAATCGGTCAACGGACACGCCTACTGCCCATACAAAAAATATATTAAAAATGCATCTTAAGGAGTATTTTTCATGATAATGCAACCGAAATACACATAAATACTACGAATTGTAAGAGCAAGCTCTTAAAAAAAAAAAAAACTGGGCGAATCCGATTGGCTTAATGTTAATATGAAGGGGATCAGACAAGGGGTGTGGAACCCACCATATAAAAAACGACAGAAAAGTTAGTGTTTTTATGTGTCTTTTTGCCATCGCATTACGCCTAAACCACTAAATACATGGAAGAAATATTTTCACCATATATGCGCCTAACCTTCGGCCTAGTTAATATCGTGAAAAAGGGGGATCAAATGATGCAGCTTTGCGCACCACATACAAAATCTCTATGCAAATAAAACACTCAAAACGCTTTATCTCCTCACATATGGTAGGTATCAATTCAAAACTTGATGCACAGATGTATTTGACATTTATCAAGAAAAAGAGGGGATTGAAGAAAAGGGAGTTACTTCCCTCATACAAAAATTCTGAACATTAAATTATTCATTCAATATTGCAGTTATGATACTTGAAATATAAATGTTCATGGTTTCTAATAAAATACATGCAGAAAATGGGGGATTGGGGCGTCGTACCCTGATATAAAAAAAACCCTAAATAGTCGCGCCACCTACAAGAAAGGGCAGAACAACATTTGCCGGGTCATGTAGTTTAATATTAATTTATATTACTTAACTTGAAAGGCGTGCATATTGAAGGTCCTTTTCCAATTTTTTGGACACTTTAATTTTTTGGTTTCCTACTAAAAACATTTAAAAACACATATTAAAAAAACAGGATTTTTGACAGGAGAACGAAAACAGATAAATATACTTAAAACACACATATCCGTAATATGATGTACGCACAAAATTAATAGTGAAACAAACAACGAAAAGTGTTTGGGTGTGTCTTTCAAAAGGTAATTATTTGGAAAATTTAGGCACCCCTAAAACAAACTACACACAAACTTAACTTTTGTCAGGCTCTACTGTATTTTACTTTTTAACTTCATTTTGATTCATCTTGTGGAAAATTACATTTTTCGTTTGTGGAAAAAGAAGGCTGCGATGATTTTGCAAACATTTGCTGGAAGTGATTTTTCTTTTTTTGAACACTCTCATTTCAACACTCTAAGCTTACTGCTCAATTAACTTAAATAAAGCTTTTTGGCATTACGCTTAGAAGCTTAAATGACAAAAACAACTACATGCCAGCTTAACACCTTTTAACTGTGTAGTCAATCACTTTTGTCCGCCCACTTTCTTGTACTGTACACGCCCATTTAAACACTTTAATTCGTCTATCGTTTTAGCGAAATCTTAATGGCCGCAAAAATCGTAGCATTGCCATCTTGTGTTTGTCGTCAGCAAGCTCATTAGAGTTTAGCGCGCGCGAACATGACTGCTGGTAAGCAAGCAAATGGCAATAATAATAAAAAATAATGACAGGCAACAGAATAACAACAACAACAATAATTGTAGCAACAATAAGTCAGGGAGGCACTAATATTAGTTACTTAAAGCTAGAATTTTTTGTTTAGCACTTCTCGGCACAACGTACTAGTATTGCATTTATCCATAACTCCTAAGGCCAGCTTAGGGACAAAAATAATGGTTTTTTTAGATGCCTTTTATAACTCTCGATGGCATACTCGTTTCTTGGATTTCCTTCTTCAACGATCTATTCCAGGCGAAATTTGGGCTTATCACGACCTCTATTGCCTTGTGAATTCCATTCAAAAGCTTGGCGACAATTTTTACTGTGTGGTTGTGCGATTCCAGGATAACCCAATGTGCACATGAACGGATGCGGATCTGTTCCGAAGCCGTAACGTGTATCAAAACCGAATTTTAAACGGATTTGCTTTAAATAATGTTAATGCTGTGTTAAAAAAAAAACATTTTGAAGCGCTTATTAGCGATTAAAAAAAAAAAAAATAAGAAAAAAAAATATAACAATCCGCATATGGTAAGATTCGAACCCGGGTATATACTTAAATACTAATTCAAAATTGATTCGCTTTTAATAATGTTAATGCTGTATATTTACAAAAAAAAAAAAAAAAAACAATCTTATGACATTTACAATAAAAAATTAAAAAGAAAAAAAGGGAGCAAAAAAAGGGTAAAAATCCATCTGTGGTAGGATTCGAACCTGGCAAAATTCGTTACGAACCCGTAAGGATCTTCAAATACAAATTCAAAACTGATTTGCTTTAATTAATGTTAATGATGATAAAAAAAAACATTTTTGTTTTTTTTTCTGATCTTTCTATTTTAATGCTTATGATTTTTTGTAAACTTTTCAAACTCTGTTTGAAGAGACGTTTTTGATTTTAAATTTGAGTAATATTTTTTAACAAAAGAAGTGAAGAGAAAGAGCACTACTTATAATAACAAAATAATAGAAATTTGTTTAATAAAAAAATTTTATATCTCAGCATCAGATAAGTCTACATCACATATATTTTTTTTTTCTTACTTGAACCAACGCTCAGGGGATAACCCCTATAAATGCAATGCACCGTGTTAATTTGTAGAATGGAAATAGGCTAGAGGGATGAGGGAGAAGAGAAGTAGTGTCGATGAATATATTTCTTAAATCTACCGATATAACAGCTGTTGGGGAAAACGCTCGCAGGGAGATTATTCCCCAACTTGATCGTGCGACCAAAGAACGAATTATTCCGTTGCAACACAATAGGGATGGGCCTGATGAGATGCCCGAGGAGCGCTGCTAGAAAATATACGAACTGACGGAACCAGTTCGTAAATTTCTCTAGAGTACATCCCATGATAATATCTATAAAAAAAGGTTACACAGAGCGAAGAAAAATGCATAATTTGCGTTGTTAAATGAGTTTTTACCACGTACGTGTGTGTTTTAACTACGTTTCGTTGCTGATTTGAATTTACCAACGCTCCAAGATCATATTTGTATGGTGCGTTGCTAAATCACTCATGAACGTGGTTGAACCTTATTTGGCAAGCGTTGTTAAATCCAAATCAGCAACGAAACGTGGTCAAAACACCACGAAATGTAGTAAAATCCAAATCAGCTACGAAACGTAGTTAAAACACTCACGAATGCGGTAGAAGCTAATTTCAAAACAAATAGACTTTCAGTCAACCTCACAATAATGTTGGCAGTGGCTGAGTTCGTTAACGTTCGCATCTATCAGATTCCAGGTTCAAATCTCTCCCAATACCAAACAAAAAAATATTTATTTAAAGCAAAAATTGAAAGTTAAACTAGTAAGGGTGGTATCTTTGGCCTGGCCAAAAACTAAATACCCTACACTGCATTTCAAGTATATTATTAGGAAAGTATAAGAACAAATTGCTTATATGTTAAGTGCCACGCCCTCACCTCCGAGCTTACCTTGATTTTGCGTAGAGCTTGCATATACTGTTCTGAGTGTTTGAGTAAAATTCGGTTAGGTTTCTTTAAAAAATCTTTCAGTATAGCATTTTGATACTTTCGCTTATATGGGAGGCGCCACGACCTCTAATTCTACTTCGCCTACTTTAAGCTCAGAGTTTACAAGTAATGTTCTTCGTGTTTGAGTGAAATTTGGTTGGATTATCTCAAAAAACACTTTCATTATATAATTTTGAAACATTTGCTTATATGGGAGGTGCCACGCCCTCTTGTCCGAGTTTACCTAGATCTTGCGTATAGCATGCATTTATAGATCCAAGTGTTTGAGTGTAATTCGGTGGGGTTATCTCAAAAAACGCTTTCCGTATAACATTTTGAAACTTTTGTTTATATGGGAGGTGCCACGCCCTCTAGTCCGAATTCGCCTAGTTTTTGCTCAGAGCTTATATTTACTTTCCTTAGTATTTATGTGTATTTCACTTCTGTTATTGCGAATAATGCTGTTATTATTGCATTTTGAATATATTTTTTGTATGGGCGGTAGGCGTGTCGACGGTGTTCAAGAGAATCAATAAAAGATACAACAACCGCATCCCCAATCAACTTCATCGCACGACGTTGAACTCTGTCTAGCAGCTCCAAAGTATGTAGTTTTTGGAGCCACGGTCCAGATGTGCAAATTGTACTCTAGCTTAGGTCTAATAAATATACATAGCCTAGTTGCTTAATGTTTGTAAATTAATAACCCGGGATTCCGGGTCCACCTCCCACCACTTTTAGGTGCATTGTTTGTTTTTCTTTTTTTTTAATTAATAAACGGTCCGCCAAATAACTTTTTTTTTTTTTGAAATAACTATTTTTTTTTTTGAGTGTAGCTTCGGCTGTGTGGCACGTAGCGCCGTTCTGTTGAAACCAAATGTTGCCAATATCCTCCTCTTCAATTTTTGTGAACAAAAATTCGTTCAACATGGCCCGATAACGATCGCCATTGACTGTAACGGCCACTCCTTGCTCATTTTCGAAGAAAAATGGCCAAATTATGCCTCTTCGCAGGCCCACTTAGCGAAGCAAAAACGCAACCATATTCGTTTAGCGGAAGGATAAAACTAATTATCTGTCGAATCAGACATGAGCTAAGTGTAACCATTCACGAAATAAGCACTAGTTGAAAAAAAAAAAAAACGTTAGATGGCGGACCCTGTATAAGTTCTTTCACATTTTTTTTTTTTTTAGGCAGCATTGCCATAATTAAAAGCGAATCCGTTTTGAATTCGTTTATGAAATACGAATATGTGATCAAAAGTGGTTCGAAATTTTCAGAGGATTTGAAATGAGTCCGTTTAACACACTGAGAAGGTCTTCAATCTTGCTTTGCCTTTCTGAGTGTCTGGAGCAAGGTAGGTAGGTGTCATTACACAAAAGTACTGGCAAAAGTTTCGATTCGGTGTACTTGCGGAGTTATTCCGACTTAAAGACTGCCTTTTTATGAATCGGAGGATATTTTACTATGAATGCCTTTGAAAAATAGAAAACGATATGAATTTTCCAAGCAGAAATCTCTATTAGAAAATCTTCCTAAAATTTCAAAAAGATTTTTGCATCATTTCTATATGGAATATAACATAGCATGATGTAAGTAACGTGAGAAATTTATTCATTTCTACAGAAACTTATGTATTTATTTATGTATTTTACATTGAGAATGATTGCAGGATTGAGGCGTTTGAGAAAAGACAGTGTGAGTTATTTTATTTTGTTATATGAATCATCTTTTCCATCAATTTATTCTTACAGAACGAAACACGATGGGCCGTCATCGAAAAATCTCCAATTATACAATACGTTAAAAAGACGCGTACGGTGGCCTAATTATGACTACATAAATTAGAACAAAAGTAAGAAATTTCCTCTATGGTTTACATCCAAAAAGAAAGACACATCAAAACCTTATAGAAATCTTCTTAAAATTTCTGAAAATCTTATAATATGTATTACGACGAAATCTAATTGTTTTTCAAGCAGATTTTTCATAAAATTAAGATGATTTTCGCATAACTTTCAGTAGAGTGAAAACATTGTTTCAAGAAGAAATCATATTGAAAATGATGATCAAAAATAAATTAAGTTGTGCTTATAGGTACTGTTAGAATTAATCTTTTCTTCATAAAAATACAAACATCGATAAACTTACATTCATCATAAAGTAAACAAAACATTGAAAAAAAAAAAAAAAAAACAATTTATGTCAACATTAGCAGCATGAAAATCAATTACATATGAACTTTTTCTGTTAAGCATAAAGCAAAATTTGACCTCAGTGTATTGCTTTATTGATAACATTTTCTAAGCAAGCTGACTCTAGAGAACTCAATTTAGTTTTAATTTTACATAGCGGCAGACTACAACTTTTGTACAAAGAAATGTCTACGAGATTTTTAATTTTTTTGTTTGGAACTTTTCTACTGGTGCAAGTAAGTTTCAGTTTGAATTATAATTGCGCTAAACTTTTCAAAAAATGACCTCAAACGACAGTGTGCCCATGGTAATGCGATCGGAAATAAATCTGAATCCATTTATTCCACCGAGGAGACAAACAAGACTACCAAAGGGAATAACAAATCTTCCCAGGAATCACACGAAATTAAGCATAAACTATCTTCTAAGCAGTTAGAGGATTATTATGCAGGTTTAGAATATTTCATCGTAGGACTGAAGGAAATGGCTAATTTGATTTCTTCGACTTATAACATCACCACAACTGCTTTTCGACCTTTAATCGCTAACATAAATGTTAATGAAAATGCTACCGGAAACGTTAGCAAATCTGAATTGCAAGAAAAATTAGCAAAAGTGAAGCTACTTTACGATAAAATTAACAACAACTTGAATGAAGACGATCCATTGGATATGGGTGGCTTCATTGATAAACTCTTTAAGATTTTCGATGGTTTTAATGGAACCACCACTGTGCAATCAACCACAAATCTTTCACAGCTCGAAAGAGACGTAATGAAAGCTCAAGAAAATATGAAATCAGAAATTGTTACGATATTCACATCATATTCGGAGCGTATGGTTGCCGCAGCCGATAAGTCTTGGAAATATTTAGCACCTAAAATACAACAAAAAGAAAAAGCTTCCTATGATCTTTATGTGAGTGTAAAAAATGAGCCTGATCAAGAGAAAAAATTTGCTTTATTCAGAAGATTTGCTATGCATTTTGATGATTTAAGCGAAGAAGAGCATTAAAATTTTGTTTTATCCGGTTAATAAACTGAAATTATAAAATAATTTAAAAATGCATTTAAATTTCTCGTCAATGATGTAAACTTTTGTATGACTTTTTTGCATTATCTTAGCTACAAATAAAAGCAGCGAAAAAAAGCTTAAAAGTTGCATGACTGTTTTGATCCTAAACGTCTAGACAACATTAGAAATTATGAAAAGCTTGCGACTTAGCATTAATCCCACTTTTTTCCAAATTGCATTTTAAAAGTTAAAACAAAGTAGATTTTAAAATTGTGTTCGATTGTACATTGAGTAAAAATGGAGCTTTTCCGGTAAGTAAAACAGGAAATATCGAATTTTGAGTGTGATGGAGTTTAGTGAACTATCTAAATATAAAATTCATTGGGACATAATCCCCACCTCGTAAATGGGGATTATGCCCAAACATTTTTCGGTCATAGTCCCCATTTTAGTATTGGGGGTTATGTCCCCAATTTTTTTGGACATAATTCCAATGGGGGTTATGTTCGACAAATTTAATTAAGATTGAAAAAATTTTTGCAATGATCCAAAAATTTATATGATTAGTGTTGGATATTATAGACTGATCCGCGGCTGAAAGCCGTCGTGAAGCTGGTGTTGGACTTTTGGGAGTTTTAAATCCGGAGCTGCGGCCGCAGGCCGCCCACTTTCCAATACTCTTATGTAAAATTACTGTGGCTAGCAAACTAGATGTTGGATATATTATAGACTGATCCGCGGCTGAAGGCTGCCGCTAAGCCGGAATTGGATTTTTTAGAGTTTTAAATCATGAGTTGCGGCTGTTGTCAATAACAAAATAAGGCATTAGGAAATATCGTTATGGGGATTATGTCCGTTTTTTTATGGGCATTATGTTCGAAAGTTTCGTAAATGGGGATTAAGTCCTAAAAATTTGCGGACATAACACCCATTTACTAAATGGGAATTATGTCCATGGGGATAATGTCATTGTACCTCCATAAAAAAAGCTTTTTGGGGGTGTTTCGGGAAAGTTTAGGGTTTTCCAAAACATTTTTGGCTTTTGATGCGCTCGAAATTAGCTCGAAAGTCTTGTGCCAAATGATATGATCGCCAAATATTCTCGATGGTTCGTCTGGTTGAAAAAATAGAGCAAGCCCTTAAATATTTTTTTGGGATTTGCCGGGAAAATGCTTTGGCTCAAAATTAGCTCGAAACAGGCTCGTAATTCCTGCGTTAAAAGATTTCATCGCTAACTCTTCCCGCTAAACAAAATAATTTTTCCGTTTTTCCGGAAAATGTGAAATGTGAATGAAATTACTGTTGAAAAGCTCGAAAATAGCTCGATATTCCCAATTCAGAAAAATCTAAATTCGTCACACCAAAAAAATATTTTTTTTTTGTTGAATCGTGTTGTCTTCTCATGTTATAAACAGAAGAGCAAATTCGTGCGAAAGCTCTAAAAATGTTTTCCCTAGTCGAATATTATCTGTTAGATAATGCTTTCTTTCAAACAGTGATGTTGATAGATGAGAAACCTTATTCATGTCTGTGGTAAAAAAGAGCGAGATTTCAAAACCTTTGAATAGTTTGAGTGAGAACTGTTTCACATATTATACGACTAGAAATATTTGCTTGTACATTTAAATAACAAATGTTTTGGTTTATTGTCCTTATACGTATGGAATTATGCCTATTTTTTCTGAAAATAAAAGCATTGACAGACGACAGCGTTAATCAGAATCAGCAGTCTCAATCCGAGTTTACTTGTGCATAATCTTCATCTCAATACGCATTGAGTCCAATACTAATGTAATCATAGTGGATTAGTACTGAAATGAGATATTACCATAACAAGTAAGCAAACAAATCAGCTGTTTACTTAATGCAGAAACTGTAGTCTGTCAGGGTAGAATTTTCAACTGCACTAGATAAATCCAGATAACGTTCTTATGACTTTTCGGGAAATGTTTGGAACCGCTGCCTAAAAAATTTCAAATGGCAGCATGCAACCAAATTCCAAATCCAAATACCACAGTAGAATTAAACCAAAAAAGAAGAAGAAAAAAAAAAAAAACCAAAAAAGCGAAATTGGACACATTTTTTCGCTTTTTTATTTCTAAGATTCCTGCTTCTTCGTCCTTTCTTTCTTTCTTTCAACTTCACACAATTGTAACGTTACAAAAAGCGACACGCTAATCGCATACAACGTCATTTCCAACGACACCACCACCACCATCACCACCACAACAGTAGCAACTAACGTTAACCGTAACGCGCGTTCGTTTGTGATCTGGAACAGTAGATAGCATGGCACCATTATTGTGCGCTTCCGTTTCCGGTTGCACGACGTCATGGGCGCGCATTCTCTCACCTTTTCATTAGAGAGACAGCAGAAGCAATTTAAAGATCTGTAAAAGGCGATAACAATTTGATTTTTTCTGCCATTTTCGTAAAGCACAAAAAAGTGACGTTAAAAGAAGCGTACGAAAAAGAACAGCAAAAATAAATTTAAGAAAAAGAAGAGAATGCTCCGAAATAAAGCAAAATGCAATGACAATACGAAAACACGCTAAAGTTTTCTAAGGTTAAACACGAAATTATTTAGGAACTTCCGGTATGTCTTTGTATTGATGTGGGTAAGGAAAGTACAAAAAATTAAAACAATGAGAGAGAATACAAAATAAAAAGCCAAAGAGCCAGAAAATTTATTGGCAATATCGAAAAATATAGAATTTATATTTTAGTAGAGTTACCATGTTCAAATTAAGTAAGTGACTTTAATAAAATATCGAGTATTTAGTGAAGTCGTTTGGAAGAATAAAAAGGGATTACGTACAAAGTTTTACGGATTTTGAATATGAGCTATTTTATATATTTCGATTTGCTCTTTCCGAATTTAAGCTTCGCAGAAGAATTTTTCATATAATTCTAGCAGGAGCTGCTTCACCATATGCCAAATTCAACTCAAGCTAGCCAGTTTTTTTCTCTTTTTGAGTTTTTTGGCATTTCTGGTCTAAAATATTATACTCTTTAAAATGATGAGCCATTGAGCCATATCTCTGCTGAAAAATGCTTATTTTTATTTTTACAGAAACAAAAATAATCTTTCCAGAAATATTTTTTTTAAGCCAGAATTGGGTAATTAGGTCTGGATTTTCATATATCCTTGCCTAAAAGTTTTAAAGATATAATTCTTTTTGCTATTTTTAAAGTCATATTACAAAAAAGGTAATTTTAAGCCGTAAGCCTGATATGGTAGCTGAAAACTTGCTTTGAATTATATCTAACATCTTTTTTTCTTCTGACATATCCTATGCTGAAAATTTATATTTGAGATTATGTACAATACCACAACATTTTTTTGAAACGTTTTACTAACTTAAATTTTATTAGGGGAAGAGTGCCGGGTGTGGCCTTTTTGTTTTCGACTCATATTTTTTGACCAAATGTATATTATGCAGACTTATATGTAAGTATCAATGGAAAGCTAGATCTAGATCTCTATAGAGACCTTAGCTAAATACTGAAGAAGCAAGTAAATTGATTTCGTCAGTGGGAAAAATTAAGTATATCAAAAAAATAGTGAAGTGATAATTTTTGACAAAAAAAAAAAATTTGGTCCGGTTGTGGGCACACTTAAAAAATCGGCTAAAAATGGAAAAATATGAAATAAAACTCATAAAATAGAGAAGAAAGCAAAATTTAGTTATTTTGAAAACATTGACTCACACGAATTGAACAAATTCTGCTCAACGGCTTCAACAAAATAGGCATCACTGAAAACGTACGGATTGAATGGCATCATTCTTGTTGCCCTGAAACCAGACTTGATTGTCTTCAGCATCAATGCCAGATCAATTGTTTTGCAGACTAAAACTGCTAGGTGACATTATTTCTAGCCCTTGTGAACATTGCTCTTTTGCCAAGCATGAATTTTTTATACCAATCCATGCCCGAGATCTGCTCCGCGGTCCACTTGTCTGGAAACTCAATACCAAGATATTTTGCAAAGTGAAAACAACTTTTTTTCTGCGATATCTTTAAAGGGCCTATCGATTCTTTCCATTCCATTAAAAAAGCTTAGAAAGGAATAAGAATCCCATTTAAATTAGTAATGTTTGCATCCGCGACGATATTTCAGTAAAATGCACGCTTAAAATAAAAAAAGAGGGATGCTCACACCCGAAACAAGTCGGGGCCAACACTCGACTTTGACAGCCGCTTTGAAAAGCAGTAAACACATTGTGTTGTATGAAAATTTTAGTTGCATTCGGTTTTAAATCACAAAATATAATAAATTTACTGTATAAATATAGATTGCATTCAGCTTTTCGATTGATTCACTTCGATTTGTCGCACTTGGAAAATTATTGAAAAAAAATTTTTGTGTTGACTGTCACTTATTCAAAAATTATTTTTTTCTCAGCACAAAGCAAATGCGTCTGTTTGCTCCTGTAAATGCACAAAAACTTCGTGCTGTAATAACACGCTCTTAACATTTGTCAGAACAGCCACATTTGTTTTCTGTCGAAAGTTACGGGGAGTGCTCACAACCAACCATAACCTTCAAAAATATCTTCATACATTCTTAGTTTCTGCCATTTACGAACCTAATCAACGGCTATTGATAGAACTAGATAGAATGTACTTTTTGCTGCATACGAACTTTCCTCATGGTTTTTGGTACTGTTGAATTCTTTTCTTTTGTTTCGAACTGTACGTTGTCAATACTTTTTCAACGTTTGGCAACCTTTCCACCTTGCAAATGAATGTTGTATGACATACAAACAAAAAGACATAATGTTGTTACAGTTGTTGCTATTTTATTGTATTACTATTACGTGTTATTGTTGTTAATGTCATTATTGTTTTTGTTGTAATAAATCACATTTCATGAGCATTTAGTGTACAAATAAAAGTCAGAGAAGAGAACGTAAATGAAAACGAGTCGCTTTGAAAGATTTAATTTTCGTACGTAGGCTGCTGCCAGGTGCAATCTGACATTTCAATTGGAAAGTTTGATATTTTTTAGCATAAACGTACTGAGAACGTTTTGACGTATGACCATCATTTGTATTGTTTACAGTGACTTGAAAAAATCAATTTGGCAAAAAAAATGGAATTAACTCGTGAACATTTTCGTGCGATCATTTGTTACAACTTTCGACGTGGATTATCACGACAAGAGTGCATCGATGAACTTAAATCTTTGTATGGCGATGAAGCACTGTGAAAAACTGGTTTATTGAATTCAATCGTGGCCGACGCTCGCTTAAAGACGAAGTCCGTGAAGGTCGTCCAAAAACGGCCGTTGTGCCAGAGAACATTGATGCCATGCGTGAACTGATAATGCAAGATCGTCATGTGACATTCCGTAAGATTCTCCCACCAGCATACATTTGATATTGCATGAACACCTGGCCGTAAAAAAGGTTTGTTCTCGTTGGATCCCGCACAATTTGACAATCTCTCAAAAAAGGCTCGTGTCGATTGGTGCAAAGAAATGTTGAAAAAATACGATCGCGGTGCTTCAAAAGACGTTTATCAGATCGTCACAGGTGACGAATCATGAATTTATGCGTATGAGCCCGAAACAAAACAGCAATCAACCGTGTGGGTCTTCGAAGACGAGCCAAATCCAACGTAAGTTGTTCGTGGAATAAGCACTTCGAAGCAAATGGTCGCCTGTTTCTTCGGCAAAACTCAAAAAATGGTTTTTTAGGATACTTCAGAAGTTGTAAATAGGACACACAAAATCATTCATAAGACATTGTAAAGATTTCATTAAAATTGATCTAATAACTTTCGAGTCCATAAGTAAATGGTAAAGTATTTTTGCTATCTTCAGTGTACCTTATGAGAATGTGGTTTAAAGAAACAACGAGAACAGCTGATAATGTTATGCACTAACTACAGTCGAAAGCAACGAAATCAGTACTAAAGTACTCGACAAATCCAACTAAGCAACATAAAAGGCGGTGCGTATCGTAAAGCAGTACACTCTTGGTTTGATTGCAGTGTTATAAGGCTCCAATGTTGACTATGAAACACAAAGTAAATGCTAATGACAGTGTGCACTAAAATAACTATAAGTTAATTTTGTAAGAAAAGTGTTGTGATAATTTTTATAAATTTTTTTTTAAAACAAAAACAGTTTCAATGTTACTAAATAAAATTATCGTCGCGTTTAAAAACAGGAAGTAACTTTAAAATTTGCCTTAAAATAAAATTGTTACAATAAATCAAAGTAAACATTAGTGCAATGTACGTATGTTAGTAAATGTGTTACAAAGGGACAAATAAAGAAAAAAAAGAAGTCAAAAATCTTGAAGCAGCAAATTCCACTCAACTTCATGATTCAAATGCTTAAACATGTTTTCGCACTTAAGTGTATGAGAGAACGCTATGTTCAAAATTGGGAATGTTAAAGAAACTGATAAGGGAACGAAGTGGTTGATTTAGAAAAAATTGAATGAAATCAAAAATGAATACAGAAACGAACCACTTACTTAGCCACCCTCCAACCTCTAGTCAAATTTACATTTTTTGCTCAGTCAAGCAAATTCATGGTGCGATTGCAACCAAAGTGCAGTTTAAGGCGAACTAACTACATAAGGAATCGCAAACTAAAATATAACGATATCAAATTACAAGAACTTGGCAGGTGTTTTTTACCATAAAACCATAAGTGAGAACAACTGAAAAGCTAGCGAAAATAAACATCAACACACCTAGGCTTACAAAAAAAATTTAAAATATCAACTTTAGAAGTCTAGATTTTGCGAAATCCCTTAAACCCTATTTATCAATTACACTCTTACTTAGAAAGCTCATTCAATTAACTAAAAATTTACTAAAAAAAATTTTCTCTTATGCGTTAGGGTGGCTCAAAATTTTTTTCTTTTGTAATGCAAGTCAGAAAATTAGTTTCTCCCTATAATTCCTCAGGTGTACATTTTAGACTCCCCCACCAGGTGAAATTTTTTGTTAGTCTAAGCCCCCTTTATCACCTCCCAGAAGCTTCGTAAGCTCATCGTTTACACCCTAAAGACGAAAATCATGTAGCGAAAACACAACTATTCCTCTAACAGAAAAGATTTGTTAGTAACGTTATGGAACTAGTAGGTCTCTGTGAGGTTTTTGCTATACGCAGTTATCGCCACCCTAACCTAACCTAACCTATAAAAAGTGGAATCAATTGTATTTATATTCTGCTTCTGAGTGCATCTTTATAATTGTCATAAATATTTAAAGCGTTAACTAAGAATTTCGTAAAACACTTCACTACCTTTGACTACTTTCCCTAACATATTCAAAAAATTTCTACGTTGAACTAAGAAATTCATAAATAGCAACATACCTACGCTTGCAACAAAAAAAACTTCCATTCAAGACATCAGGATCAGGTGTTTCTTTACGTGTCATGTCGCAATTTTCCTTGCGTCCCTGTGACGACACACGAACGACACGCGCTGCCATGAAATGTCTCGTGACGTTCGTAGTACGTGCAATTTCTGCACTTTTCTTTTTCATTCAACTTCTTTCTCTGCGTTAATCTTTTTTGTCTCAACTATTTTGCATAATTTTTGACTGCATCCAGGCGCTTCGCATAGTGTTGTATGCATTCACTCCCACTCTGAACACCTCCTCTACCCGCTTGTGCTGGCGTGGCGTTTCAATCAGTCATCGTGCAATATGGCAGCACTTCCGGCATAAGTTGTATAACGTGCTTAAAACGTTATCTTCGAAATGCTGATTTTGCATAAGGGAATAATAAAGAAATACAACATGAAAGTAAAGCCAATGGAGATGAAGAGAAAAAGTGTTGAAAAAGGAAGCATGTAATGTGTTAAGGAAGCTGCTGTTGACCTCTAAAGAGTGTTGAAGTGCAAAAATATAATAATAAGTTGTATAAGAAGCCTCAGTGGCACATAAAAGAATTGTTGACCCTGCTGATTATTTTTTCTTATTTCATGAGGGAAAACCCGTTTGGTAGATTGTTATTATTTTAACATAAACGCTCCGAGATTTATTTATAATATTTTTTGGTGCTGCATAAAATCTTTTTAGATTATTCCAGGATTAAGGTGTGTAAGCAGTCTATTTTAAAGTGGTTTAAAATGTTAATATATAAAACATTAAATTAAGTTTTCTCTATATTTTTGGCAATTATTCCACGATTTTAACAGTCCGTACTGTTTTTGAAACATTGGTTAATAAATATTTCTCGGAAAAATTAATATTGAAAAAATGCCCTGATACGGTTCAAAAAAAAAAAAATTTATGGATAGGTTTTCGAGATATGAATTTTTGAAATTTTTTTCCTTTTTTTTTCGAAAGTGGCTTCACTTTTTAAATCATATCTCAAGTCAAAAATGACTGCTTTGGTTGCATTTGATGTTAAACTAAAGGTAATCAAATTTCAAATAATTGCATTTTAAATTATTTCCAAGCGGATTAGTAGTGTAAGGGGTCAAAATATATGAGAAAAGCCGTCTTTTTGGCGAAATAAAAATCGAAAACTCAGTCAATAAGGTAAGGGAGGGAAATATGGACCGCCCATCTTTCTTTTTTAAATAAAACCCAAAATACATGAAACAAAACAATTAATTTTATGTCATTCAGTAAAGGAAACAATTTACCTTTATTCTGATTCACTTTTAGATAAATATCTCATCAGGATAAAGAAAAAAAATTAAAAAACTGAAAATACTCAAAATGAAGATAAAAAAAAGTGTAGTGTTATATGGACTACATAGTCCATATTGCCCCACATGTTTATTTGGTACAGAAGTTGCATATAAAAATGTCACTTCCATATTCGGCACATTTTTCATGACTCCAAGAACGTCAGATTACACATTCAACCCAAAATTTGCCACGTCGATCTTCTGAGTAAGGGTATTACATTATATGCATTTTTTATCATTTTTTCCTTTGTAGTTAACGAATTACATATAATGACCAACAGACTCGTCATAAAAACTGCAACTAGATTCCCCATCTGAAAAAGATGATAAATACATTTGTTTTTGAGGCTTTTTTCTTTGGTGGTCCATATTACCCACAGCACGTGTTAGTGAAATTAATGGTTTTTTTATCAAAAACTCTTTTGGTTAATGAACTTATTTGTGCTAATAAATTATAAATGGTATTCACTGACTTTATATAATTAACCATCGCGCCTTAAAGTGAAATAATGAAATATACTCCCTAGAAAAAAATTATCACTGATCTTTTTTTTAGAAAAATCAACTTTACAGAAACATGCGACTTCAACGAACGCTAAAATCGCCGTATTATAACCTTTTGGTATTAGCGTTAAGTTTGAACATGAATAACGGTAAATCCTATGTATGCAGTGGAAAATAACCGTGTGGTCCATATTACCCACGTAGTCCATATTTCCCTCCCTTACCCTACAATGAATTTTTTGAGGTTATATGACTAAATTTCGACCAGATACTGACTTGTACAAATAAATTACCTTTACAACTTGTTGCCAATCTGTAGTGAACTCAAGTTTGAATTTCACGCAAATTTTGAAGATTTGTAGAATTTTGTTTCAACCCGATTAACATTTTCTGGAACGAAAAATTTAAAAAATTTAAGTAACATTATTTTTATCGACATTTCGTCCACTCACAGACCAAGATCGGATGAAAAATGACGGCTCTATTAAAGAATTAGTGAAACATTTACTGTCAACTAAATTAACAGAACAAAAATTTCACATGTTCATTTGCAAAAAATAGAATAGCTGTAATTTTTCGCAAAGACCTAAAAAACTTGTTAGCCCGGGATCAGTTGAAGGCGAACTTTCAAATGTTTTAAACTGTTTCTTTATATCAACTTTTTAGATCGAAAGCCATTTTCACACCGAAAATGACAAAGTCAAATGTGTCCCGATGTCAAATGTACCCCAGTTTACCTTATCGGCAATGACGATATTGTATTCCTTAGTTCGGAATCATATCTGAAGTTTCCGCTCAGTCTTAAAGTCTAAGATACGAATAAGGAGAGAATCGTACCCATTTATTTAATGGATGAAAAGTGGCTTATATCAAAGTTGCCAACACAACAAAATTCCAGTCAGGGGGATGATTAATTAAAAGTGAATTTTTTTAACCATTTCGCTCATTCTCTTACGAAACAAATTATATTCCAATCGAAAGACTAAAGCCCGGCATAACTAATGGGTTGCCAGGTGTAGACATGCAAATAGAGACTAGCAATTCACTCTCATTTACTTACTTAATGAACTAAATATCAAAATAAAGACATTCCATAGGCTGAATACTTGCGGTTGGCACATAATTTGTTTCTTGAAAGCATGGTGCAATGGTTAAAAAACATTCAATTTTAATAAATCATAACCTTGACAGGTACTTTTTAGGCAACCTGCTCCAGATATATTTTTAAGCATATTATCTATGATATAAACCACTTTTCATCTATTAAACAGAAGGGTGCAATTCGCTCCTTATTTGTATCTCTACTGGCCATGATCATCTAATTTTTTTCGAAATTTGTAGTTGGGTTCCAGATTTTTATAAAAATTCACAGAGTTGTTCTAAGTGCTCAGCATGAAGTCTTCTCATTATTATTTTTTTTTTTTTTTGCAAGTTATGGGCATGGAACTTCAGACTGTTCAAGTGGTGTTTTTTTTTTGAAAAATTGATGCAATTTTTTTTTCTCAGGCCCGCCATTTTAACAAAAATAAATTTTTTTAATTTTTGTTTTCGGATTCTTGTAACATTTTAAACGTTAGTTAAATTTCCATTTTTAAATTTGGATAATTTTGAAAATTTACAAAATGCCGGCCATTTTTTGAAAATTCTTAAAAGTTTATGATCTCAAAATAATATTTTTTTTTTTAATTTTTTATTACAGAAATTTGGATAAAAAACAAACATTTTGTAAAAAACTTGTTTTGTGCTAAATGGCTGTGAGAGTTAAGGGATTTTTTTCTAAAGAGTCACGTGATAATTTTTTTGTTTTGTGCTTTGATTTATACCCTCTAGGTGGTCAAAAAAAATATTTCAAAGTACAAGGATATAACTTCCATTGCTTAGAAAATACAAGGCATACAAAAAACCAATATTTCCTATAAATCATAAAAATAAGTATTGAGGAAATGACGGCCATGTTTTGAAAAAACTTAAAAATTAATTTTTTTTTTTGGTTACTTAAAACGAATGTTTTTCATCCACCTTTCAAAAGATTTCCGTAAAAAAAATTTTAAGAAAAATTTTTTTTTTTTTTTTTCGGAAAATTGATTTTTAAGATTTTTCCCAGAAACTTCGTAATCTTATGCAATACACCCTGTATAAGTAAATTTTGATATATTAAGCTCAGTAGATGTGACTTATTCAAAATTGATTGTGTAGGTTATACAAAATTTAAAGGAAAAAACCATATTTATTTGGCGAAACTTCTATTTAAGGTACTTTAAATTAAAATAATAACTTATATAAAAAATAATCATTATAAAGAAACATAAATTTAAATCGAACTTTCGTGAACAAAACAAAAAAAAAAAAAAAAAACAATGTCTCAAATTACTTAATTACTTGTGAGCACTTACCGACTAAGAAAGAAATATTATTAAAATAGGTTCATTGATTATTGACCACACGGTTATTTCCCACTGCATACATAGGATTTACCGTTATTCATGTTCAAACTTAACGCTAATACCTAAAGCTTAAATATGATAAAGTCAATGTCGAAAAAATTCGGAGATGTGTCCTTTTCGAAATTGGTCATTCAAATGTTTGGTGCCGTTGTATGCCGAAAATTTTCTGATTCTAAAAACATTTGTATTGATTTAAAGTTTTTGTTCTTTTCGGTGCACCGTGGTGTAGTTAGATTATCACAATTTTCAATTGGGTCGCTAGTTGTCATTGTGTTTCCAAACAACAAAAGTTTGCGTATCCCTTTCAATTCGATAACCACCGAATACAAAAAATAAGATAAAAAATCGCACGTTATTCTTTTCAAACAAATAATCTGCAAAAAAATGTCAAAGGGGGAAAAAGCAACGCAAGGTGTTGTACTCATTGCAATTTCGATAGCGCTCTTCAGTTTTTTTCCAACGCATTGCAAAACAACAAAAAATGAAATAAAAGTAACTAAGAAAAATACAGGTAAAAAACGTGGCAACTCCGCTGCAAAATTGTATGAGTGGCAGATCAGGAAAAACAAAAAAAAAGCCACGTTTTCAATGAAAAACAGCGCATAAAAAGTTTGCAACTGCAGTTCGCATTTAATTGAAAATTTCTCTGACCGAAAATTGATTCAATTAAATTCGCAACTGTGAGTTGACAACACTGGTATGGGATATTGCATAAGGTCCTTTTTTTTTGTTGTGTTGTTACTCAAGCATGGATGGAAACTTTACGGGTAATAGAATCAAATTGTAAACGAAGTGCATCCAGTAGAAGAACCTAAATGAAACAAACTTCCATTCATCGAATTAGCGAAACATATTGTTGCTTTTTTGTTGGAGCAAAATTTTCACATGAGTTGGAGATAAAATGATTATTTTTAAAAGAACTCTTGATTCTAGTAAAATTGAATACATGGGTCCGTTCGTCACGATGCACACTGAGGTCAAATGAGCAAAAAGTGTGATTTAATGTGTATTAACTCATGTGGTGGTCATTTTTTCTACTTGATTATCATCAATTTTGGATATTCAAGTATGTAGAATTTTCATCAGAATAGAGCAGATTTTAAGCTATTTCTTTTGCCTCACCTTTATATTTTTGGGTGCTCCCATGCAAAATTAAGATATGAATATTAATTTAGTATGGGAGCCCCTTAAATTGGTAGTATGATTGAGAGAAATGTTGTAGTAGAAAAAATAATGGAGATCGGTGAACATAATTTTTAAAACTAAATATACGAATGCGCTTGCTACTTCGTTTTGTCTCGGCAAAAAACCTTGTAAACGAAGCGCTATGCAAAAATAGTATAATATCGATGACTCACAACGGAAGGGCAATGCATATAAAGCAGTGATCGGCGTCCTATAGCACAATTGTGCACTCAAAAATTTATCTATCTCTGTCTATCCTTTTCTAAATTTCATCTTTCTTCTCTCAAACATAAATTCTCTCTCTTAAAATTGCCAACCAGTGATATAAAGGGAAAAAACAAAGAAATTTGAATTTTTGCATGTGCTGTGTTTTTCTTGTAGCTGTGATTCTCGTCAATCTATGCTAAAAGTTAAATAAAGTATGCTTGCAGAGTTCTATAAGATGTCGGCAATGCGTCTGATGAGAAATAGACTTATTATAGTCAATTTTGACCTGTGGTGGGTCCCGAAACTAGTAACGCAAACTAGCCTTCCGATACATTTTTTGCTTTTTTTATTTATGTGTATTTTTGCCTTGTTTTTTGTGTTTTTATTGTTGTTTTACTCAAAAACACTGAACAGTAAGCTCCAACCATCAATGTATTTTCATTGTTGCTAATAATTTGAATTTATAGTTCTTAGTATTCGAGTGAAATTTAGTTGGATTATCTCAAAAAATGTTTTCAGTATAGCGTTTTGAAGCTTTTTTTTATATGGGAGGAGCCACGACCTCTTGTCAAAAATTCGCTAGCGCTTACAATTTGTAGTATTTATGTGTATTTTGGTTGCATTGTCGTGAAAAATACTTCAAAAGTTGCATTTTGAATACATTCTTTGTATGGGCGGTAGGCGTGTCCGTTGACCGATTTCGCTCATTTTCAATCCCCCGAGCTAACTTTGACGACAGAGGCTGTTAGTGATGAGAAAAATTAGTCTTGGTCTTGCGTCTTGTTCTTGGTCTTGATAATTTTGCGAGACCAAGACCAAGACCAAGATGCTGATATTTTTGCAAGACCAAGACCAAGACTGCTATGGTCTTGTTCTTGGTCTTGCACACGATAATCGTCATGATCAAGACTGCTTATCAGTTTTGGTAATTTATAGTTAAAAAGTATTTCACGCCCGTTTCGAAGATAAAATCATCTCTCAATTTGAATTTTGGCATCTTAAAAACCCAACTGCTTTGGAAAAAAATGTTTTTAAAACTTTGAATACCCAATATCTCTAGAAATGTTTTCAAGACCAAGACCGAGACCGAGACCAAGACTTAATGTGCAAGATCAAGACCAAGACTCAATATCAAAACCAAGACCAAGACTCAATGTGCAAAAACAAGACCAAGACCAAGACTGCTATTGTCTTGGTCTTGGTTTGCTCATCACTAGAGGCTGTACACCAAATTTCATTGAATTATCGTGCTTAGTTTTCCCAAAAAATGTATTTCCACACACAGCCAGCCAGCCACCCGGCCAGTGAGACAGACAGATATGGCTATATCAACTCAGGAAGTGACGCTGATCAAGAATATATATTTTCTATATTTGCCACGCCTCCTTCTCTGCGTTACAAACGGAAGGACAAAGTGAATATACCCTGGGTGTAGGGTATAAAAAAACTATCGACTTGGGTAGCTGATTCCAAATCTGGATTTAATTTAAAAAAAAAAAAAAAAAAAAAATGACGGATCCAACATAGCGGACCATTTTCTCAAAAAATGATTATAACACGACTGAATTTGGACAGGTCACTGATTCCAAATTCGGAATAAAATTTTTCGATAACAAAATGGTGTATCCAAAATGACGAACAATTTACTCCGAAAATATTTATATCAAAACGAATTTGTGGCTAAGAGGGTTTTTAAGGCTGTTGATTCCATATTCGGGATCAAGTTTTTCGAAAACAAATAGGAGCACCCAAAATGGCGTACGATTTCGGGCTAAATGAGAGATAGGCGCAATGCAATGCAAGATGACTCCGAAAGTCCCATTAATTCTCATGTTTTCCAGTGGAGGCGTAAATATAAATGATACAAATGTTTGCAATTGTTGGTTGAAAACAGACAAGAACCATGCTCTATGTCGGTTTCATGTAATCCAACGCCATGTCTATGCTTCTTTTTGGAAGAACTTCTCGGCAGTATTTTCAATGGAACTTAAGAGCAAAGTTCAAACATGGCGTATTTCTTTAAATACTGTTCAAATTCATTGAAATTCAATTTTATTAAAACATTTAAGAGATAAAAAATATGCTTGAATGTCGTTGAAAGTATTCCCTTTCCAAAAATGTGCATATTATTTTTGTAATATCATCACTGAAAATATTATTCCATACGACAGCGGACCAGCACAAACCAACAACGAATTGCACAAAATGTAATTCCATTTGACCAACCTTTCATTGGCAAGGTTGTTATGTCAAATGCTGTAGCTTTAGGTTTCTTGTTCTCATTTTTCATACATAGATTTTCTGTCTTTGTCCACTTAATATCAATGCTATCAGCCGCCAATGACCAGTGTTGAATGCTGCCGCCACCATCGTTCCGTATGATGTTGCACCCGCAGGGATTCAATTTCAATTTTGCTGCGACGAGATTTCTGCAGCTCCTTATAGAGCATACATTTTGAACATTTGGTGAATTTGTTGTTGTTTTTGTTGGTGATCACTGTCCCGTAACTGGCATTCTGTGCTGCTGCTGCAGGCGGATTTCTGTGGTCCTTTTTTCATATTTTTGTTAATTTTTTTTTTATATTTTTTATATTTTTCCCTTTCATGTGGCAACATTTGTCATTTTTGTGGTTTTAAGATTTTCATTTGGCCAAAAGAAAGCAAACGAAACGAAATAAAAACGACCCGAAAATAGAGCATTTTTTGATGTTTTTTTATCATTTCTTGTTGTTGGTGCTAGTGATTTTAATGAAAAATCATATCATAACCGGATGTTGTTCATTGCTGTGGGTGGAATATCAATGAATGTACGAAAAAATGTTAACAGAAAATTTGGGCAAAAAAACCCTAAGGATTTCAAGAAATTACAAGCAGATTGTGATGTTTTGCGTGCTCCGGAGTATAAGTGCTTTTCCTATCTACCTTTTTTTTCGGCGCAATTTAACTAAAATCAATATGAACATTTTCTGCTTAGGATTTCGTTTTGTTTTATGTATAGTACATAGATAAAATCCCTAATTTGGAAAAATTTAAAATTCATTAATTTATCATAATTTTATTTTCATTTTCATGAAATATTTACTTTCCTTTGGCATTATTTTACACCCTATAAGATTTCATTTTTTCATGTTCACTTGACTTTTTATTGCCATCACTTCATCATCATCATCATCAGTGCATCACAGCGCAGTACCATCATTTTGGGGGCAACTCAACTTGCAGTACAGTGCATTGGCTCTCAATTTTTCTACGAAAAACTATTTGTCAAAGGACTGGCTGTCCATCTATCTATGCATTTCTTTTAATATTTTTACCATTTTTCCTGTTGATTCATTTATCTTCCAAGTGACGCTACTAAATAAATCTATTTGAGAAATTCAATTGCAAACATTGACTTTTATCTATCAACTTTGTAGTATGTAGTCTTCTTGGAAGCCATATGGACATACACGCACGCATGCTCCATAAACACTTTTATACATATATTCACATATTTACACATTAACAACGATAGCCCCATTAGAGATGGGAGGGTAAGCGACTTTTACACATGCGGTAATCACCGCAATATAGTAATAGTGTTGCAGATGTCAAACACCAGAAGGCGGAAACAGCGACTCTTCGACAGAGATGTTTCCTAACCGTGTGTGCTGAAAGCGAAGCGTCTAGTGGCACAGCCTTTAACATGGCGGAAAGCTTAAGAAACCGAATCGTAATGCTAAGGATAACAAAGAAACCAACGAGATAACCAACTTAATGGTGGAACGTAGAAATCGCGGAATTAAGGAGAAGTTGCAACCGTACGCGGAGAAAAGCACACTGTGCACGGTACTAAGCCGAATATAAAACACACTGGCAGCAATTGAAGAAGGCCATACAGGCAAGTAAAAATTCTTGCTTTGAGAAACTGCAAGACAGCGCTGACACTGATCTCAGGGGCAGAGCCTACAAGTTGGTTATAAGTACAATAAGAGGACCCAGAGCAACACAGCCTACCAACTCATGGACAGAGTGGTTGCTGTACTTTTCGCTTCGCAAGGAGATTCTTGCTTACTACTATCCTTCCACTGAAATTGAAGACATCGCTGAAGTGACTACAGACTACTTGCTCCGAAGAAAATTGTGGACAACAAAGCACCAGGTTTGGATGGTATCCCTAATGTAGCAGTCATCCAAGTCAATCCAGAAATACTTATTAGGATGTTAACTGCGTGCTTAGATGAAGGCGTTTTTCCCGTCTTCTGAAAACGGCAGAGGCTTGTCCTGCTCGACTCATTGGGGAAAGTGTTAGAAAGAATCATCGTTTACGGGAGACCCTTGAAAGCCCAGAAGGCTTATCCAAAGCCCAATTCAGTTTCCGACGTGGGAAATCGACTGTTGATGCGATACAAGCTGTACTGAAAATTGTACGTGAAGCAAAGGGCAGATAAAAGATGAAAAGGTGGAGACAAGAAGTACTGCGCAGTAGTAACACTCCACGTCAGAAATGCCTTTAACTCAGCAAGCTGGCCTCGAATTATAAGAGAACACCAAAATATCTAAGTACTTCGAATAATTGAAAAATGATGGCGTGAAACAGTACAGAGTCCCACAAGGTGCACCGCAAAGATTGGTATTAGATCCCACGTTATGGAACGCGATGCCTGATGGCATATTGAAGATTAGTCTACCTACTATTGGGTGTATGCATTAATTTCCATCTTTTTTTTTTTATTTGAGACTTTATTTAAAGAACATGGTACCATGTATTTTATTCAAAGTATTGCCCATCGCTAGTATCTACTTTTTCCCATCCATCTAGCAATTTATGGATTCCATCCCAGAAAAACTGCGTCGGCTTGGCAGCCAAAAACGAATCGAGCCAATTTTCGATATCGTGAACTGAAGTGAAGCGTATTCCTGATAGGGCATTCTGCATCGATCGGAACAAATGGTATTCTGATGGTGCAAGGTGTGGCCTATAAGGCGGGTGAGGCAAAATTTCCCATCCGTTGTTTTCCAGGTAATTTTTGACTGGGGCAGCAATATGTGGCCGAGCGTTATCGTGGTGGAAAATGATTGACTCGTTTCTGGTCGCATACGTTGGCCACTCTGCCTGGATTTTCTGCTTCAATCGGATCGATTGTTGACGATAGAGTTGAGCATTAATGGTTTGGCCACCTGGCAACAGCACCTAGCTGGTCCTGACCAGGACGTTCTTTGTCTTCGACATCAAAATTACCACTTTTAAACCGTCGAAACCACTCACGACAGCTTGATTCAGCTGGACCATAGTCCCCATAAACTTTTACAAGAATTGTAACATGCATTCAAGATTTTTGATACCTTTTTATATTTAGGGGTAGAAGGATTTTGTCGGGACTTCTGGCAGCTGCTAGCTATTCAGCCTGTGGGGGGGTTCACCGTAATACCCAAATATACCTTGTTGCAAAATTTAAATTTATAAGTCCCTAATGCCTATATTTATGAAGACAATAAAAATTAACCTATACTGAAACCAATTAAAGCAATGACCTACAAGAACTATGAAATCGTTAAATTACTATTAATTATCCAAAACTAACCGAAACAAAAAAAAAACCAATATTTGAAATAAATCATAAAAAAATCTAAAGGGGGTTATCCACCTTGACACCACGCAAAGGTTGACATCTTTTGGTAACATTTAGATGTCAACTCTGTACCCGCCCAACCATGATCCCTAGTTGAAAATTTTGTAGGAATCCCTTTTTGCAGGCCTACGTCACTTTACCACCAAGGAAATCACATTGAGATTTTACAAATTCATTTTCGAAATTTACAATATTTTATTCAAAAAAATTGGATATCAACTTAAAATTACAAAAACAAATTTTGCTAGTTAGCATAATAAGAAAAAAAAAAAAATCAAGAGATTTTTTAATGTTTATTTCTTTAAACTACTAAAACATATTTTTGTTTTGTTTTTTTAAACTTTAAGATTTTTTTTTTTTTTTTTTTCAATTCAGTTAGAGTTAAGTTTTTTTTTTTTTTTTTTTCTGGTTTTTAACAAAAGAAAAATAGATAGAATTTAAGCATTTTTTTTTTTTTTATAGAATTTAAGATAAAAAGATTTAATAAAAATAATAATAGTTTACTAACTCACCATATTATCAGCGCAGAAAGGCCCTTCATTGTTGATCTGGTTGCATAGGTATTTATATGTTATGATATGTTTAATTCATTATTATATATGTACTCAAATTCTATGCACTTGACCTACTTATTTGATTTTACTAGTCACTATTTTTCTAAACAAAGAATTTTTTTTGATTTTTGCAGTTGAAGTTGACAGCTATAACACAAATACTTTTTCTCTTTTCGAAAACGAAGTTAGAAAGCAAAAGCGGTGTTTTTGTTTGTTTTTAACAACAGTAAAGTATTTTACCAAGAGTGGTAGCAAATCTGTTTTTGCAAACACAATGCTTTTGCGTTCTCTCTTGCGTGCGATTTTGTTTGCGTGCGTTTTTTTATACAAGATTTTGTTATTGTGTGATAGCTGTTAATTTTTTTAGGTTGTTTTTTCTTATTTAGGTATTCAATATATATATACATTTTTTTCTCTTTATATATAGATTTGATTTTAACTATTTTTCTGTTTTTTTAGGGGTTTTTTATTTTATATATATCTATAATATTATAGATTAACTTTTTTTTTTTTTTTTTTTTTTTTAGGAACTACAATTTTTGCTTACTTATATTTTTTTTTCTTTTCTGATTCACTTATTTCTTTTACTTTTACATATATTAATATTTGTCTAATTTTATTTATTTCACTAGCTTTAAATGGAGGTTTCTGTGGTTCAAAAAACACTAACTTAACCACTTAAAATTTTAGAATTTAACCAGATTTTAGGTACTTATCACTGCACTATTAATGCGGCCTACATGCAATTGCCGAAAACTATGGTTTATGCGTTTGTTTTATGTAACATCTGCGAGTAGACTGGTGGAAGAAGTTTTTTGATGAGATGTTGAGAGTTGTTTGGTGATGATTTTGCTTCTTCTGCGTTCGCAAAAACGGTATTTGCCACAAAGTACGTTAAGCAAAATGCTTTACAAAAAATGAGGGTAGGTGAATGGCTAATGCATTCCCCTACATTAATCGATCTGTTTCAAAAAAAATATTCAATAGAATTTTTAATGTTTAAGGTAATTTAAATTCAACATATTTACCATTAGTTTTCTGATGATCATTTAGCTAACGATAATTTAAATCAGTTGATCAAATATGATCAAGAAATGAAGTTTTGTAGTTTTTCTTGAAATAGGAACTTTCCCAAAAAATATACTTTTCTTTAGACGTACAGTCACAAATGATGAAGGCAGCAAGATGAAAGAATTATTATTTTTACAGACTAAAAATTAAAAGTTAATCACTGATGTTGCTGCAATTATATATGAATTTGTATACTAGATTATATGTATACCTTTAAATTTTCAGGCAATTGGTGTGGACGATCCGAACTCGTGTAAGTCTTCTTAGGAAAGAACGATCACCAAAAAATTATAATAGTAGGAAGTCTAAATTTGAGTACTAAAATATGGTCGATGATACTTGTCATGCTGACCCGGATATAAGTAATATTTTACAGTACAGTACATAACTCATTTTAGAAGAGAGTGCTGCCAAAATAAGGAGTACGTTATAGAAATATCAGATTTTTACGAAAAAGTTTCGCAACTTTTGTTAAATTTGACTTATAGCAAAAATAAATCAAAAATACAAGCAACTTTGCAACAAAAAATAATAAGAAATATCATTAGTAGAAATAAATTCATCACACCTTCAACTCATCAAACACTTGTACATTACAGAATGCGATGACTTTCGGCAGCTGTTTTCTTTGAAGTAGTGAAGTAAAACTTCCCCCAAATGTTGCTTTTTCGGCACGAACTCGGACATTTTGGAGCACAGTAAAATTTATGATGCGGATGAAAATTTTCAAATCTAATGATGCAGAGTTGTTGACAGATGCCTAAGCTTCAGATATGACGTTTCTGATCTAACATTTAAGTCACCATGTATTGATGGCGACATCTTTTGAAAAACGATGGAAATTAATGCATAGACCCAATAGTTGTACATAAGTGGGCTACGCAGACGATATTGCGCTGGTAGCAGTTAATATAACTACAGAAAACTTGCAGGTACATTGCAGAGAAGTAGTTAACATAGCAACTAGTTGGATGCAAACTTAGAGTAAGCAGCCCAGAAAGCGGAGGCGGTCCTGCTGAGCACTCGTAAAGTGCGTTAGGTCTTCACTTTAAGAGTAGGCGTTCAGAAGGTTAGATCTCAGCCATACACAAGGTATCTTGGGGTACTGATTGACACCAGAATATCCTTTAAAGAACACCTGGCTGCTGTTGGTGAAAAACCGGATGCAGTTAATGGAGTTCTATCGCGTATCATGGCAAATGTGGGTGAACCACGTGCAAGTAGAAGGAAGCTGCTGGATAGAGTTAGAAGACCCATCATCTTCTACGCTGCGTAGGCTGTGCTGACGCAACACAGAAAGAATTATATCTGCCGGTAGTCCGATCTACATACCGTCTAAGCGTACTTTGGGTGGAGAGCACAGTGTCGGACGACGCAATCGGAGTGATTGCAGGAATGGTAGCAATAGATATTCTGGCAGGCGAGCAGCAGCGCGCATATAACGCAAGCGCACAAACGCATCCACGGCGAACGAGAGAATATGCAGCATTCAGGAATGACAGCGGTGATGGGATACATCGGAGAAAGGAAAATGAACGTTTTCACTTATCCCAAATATTGGAGCATGGATCAGCTCGGAGAGGTGGATTTTTACCTAACACAGCTGCTTACTGGTCATGGATGTTTTAATAAATAACTCCACCGATTTAAATATAAAGAAGACCTCTTCTGCCCTGGCGAAGTTGAAGATGCCCAATACGATTTGTTGAACTGCTCACATTTCAGAGATATGTGTCGAGAAATGCAAGAGACCTTTGCTATAACAGTGCTAAATCGTGTGCCAAATATGTGTGAAACACCGCAACAAAATGGCTGGCGGTTCAATCATTTGCAGCGAGATTGATGAAAGAGGTCCGGTTTATTGAACGCAGAAGAGCTGTGGAATGCAGACATCTCCAAACTGAAAGTATCAACGATCCCGTTTCATCAAAAACAAGTACGGACTAGACCAACCAATTGACAAATAATTGAGGTAAAGTTAAAGCTGAAACATTTGCAAATTCAACTCACACAAAATTTTTCACGCTGGGATAGTCATATTCACATTTCTTCACATACAGTCAATATTTTTGTGGCATGCAATTTATTTTCTTCATTTCACATACAAAAGTAGAAGAAGGAGAAGAAAGAGGAAAAAAAAGAAATATTGCATGTGATAGAAAAATTCTTTACAACTTAAGTAAGCAATCACTTCAGCAAAGTTACTTACAACTTTATATTGGTTTATCTATGAAAGTCCGTTAAATATTTATTTTGATATCATGATATTATTATGAATTCCTTGAGAATTCCTTATAAAAAAACAGCATTTTATAAGTATTAAAATATTTTCACAATTGTTCGCGCCGCAGTCAAATTGTCGCTAGCGACACTTTGACTCCGGCGCGACTTGCATCCTATTGTGAATGCGCCCTTGCTGCGGTTCTGCCAACACTAAAATGTCAAACGACAAAATAGACGTCAATGGATTTCTCCATTGCCACGTCGTTCCTATATACATACATACATTTTTTACTTTTAACTTCACTTGACTTTTGAGACAGCAGCAAGCAGATCAAAAATCTGAACAACCTAAAATTAACTTAAAACTAAATAAAAGAAATTATAAACAACCTAAAAATAATTTAAAACTAAATAAAAGAAATTATAAACAACCTAAGATTAACTGAAAACTAAAATAAAGGAGAAAAGTGTTACGAAAAAGAATCGTGTTTTATCTACCCAGGCAAAATTGTGAGCAGACGGTGCGGCGGAGCACCATTTTACTTCGAAGGCGCTGCAGATTTTTGGGTTTCGGTGTTGGTGAGTGTTTCTGGCGCAGACATAATTTGGTCCTACGAGCCTTCTGGAGCGGCACTTGGAGTTGCAGTATTTTTTCTATTGGGTATGCAGAAAGCAAGGTAAAATTTCATCTTTTACAAAAATACATATACGCAATCAACTTTAAGTAAAGCGGAGGTTCATGCAATTTTGTATGTCTCGGGTGTCAACGCTTTTCAAATTTTAAATCCAAACCTCGTGGCTCAGTTTTGTAGGGAATTTTTTTGTCTCATTTTTGTACACCGTTTTGGGTACCGTTATCGGAATAACGGCTAGTCATATCGCGTGAGTGTGAGGTGTGATCGTATTAACCTTGACTGTGACATCAAATAAATCCAAGGTTAGTGAGGTTACACGGTGCGCCGAGAAAATTTTTTTTTTCTTTCGCGTATTGACTCTCTTTCAAATAAGTTTGTCACGTTTTTTGTGGCAACGTTTTTCCTGACTCTTTGTACTGCAAGCAAGTGATAGCTATTTTTTGAATATTTTGAATTTCTGGATTTGTACTTAAAATCTTTCTTCGATTTTTGCATTTTTCCTCATATTATTTTGGGAGCGGCTCATAAGCAGATTTTTTTTTTTTTTTGCACAATTTTTTTTTTTTACAAATTTCAAATTTTTGACTGCGAAAGTTCTTTAAAAACGTTTTAATAATGGCTGACCTTGATTCCTTCATACGGACAGCGGATCGTATGGTGAAATATGAGGTATATTTTAATGCGATAAAGCCTGTCGAGTATTCCATATTTGCTTTGGAGCTTGAGCAAGGTGAACTCAAAGAGCTGTGGGCTAAGTTTAAGAACACTTATGAAGTATGTCTCGACTCTGACGAGGTTGAACGAGATATTGCTACAATAGAGGCCAAGTACGTTGAGTCACACAAATGTTACATCAGATGTATGACGGTAATCAATCAAGCTCTAGCTGAATTATTAGCAAATAAACCAAGCACCTCAAATCAAGTTGTCCCAGCCATTATTTCTACAAATTTCAAAGTGCCTCCATGTGACACAGACGTATTTCACGGAAGTTATTTAACGTGGCCGACATTTAGAGATATGTTTACGGCAATTTATGTTAACAATCTGTCTCTCAGTCCAGTCGAAAAACTTTATTACTTGCTTCAGAAAACAAGTGGTGAAGCAAAGGAAATTGTTCAAAAGGCCCCTCTTACAAATCTCGGTTTCCCCATTGCGTGGGAAAGTCTCAGCGCTACGTATGAAAATAAGAGGATTTTAATAAACAATCAACTCAAAACTTTGTTCAATTTGCCAACTTGCAGTCAAGAATCGGGTAATAGTATCAAGCATCTCCAACGTGAAATAAACAACTGTATTTCAACATTAAAGTTGTATAAAATTGATATTACTAATTGGGATGCAATTTTTGTCTTTTTATGCTCATCACGTCTCCCAGAACATAGCCTGTCTCTCTGGGAACAATCAATTAAAAATAAGACTGAAATTCCGAAATGGAGTGAGTTAGATAATTTTCTTACTGACAGATTTCAAACACTTGAAACTGTTTCAGATTTTCGTTGTTCCGCTGCTGCAAAACCTACTGCTTCTAAAGCTCAAAATGTTGTTCCGAAGTCCAAGTCATACAATAATTATCATAATAAAATTGATTTTTCCTTGTGTAGGCTGTGCAAGAGTTCTCATCCTTTGAAATCTTGTTCAAAGTTTCTCAATATGAACTTTCAAGATCGATTCTCCACAGTTAAGCAGCACCATTACTGCCTTAATTGTCTCTCTGCGTCTCATGAACTAAGGGATTGCAAGAGTATTCATACTTGCCAGAAATGTAAAAAGCAACATCATTCGCTTTTACATAGAGACTCTGCAAATGCACAGCAATCTACCTCAACACAAAGAGTTGAATATTCTAAAAACGCCACCGGTGCTAAACCAAAGCAACCATTCGGTGCAGCAACTAGCTCTTCTGTATCTCATGCTACAACAATACAGTCCACTAATTCGAATGAAAATCCTATAGAAACGGTACAAACTTGTTTCAATTCTGTCACCAAAAAAGTTTTACTTGGTACAGCAGAAATAAATGTTTTTCACCTTGGGATAACATACAAAGCTCGGGCTCTTATTGACCCAGCATCTGAAGGAACGTTTGTATCAGAACGTCTCCGAAATTTATTAAAACTCCCCACCAAAGCAATCTCGGCTCAAGTGTCTGGATTAAATGGCGCTATCAGCTCTAAGCCTACTCAGGTTTCATCATTTTATATTGGATCAATATCTGATCCGAATGTACAAATTGAAGTCTCAGCACTTATTGTACCTCAGGTCACTGGAAATTTGCCTTCACATTCCTTTGACCCATCTTCATATCCAGAGCTACCAAAGCTCAACTTTGCTGATGCCAGTTTTTTCCAAAGCTCGACCATAGATCTTCTTATTGGTGGTGATTTGTACCCACTTATCATACTCGGTGGTATTCAAAAAGGAGTTTTAGGCTCTCTTGTGGCTCAAGAGACCGTTTTCGGTTGGATCCTCACAGGACCCATTCCTAATGTGCAGTGTATCAACCAAAATCAAATCATTGTTTCTTACGCTACTGAAGTCTCGTTAAACGAGCAATTAAGCAAATTTTGGGAGGTCGAAGAAATTTCACGAAAAAAGGTTATATCACAATCGGATACCTTGTGTGAAGAAATTTTTTGCAAAACAGTGTCAAGAGTCTCAGATGGTCGCTATATGGTAGATTTACCATTTAAATCAGCTGTTCCAAATGATCTGGGTGCCTCAAGACATATAGCGCTTTGTCAGTTCCTTAGAAATGAAAAGTCGTTGATTCGAAAGCCTGACTACAAGGCTGAATATGATAAGGTCATAAATGAATACTTACAGCTTGATCATATGAAAAGAGTAAATTTTCAAAGTTTTGAGCAAAACCCTTGTCATTTTTACCTTCCTCACCATGCTGTCGTCAAGCCTGAAAGTACAACAACAAAAGTACGTGTAGTTTTTAATGCCTCTAGCAAAACTTCAAATGGCACCTGTCTCAACGACATTCTTCACACAGGCCCGGTATTACAAAGTGACCTTACGCTTTTAATCCTTAAATGGAGATTTTTTGCCTACGTCTTTAACGCCGACATACAAAAAATGTATAGGCAAATCCTGGTTAACCCTGCGCACACTCTTTTTCAGAGGATTGTGTTTCGTGACTCTATTCATGATAAAGTACAAGACTTCGAACTAAAAACAGTCACTTTTGGCGTAAATTGCGCCCCATTTCTTGCAATCAGAACGCTGCTTCAGCTCGCCGAAGATGAAAAGTTAAATTTTCCACTTGGGTCAGAAATAATTAAAGGCTCAATGTACGTTGATGACGTTTTGGCGGGTTCGCATGACTGCGCAAGCGCAATTGAGGCTCGAAATCAGCTAATTGGCATTCTCAAAACTGCTGGTTTCGATTTGAGAAAATGGACATCGAATTCTAAAAGTATTTTGCAAGATTTGCCTGTTGACCATTTACTAAATGAAAATTTTTTGTCCCTTGAAGATAAAAGTACGGCGAAGACTCTTGGTATTTTATGGAACGCAACTTCTGACTCATTTTGCTTTCAAGCACTACCTTTTGAGCTCAAACAATCTTACACGAAGAGAGAAGTTCTCAGTATGATAGCAAAATTATTCGATCCAGCTGGCTGGCTTTCTCCGGTTGTTATAACAGCAAAAATAATCATGCAGCAGCTGTGGCTCGATAAAATTGACTGGGACGATATTTTAAAACCTTTAGCTCTTCAAAAATGGCAAAATTTCGTGTCAAACTATACAAAAGTCAAACTTATATCAATACCACGCTGGGTTCAGTATTGCCCTACAAGCGATATTGAATTTCACGGCTTTTGCGACGCCTCAGAAAAGGCATATGCTGCAGCACTTTACGTGCGAATAATAATTGACAATAAAATTAGTTGCAATCTTCTTGTGGCGAAAACAAAAGTGGCTCCTATAAAAACTTTATCTTTACCTCGCTTAGAGCTGTGTGGTGCTGTGTTACTCGCTAACATGATAGATTCAATAGCACCACAGTTAAATGTGGATTCGAGTTCATTATTTTTATGGTCTGACTCAACCATTGTTCTATCGTGGCTCAAAAAACCACCATGCACTTGGGCGACATTTGTCGCGAATAGGATATCAACAATTGGTGAGAAAGTCGGTAGCGGTAATTGGTCACATATTGACACACATTCAAATCCCGCCGATCTAGCAACCCGGGGGGCATACCCTGCGGATCTGATATCTAACGAATTGTGGTGGCATGGACCTTCGTGGCTCCGATTGCCTAAGAGTCAATGGCCAGATAGTAAATTTAGTCAAGAATTAGATACCACTATTGAAATGAGAAAAATTAAAACTCATTTTACTAGCTCGTCGTTATTCGAAGACATTCTTGATCGGTTTTCATCGCTACCAAAGGCCTTGAGAATTGTCTCATATATGTTTCGTTTTTTCAAAAAAACACACCCAACGACTAGAGCCAATGCCATTTATCCCACAGAAGTAATTTCAGCTGTTGAAATAAATTTCGTCAAAACACGTCTCATTATACTTTCTCAACAGCACCAATTTCCAAATGAATATTTCAGTTTAATGAACCATAAAGCTATTTCTTCTAAAAGTGCAGTTCTGACATTGACTCCATTTTTGGATGCTCATAAAGTAATCCGAGCAAATGGGCGTTTAGCGTCGTCTTTGTCTCTTACATACAATGAACGACATCCTATCATTCTTGCTCATAATAGCCGATTAGCTCGCTTATACGTACAATTTATACATGAACTGTCCCTTCATGGGGGAAATCAGCTCGTTCTTCGGCTCATCCGCCAAGAATTTTGGGTTCCTAAAATCAAAAACCTAATAAAAACATGCATTCACAACTGTAAGATATGCGTTGTGCATCGCAAAAAGCTTCATGGCCAAATGATGGCTGCTTTGCCACCTTCAAGGACATTTTTAGATCGACCATTTACCAATACGGGACTCGATTTTGCTGGGCCCTTCGAAATTAAAAGTTTCACTGGTCGTTATTGTCGCATCACAAAGGGATACGCATGTCTCTTTGTTTGCTTTGCCACGAAAGCTATACACTTAGAGCCAGTCAGCGATTTGTCAAGCCCTGCGTTCTTAGCTGCACTCTCACGATTTGTCTCTAGGCGAGGTTGTCCTAGTAACATTTACTCCGACAACGGCCGAAATTTCGTTGGTGCATCGAAGGAATTAGCTAGAGATTTAGAAAACTTCATCAAGTGCGTTCGCGATGAATCTGTCTCAAAATACGGCTTACAAAATCTTTCGTGGCACTTTATACCAGCATCGGCACCTCACATGGGAGGACTTTGGGAGGCCGGCGTAAAAAGTTTCAAACTACACTTCAGAAAAACTGCAGGTCACATCAAATACACCTTTGAAGAGTTTGCAACCTTACTGTCGCGTATCGAAGCCTGCTTGAATTCACGTCCGTTATGTCCCGAATCTGAAAATGTCTCAAATTTGGCCGTACTGACTCCTGGTCATTTCCTAATTGGGTCACCACTTTTGGCTCCTGCTGAACCGGAAGAAAACGCTTCAATAAGCATAAATAATCGTTGGCGACGCTTGAAAGCAATCCAGCAGGAGTTGTCTCGTCGATGGAAAGACGAGTATCTAAAAGAATTGCATAAACGAAACAAATGGAAAGACCCACAGAGAAACTTACAAATTGATGACCTAGTCATTGTACGGAATGAACTCGTCGGGCCGCTTGAATGGCGTTTAGGTCTCATAACAAAGGTTTATTATGGCTCTGATAATCGCGTCCGCGTAGCAGACATCAAAACCCAAAACGGTGTACTTACGCGACCAGTTCATAAACTTGTCATTTTGCCCCAACGTCAAAATGAATAAATTACAAACCTTTTTTTCCCTTATCAAACGTATTCCTTACTGCATGACTCCATATATCGAATTTCCAGTGAACTTCATTTTTTTCAACTACATTTTCTATGCATTCTGTAATCAATCATTCTTTTATCTCCTCAACAGAATGAGCCGACGATTGTACAATCGGGATTACCAATGTCCCATTTGTCACAATGATCATTCTTTAAATTATTGTCGCCGATTCGAAGCTATGAGTGTTGCTGAAAGGTTGCGGCTGATTAACCGAGTGTCAGCTTGCTCGAACTGTCTCGCCATGTCCCACGAATTTGACCGCTGTCGGAGCACGTCATCCTGTCGCAAGTGCAAAAAACCTCACCACACGTTGCTACATCTGGACGGACCTGAGCCTGTGAGCAAGATGATGCTGACTCAGCCACCAAAAGATCTTCACAGTACTATCCTGAAAATGACGGTGTTTGTGGAAATCGACACTTCGTACGGTACCTGTGAGGTTCGAGGCTTGATCAATCCAGGTCAAGATCGCACGACAATTACGTTTGCTGAGGTACAAAAACTAGGCTTGGACATTGGCGGTGACGATAACAATCCGACTTGTCAACTTGGCATACACTCTAGACACGATTTGAATAAATACGTGCAATGCACTGCGTTGGTCGTGAATATTGACTACGGTAGACATCCTCTCCACCAAGCGGACAATGAGGCAATCACAAAAAACTACCCTATGTTGCACCTAGCTGATAAATATTACTGGGGTTCCTACCAGGTTCGTTTTGTTATTGGCGCGGATCTCTTTCCAAAGATTATTTGCGGACCACCGCGTATCGCCGAGGGAGCACCAGCCGCTCTACCTACTATCTTCGGGTGGACCTTCTGCGGAGAGATAAAACGAGCCATTGCCGACAAATATTAGCCAGGTGGTACTGTTGGGTATTCTGAGTAAACTTTACACATGTAAACTCTGTGCAACTGTTTTTCAATAATTACTCTTTTTTTGTGTCTCATTTTGTCTCCTGACATTTTTTGCTGCCTCTCTGGGCACAACATTTTTTTGAAAATAAACAAGGTGTGAAAAGTAGCCCACTTGTGGCTCACCTTGCCGAATTTAAAAGTAAAACTTGCGGTCTATACGTTGCAAAGAAGTCTTTGAAGTTTGCTTAATTAGTGCTTTTTATCCAGTACTCACTATTTTTTAACACTAGCACCGTTCCTAATTTGAAGTCATGTGGCAAGGCCACTCAAACAATTATTTTCTGTCATAAGTTTTTATACTTCATACTTTTTTTTATACTTCATACTTTTTTTATACTTCATACTCTTTTTATACTTCATACTTTTTTATACTTCATACTTTTTTTATGCTTCGTACTTTTTTTATACTTCATACTTTTTTTATACTTCATACTTTTTTCATACTTCATACTTTTTTCATGCTTCATACTTTTTTCTAAACATTTTTATATATTATAAGTCAATGGGCAAAATCCCAGAAAGCCCTTAATCAAACATACAACAATTACGTCTTTTCGTTTTGAATTATCATCGTAAAAAAATATATATACATTTTAACCCTTAAGGGAAAATAGACACACTGTCTTTAGTATCTAAGTTCACAAATAAAACTATAATTGAATTTTCCTATGCTTAAAAAAAAAAAAAAAAAAAAAAACAAAAAAATTTTTTTTGAATTCATAATTCTTGTAATATATGGCAAAGCCATTCCAAATTCTGTTCATATACTTTTGCTCTCTAAGATTTTCTAGTAGTTTAAGAAATAATTTGAATTTACAATCTTTTTATTATATGTGGCAACACAACGTTAAAATTTTGCTCTACCTAGATTTAACTTCACCCATATATACGTATACTTCATATTATTCATTACTTCATAATTAAGCTAACTCATAATCTCTCTCTAGTTTTTAGTTTTGCCAACCACTACAATGCGCTGTCTCAAGTTCTTTTCCTTTGCAGTACCCTGCAAGGCGGGCGGCATGTTCGCGCCGCAGTCAAATTGTCGCTAGCGACACTTTGACTCCGGCGCGACTTGCATCCTATTGTGAATGCGCCCTTGCTGCGGTTCTGCCAACACTAAAATGTCAAACGACAAAATAGACGTCAATGGATTTCTCCATTGCCACGTCGTTCCTATATACATACATACATTTTTTACTTTTAACTTCACTTGACTTTTGAGACAGCAGCAAGCAGATCAAAAATCTGAACAACCTAAAATTAACTTAAAACTAAATAAAAGAAATTATAAACAACCTAAAAATAATTTAAAACTAAATAAAAGAAATTATAAACAACCTAAGATTAACTGAAAACTAAAATAAAGGAGAAAAGTGTTACGAAAAAGAATCGTGTTTTATCTACCCAGGCGAAATTGTGAGCAGACGGTGCGGCGGAGCACCATTTTACTTCGAAGGCGCTGCAGATTTTTGGGTTTCGGTGTTGGTGAGTGTTTCTGGCGCAGACAACAATATCAATTGTATACAGTTTATAAATACGCCTCCAGTTTGTTTTTTCATATATTCCATAATCATTTAATTAGCTTTACCATTCAAATATTAAAATATTTTTAAACTTTATTTTTCACCCGTGAGCATTATTTTTACCCCAACTGTTATTAAAAAATTCATGGCAATAAAAGTTGTTTTACACTCAGCTTCCTGCCACCACGGATGCATCCTTTTTTTCAGTACTGAAAACGAAACAGAAATCACTCGAACGCAATTATCAGCAACATGGGTTGGTTGTTTGGGTTGGTTGCACGCCGAGCACGTTGATGATCCTTTGAAATACATCCATACAGTTGATGGAATATTCTGAAATATGATTTGCACTTCAATTGCAACCGCGACAATTAATATCCGGTGAATTAAAATGCCCGCAGGCCTTGGTGGAGAGGAAATTTCGACGATTTCATATTTGCGGAGCGTGTGCGTGGGTGCACAAAATGTGAAAACGATGTTATTAAGAGGGTTTTCGTTGAAGTTGTGAAAAAATACAATTGATGCTCTTTATTTTTTATATATATCTAGAGTTACCAAAATACTTTATGGAAAATATGAGTATCTCTTATAAATAAAAATATATTCAATATAAAAAAATAAAATATTTATGAACAAGTGAGTTTACTCGTTGGATGACCAAAAACTGTACATAGAATAAATATTTATTCAGTTATATTAAAATCATATATGAAGCAATCCACGCCAAGTGTACCTGCTCAAATTTTTTGTTTTCTCCGATTCGCTCAAATTTGGCAATATGGTAGATCCGGTGTGCAAGAACAACAATCCGGGAGGATTTGGTCCTAGTACCATTTGTTGTAAAAATACAGGGTGTTGAATTTGGCATTTTTAGTCATTTTCATGAAAAGGGTGTTTTTTCAAAAATGTACAGCTTACACTAAAGTTTGTAAATTGATAAATCTTAGCTACTGGTCCCATTCATTTTGAAGTGTACTTTTTATCCAGCTGAAAATTGCAACTTTGAGCGATTTTGAGCGATTTTTCGATTTTTCCATATGGCTATATCTCGGTAACGAGCCGAAAATATTGTTTTGATAACTTCAGCAATGTTGTAGCTATTGAATAGAAGAAAAAAATGCCGAACAAACTTAACCGAAAAAAATTCATCTAGTGCCTTAAAATCGCAAAAATTACCATAAAATCCTTATATGAGCCAAATTTGCAAAACGCTCTGGCAGAATTACTTGTTTCGGTGAGTACTTTCGACCCTTATAACGGATTTTGTTCACCGTCAATGACTTGAAAAATGTTGCACTGTGTAATTGTCCGGATCTGTGGAAAAGCATCGAATGGCGGGAAAATTAGCCTACTCGCCTTTATCGATGACTTTAGTATAAAGCTCTCTTTGCATATTTCGTCAAAAGAGGTTGTCTATGACATATGAGGTATTCAATGAGTTTGCGGCAGTGGTCAAAATATAGACAGGAAAATGCGTAGTGTTTGCGGACAGACAAAGGTATGGTTTATGTTAACAAGAACATGTCGAGTTTTATGAAAAATCATGGAATAATGGATCGATGCTATGAACAGTGAGATAAATTCCTTGAATGTTAACAAGACATGGGTTGCCGTTTCAAGACCGAAAACTAGAAAAATCATTAAAACGAAGTAGGCTTTCAAAATCAAGAATAAAATCAGGTATAAAGACAAACTGATGGTGAAAAGATTAACACAGGTCAAAGGCATTGACTACGAAGAGACATTTTCACTTGTCGTACTGTATACATTGCTTAGATACCTAATGACATTGGCTTTTCGATATGATTTACATATCGAGCAGATCGACGCCATCACTGTTTTCCTTCATCGAACATCTAGACAATACCTTCTGGTATCAGATGTTGGGTACGATGCTAATGCTTTACAAGGATTTGTTTGGATTTAAACGATCTAATTTATTGCGGATTTCCAAACTAGATCGCGTGCTGAGAGGTACTTGGTTCATAAGATCCGATGTTGAGCTATATGTATACTTGTCATCATATTCAAGGAAAGAATCTGACATACTTGGTGGTCTATGTTGACGATACTTTCATGTTCAGCAATGATGAAGAATTCCGAGTGACATTAAAAGCTAAACTCTTGAAAGAACTGCATGTAAAATTCGTGGGCGAGGCGAAGTAGTGTCTTAGTATTCGCAGGATGTATGTAGATGGCATATACCATGATCAAGAAAATTACATCGAGGTTAACATGCTCATTTCGCGGATTTAACCTAATCAAACCTACATAAACCAATTCAAATTCTCTTAAAAATTTTCGTATTGTTAGTATGCCATCAAATTTTTAAAACTATGCCATGACGCAAAAAAGGTTTAGAGCCACTGATCTAAAATTAAAATCATTGCCTTTGGTTGAATAAAATTGTTAAAATTTCTTACCTTTTCAGCTAAGAAATCATCATGTTGGAATCTATTTTGCCTTCACCCATTAATTGCATATAAATTATTTCTCTTTCAGAATTTTTCAATAATGTTTTGCCAAAAAATTTGTCAAATTTTTACCCTTAAAACATTAGCTTAGCATAGTCAATTATGGGACTTATGCATGCAACAATGCGCCCAAATGAGCTGAATCAGATTTGTCAGAATGTGGTGAAATTTTGTTACTGAAAACCACAGGATAAATGAAAAATAGCCAATTAAGTTTTTGAAGAGTACTTGATAGGCAAATCAATTATGAATGATGTAGCTAATTTGCTTGACAGCTTTTGCCACACACTTACGAAAGTGCTTAATGGAATATTCAGCAAATAAGATTATATTTCAATTTATGGCTTTGGAGTTATGAAAAAAAAAAAAAAAAAATCGCTGGAAACAGTCTTCCTTGGTTTGCAAAAACCTAAAGTTTTTTAACAAACTCGTAAATGCATGAAAATATTCTAAAACTTTAAAGCAAAATAAAACATTCACATTAAAAAAATTTACATTTCTACAATACCAAAAGCATAAAAACTTCCCGTCGTAATTTTTTTCGCCATAAAAAATGCGGCCAATTTACTTAACAACGTAACATAACAGTGTTGCAATAGATAAGATTACGTAAAGTTAAATATTTGCACTATTTGTTAAAGTGTCAGTGTTGCCAACATGCGAAAACTAAAGCAGCATGAAAAAAATACAATGCAACTGCAATTGAGAAAGCGGAAAAAAAAATTTTCAATGAAATTATTCGCTACAATTCAGGGAATTTGAGAAAAAATATCTTTGCCTTCAGGAAAACAAAGAAAATTTAGATAAATCCCTTGCCTGAATATCGTACGCTGAGCAAAACTGCTGCATGCTAACCAGGCAACCGGTAGTAGCAACATACAGATAGATGGCCAGGCAACTTAAAAAAATGTTGCCAGCAGTTTCAGATGTTGTTTATGGACAATATGTTCGCGGTGAAAATGTTTTTATTACGTTTTCAGTTAACGTAGATATTACGTTACACAACGTTGTTGTAGGATTAGTTTATAAAGGCCTTATCCCTAAATTGCTTGTGCCAAAGACATGCTTCTTTTTGGAGGATATTTCTTTTCGATTTTTGCAAATTAACTACAAATGTTTTTAATTTATCAACACTGTTCAAATTTATCAAAATTTTGTTCGAATCTCAATATTTTTCGAATTTTTCAAAACTTTTTAAATTCATGATTTTCGATTCTTTTATCATTTTAGTTCAAAGTCAGTTCCAAAATTTTTTCTATCAACATTGCCGACTCTTCCAACATTTTTCAATTCTTTCAACCTTTTTTGCATTTTTTCAAAGATTTTGAATTCATTCAAATTCAACGTTTTAACAAATTACAACATTTTTCATGTTTCGAACAAATGTTCAAATCCTACACTTTTTTTTTTGTCAAATTACGATTGATTGACTTTTTCTATATTTACCGACCCCACCAATTAGATTATTTTGAGACTCTTTCAACATTTATCAATACTATCAATAGTACGTGGGCTGCTATATATATTTCTGGCCTAATAATTAAAATGCGAATATTTATCATCAAAAATGGTTTTATTGTTTTTCAAAGTAGGGTAAGCTGGGGTACATTTGACACCGGGGCACATTTGACTTTGCCATTTTCTGTGTGAACACGCCTTTCGAACCAAAAACCTGAAATGCAGAAACATAACTAATTAAAGTGGAAGCAACGTAATGAACTTTGGCAGTTCTCTTTCAACTCCTCCCGCGCTAATACGCTTTTTTAACTTTTTGTGTATTTTTTTGTTATTTTCGACATCTTGTTCGTAAGGGTTTTGCAAATAAAGTTGTATTTTTTTTTAAAAGTAAGTATGGAAATTTGGTAGCGCTAATCTTTATTATTAATGGAATAAAAGTGCTTTTTATCAAGGTCAAATAGTTTTAATTTTAAAATATTTTTAATTCTTCAAGAGATTTTGGGGCACATTTGACTTTTGCTGAAGGGGCACATTTGACGTTCGTCCAGACATATGTTTGTGTATTTTCGAAGATTTTTTAGTGTTATCTTTTTAAAGATATGGTATACCATTATAAAATGAAGACGAACAGACGCGATGGCGATGAAAAAAAGTTAAATACGCCATTTCTAGCATCGGAAACCAGATAGAAACTCGCGACTTCCGACACAAAATCCATCTCATTTGATTTAGATTTTTGAATAGATGCTTTCCAGTTATAGATGCTTACCACTTATATTAATTTGAAAATCTGGATGGATGAATTCCCGAAGTAAACATATTACAAAAATCATCATTTATGCGAAGTTTTTAATAATTATCGAATTGATTGGAAGTAAGCCCCATAATGTGAAAGCGCTGGTGTTACCCAAAATCCAGACCAAGGAAATTTCCATCAAACTGGGTCTTAACAAACATTTTATGTTGATGTTTTCATTAGGGGTGTTGTTGGAAATTGTACTTTATACTTATATATGTCCTTGGGAAATCTGGCGAAAAATCCAAAAACCCATTTATTTATGTGGGAGATATTGTAGAAGTAATTAGCTATACTTGATACAAGATCAGTTATTTGAGAAAAGTTTCACCATTAAGTTGGGTTTTTACAGGGTGCTCCATCTTTTGTGTCGGTATGAAAACGCTGAATAACTTTCACATTTACCAACCGATTGATTGCATCAGATATGTTTTGGAAACGTCAATTCAGTACAATTTTTGCCATGGATCGCTTCACACCAAAACAACGCGCTGAAATAGTGACACTTTACATCGAAAACAGTCGTTCCATTGTGTTTACTCAACGTGGATATCGGAAAAAATATCGCGGCAAAAAGGCACCATCTGACAATACTATTCGTCGTTTCCCTCCCGGACTTCTTTTTGTGGGGTTATCTGAAAAGCAAGGTTTACGCCAACCAGCCTCAAACTATTGACGAGCTCAAGGCAAACATTCGTGCTGAAATCGACGCTATAACACCCGAGATGCTCGGAAAGGTAATGGCAAACGCAGAAAAAAGGAGTCATTTTGTAATTGCTAATAAAGGTGGCCACTTAATTGATATTGTTTTCAAAAACTAGTCCAAAAAAATTGTAAAGAACCAAACTGAATAAAAATACATCACTTATAGAAATCGGTTGTTTTTTCTCAAAGTTATTCAATGTTTACATACCGACATAAAAGAAGGAGAACCCTGTATAAAACCGGAAACGAAGATGTTTGCCTGACACATTCACGCACTAAATACGTATTTGACATCGACTTCTCTCATTTATATATGAAATAAGTCTTCGTTAGTACATACATATATACTTATAATTTGTATTTATATGAAAAAAATATATGTATTAATGTTTTGTTTAATGTTTCTGTGTTATTTTTGTGAGTGTCAAATGTGCCCCTTGCAATGTCAAATGTGCCCCGTACCTGGGGCACATTTGACAAAATGACTTTTTTTGAAAAAATTTATAAAAGGACTATTAATGCAGTTTTTTTGAAATTTTTTTTTTATGGGTTTTCATCTTAAATAATCAATGTTTCAGAAATAGTAAAGAGTACTAAGATCATGTAATAATTTTTAGAGATACAGGTCTTTGAAAATTTAGTGTCAAATGTGCCCCAGTCTCCCCTATTCTCCAGCATGATTTATACACTTTTGCATGCGCTCAAACCAATTGTCGGAGCACTTTTTCCACTCCGATTGAGACACCTCAACAACATGGTTTTTGAACGCTTCAACAGCATCTTCTGGCGACGAAAATCGTTGACCACGCATTTTTTTCTTGATGTGCGGGAATAAAAAGAAGTCATTGGGTACCAACTCAGGGCTGTATGGCGGATGACCCATCAATTCGACGTTTTGGCCGGTCAAAAAGGCGCTGGTTTGAGCCGATGTGTGAGAGCTCGCATTATCATGGTGAACAATGATTCGTCTTCTCTTGTTCGTTTTTCGAATTTCTCCGAAGACTTCAGGCAAACAAATTGTGGTGTACCATTCACCGTCCTACGTTGCTCAAGCGGAACAGTCGCCACATGACCAGTTTTGCCAAAGAAACAGGCGACCATTTGCTTCGAAGTGCTTCTTCCACGAACAACTTTCGTTGGATTTGGCTCGTCTTCGAAGACCCACACGATCGATTGCTGTTTTGTTTCGGGCTCATACGCATAGATCCATGATTCATCACCTGTGACGATCTTATAAACGTCTTTTGAAGCACCGCGATCGTATTTTTTCAACATTTCTTTGCACCAATCGACACGAGCCTTTTTTTTGAGCGATTGTCAAATTGTGCGGGATCCAACGAGAACAAACATTTTTTACGGCCAGGTGTTCATGCAATATCGAATGTATTGGAGTGGAACTAATGCCCAAAGATGCTTCTATCTCACGGTATGTCACATGACGATCTTGCATTATTAGTTCACGCACGGCATCAATGTTCTCTGGCACAACGGCCGTTTTTGGACGATCTTCACGGAAATCGTCTTTGAGCAAGCGTCGGGCACGATTGAATTTATTAAACCAGTTCTTCACAATGATGCTTCATCGCCATACAAAGATTTAAGTTCATTGATGCACTCTTGTCGTGATAATCCACGTCGAAAGTTGTGAAAAATGATCGCACGAAAATTTTCACGAGTTAATTTCATTTTTTTGCCAAATTGATTTTTTCAAGTCACTGTAAACAACACAAATGATGGTCGTACGTCAAAATGTTCTGAGTACGTTTATGCTAAAAAATGTCAAACTTTATTATGGTGTTGCCAGATTTTAGCTATTGACATTAGTGTTGCCTAGGCCAGAAATATATATAGCAGCCTACGTATTATACTTTTTTATAATTTTTGAATTTTTCACCGAATCTTTAATATTTTACCAAACTATCCATGGTTGTCCGAATCTTTCAATATTTTTTGGCTCTTTTAACACATTATGGTTGTCCGAATCTTTCAATATTTTTTGGCTCTTTTAACACATTACGTCACTGTCAACATTTTTCTGACTTCTTCAAAATTTTTCAACCCTTTGAAAATTTTTGGTTCTTTTAATAATTTTTTGATAGTTTAACATTTTTTAATATATTTCGACACTTTCAACATTTTCAATAATACTTGACAGTTTCAAAAATTTTCGACTTATTCATTCAACATTTTTCGACTCTTTTAACAATTTTCACTCTCATTTTCAATAATTTTCCACTCATTCAACATTTTTTGATACGTCCAAATCTTTACGGTTCTGTTAATTTTTTCCAATCGTTCAATATTTTTCAACTCTTTTAATATTTTCAACACTTTCCGGTTCTTGCAATAATTTTTGAATCGTTCAAACTTTACTTTTGTCTCTTTCAACAGTTTTTGGCTCTTTTAATATTTTTCGAATCTATCAACATTTTTCGCATGTTTCGATAATTTTATAGCAAAATTTTTTCATATTCTAGGGTTTTCCATTATTTTCGATTCATTTTATATTTTTTTGAAATTTTCAATGTTTATTGACTCTTTCAACATTTTCCGACTCTTTAAACACTTTTGACTCATTTAACACTTTTTGGCTCCTTCAAAGTTTTTTGGCTTTTTTTTTTATATTATCAACATTTTCCATTATATTTTGACCCCCAAACAAATTTTTGGTTTCCTATAACATTTTTCGGTTTTTTTAAATTTTTTGGCACTTTCAATATTTTTCAACTATTTCCAAATTTTTTCCCTCTTGCAACTTTTTCAATATATTTCAGCTCTCTCAACATTTTCCGAATTTTCTAATAGGTATTTTCCGTCATTCCAATATATTCCAAATCATTTAAAATTTTTTGAACCCATACGGAGTTTTTGAATCAACCAACAATTTTAGATATTTGAACATTTTCACTTCTTATTGACTTTTCTTTCATATGACAAGGTAAACCATGGTACATTTTCTTTAAATGAACAATGTGTGCTAAAACACATGCTCTACATAAGTAGGTACATGCCATGCACACCTGCTGTATAAGATTCCAATCCCTTAGGCAAACACACACATATTTTAATTAAACAAACAGATCCGGTACCGGTGCCTGTGAATGCTACGGGATGCGTTTTGTCTCCCAAGTGTCGCGCACGGCAGGAAACTTTGCAATCTTTTATTTACTTTATACTTTTTTGACTTTTTGCTTTCACACGAGTTTTTAGTTTTGGAAATTTTTGTGCAAAAGTGTTTAAGAACTTAAAGGAAGCACTAAAGTTTGGCAAACACGTAAAAGAATCAACTACAATTACAATTATTCGTTAAGTTGCGGTGGAGTTTTTTCGAGTTTTGTAGAAAATGGGCAATCATGAGCAAGCAAAAGAGCGCCAAAATTAATATTGATTTATGAGACTTTTCGATACACTTTGTTGAATTAGTTAAGGTACTTCGAAATCTCGAGATAACATTCTGCATTAACCTTAGGACGTACAAGCAAAATGGATTGAATATCGTACCAGCGAACGACCCATGCCAAAGAGGTGACTGGTCCACAAGTCTTTAATGTTAGAGCACAAATTGACTTTAACCTTGCTCCACGGAAGAAAAGAAACAGGATGAACAAGAAAAAGTGATGGCTGCTTGAAAGTAAAAGAACGATGTTAAAAAACTCATTGATTCTCTCAACAAGGAAGTTATTCAGTCCTGTAGATAGGACTAAAAGAAAATGAGATAAGGAAGCTGCAAAAGCAAAAGAGTTCAGACAGATTTGCAATATTACTCGTGCGTCGTTTTTTTTTATTTATTATTCTAGATCAGGCTTATGACTGAAGTGTTTATTCCCACAAATTCTCTTATTCTTAAAGCAGGCTGACCATTTTCTTGATCGCCCAATCTAGGACTAAGGTAATAGACCACAATATATGGTCTATGATCTGTCCATTATGGTCTATGGTCCATGGTATATCGAGCCCTAACTGCCAAAAAACGTAATAGACAAAAAAAAATTTTTACAGAAAAAGCTTTTTTGATTTTCATACATTGTAGTGCAAAAGTTAGAATTTCTTTTGTTATAACTTTGTAATGGTACTTGTTTACGCAAGTTATCGGTTTGTATCAAAAAACGGAAATCTGAAATCGTGTCGGTTACGTTTTTTTTTTGTCGGTTAGGGCTGGATATGTTCTATGAATTGTCTTTTATGGTATATGGCCCATAATCTATTGTCTATGATCTGTCCTTTATGATCTATGGTCTACAATATACCCATAATGGTATATGGTCCATAATATATGGTCTATGATTTGCCTTTATGGTCTATGGCCCATAATCTATGGTTTATATGCCCTTTATGATATGTATATGGTCTATGACCTGTTTTTATGGTCTATGGTTCATATTATTTGATCTATGATCTGTTCTTTATAGCATTTGGTATATAATCTTTGGTCTATGATCAGTCTTTTATAGACTATGGTCCATTGTCTATGTCTATGATCAGTTCTTTATAGTCTATTTTATTGTAAAATAAAATAAAATAAGCAACGCATTACAATATGTATCAATTTTAAGTCTGGGACAATTTCGGGACATACGTGAAAATCTGGGACTGTCCTGCAAAATCTTGGACGGTTGGTTATCCTTTCTTAAAGAAATCTTAGATAAAGCCTTAAGAAGTTCAAAAAATCGAACTAAGCTAATAACTAGAGGATCTCAACTAGGTGACTACATGTTCCATTATCTTCCAGACATTCAGATAAGTCAGTCAAACTTGAAGACTTAGTATTAGACTAGCAAATCGGTGTTTTTAATTGGGTGTGAAACAAGAATAATCACATAATCTTGGTAGAAATATCAAGTGGATCGAGGCAATTTTTGGGTTAGAAGCTTCTAAATTCTAATTGTCAATCAGAGTTGAATTATGAAGACCATCGTAGTTTTTTGAAATTCTCTTGAGTCATAAAATTTCTCAATAACTTAATAAGTTGGCGTATGAAGACTCTGATTGTGACCAAAGTAACTTCTCTTATTGACTTAAATTTTTTGAAACGGACACACTAAAAACTAGCTTGCTAAACTGAAACTTTTTTTGGTGGGTTTTTGAAGGGTTTTTGATCAAAATTATTGCCTTATACCTTTTTTAAAAAAATTTTAATTTTTTAAAAAGTTATAAGCATGTGAATTTTTATGTACGTCTTTTTTCAAATTGCAATTTCTTAGAAAACATTGAGCGAAAATTAATGAAACTTTTGTAGTAGGACTAGAAATAGTTCCAAATTTAAATGAAATAAACTTTTCATAAAAATTTTTAAAATTTCTTATAAATAATGCACTTTTTAATAAACAAATAGATATTTAAGCTATACCTATAGCAAAATAAAAACAAAATTTTTATACAGAAATGTGCTCTGAAATCTGCACAATATTTCTGTGAAAAAATAGATCAAAAACTCTTCAAAAAACCATCAAAAAAAGTTTCAGTTTAACAAGTTAGTTTTTAGTGTGTCCGTTTCAAAAAATTAAAGTCATTACACGTGTCATCATAAATCTATCCTCATCTATGGGTGCGAAACGTGACTTGCTAACGACCAAATATTGAAAAATTTGCTAATGTTTGGTGTCTTTACATCATCTGAAATGGCTTCTTAGACCCCAAAGGCAACCAGATGTCAATAGCAAATTAGATCATCCCAACTCGAAATAAGTTTCGGTTTGGAAGCGAGAACAGCATTTACTGAAGTACGATAAGAGATGGGTCAATGAAGAGAAACCAATATCATTGCAAAGAAATACATTCGTAGGAGTCATTTTATTTTGGCCCTACGCTCTCCCTTGGCAATGTTTTGTATTATTTCCACTGAACATAGAACTCAGCATTATAAGTGGGTAGAACCTTATTTCGAGAAAATTTGTATTTTTGCTGTTTTTGAAGTAAACAATTTAAATATTTCACCTTTACCGTATAAGGCTTCCTCCCTCTTTATCATTAATCTGTGGCAATTGTAAAACTTTATTGTTTCACTTAAATTCCCGCATAAATTGAATTATTTATTGATTAATTTCTGAACACTTTCTGCCGCCTCCTCAACATCTTACGGTGTTACTTACAACATTTTACAATGTTCAGCACAGTAAAAAGCGTAAATTTTTATATGGGGTTTTCGTCAGTTTTGATGATGACGTTGACAACAAAAGCAGCAATTTGTGTCTTAAGTGTCGCATGCGAATGAAAAGGGATAAAACTTAAAATAACCAAGGTAGAAAAGAAAACAACAGCATAAAAATAAAAAAAAAAAAATTCGTAAAAATTGAAAGCGAAAGAAGTGACAAAACCACAAAAAGAACAAAACGCGTATCTGAAGTAGCGTAAAATTTATCTTTTGTTGTAATGACATAAACAAGGCAATTACGTTGCGATACGTAATCAACGATAAGCAGTACAATGCTTTTCACGATAATATGGCAACGCTGCGTTATTGTTAATGGCAGATTAATGGAAGATTTTTTTTTTTGTTTTGTTTTCAAATGCGTGACAAGGGAATAAAAAATTATGAAGAATGAAAAGGTTGCTTTCATATTGTGAATTAAAAAGGGTCGTCTAAGTTGTTGGGGTTCTTTAAGTGGCTTAGAGTAAAGCTTTTGTCATTAATATTTAATTTAATTTTAGAAAAATATTTTAAAGATAATAACATTATGATTATACACACTTGGCAATGCATTAGTGTTTTGAAATCTTAAATTAAATTTTCAAACGAAAACCTTGATAGATTTGTTTTTCTAAGATTTGAATTCGAAAAGGTCGAAAGTGCTCTATTACTTATATAAGAAAAATTAAATAAAAATAATATAAATTTTCCAATCTCTTTTAATAGAATTCGAACGCACGTTTTCAAACTAGCTGTCCAACATCTTAATCATTCGGCCAATACTTCTGTTATCATGTTATTGTGAGGGTTCTCATCAAATTTCCTCAACTTCTTTTCTCAAAACAGTTTCATGCAGAATTGCATGCATGATTTTAATAACTATTGAGTTAATTTTGTATTCGTCCCACTCAAAGCGGACGATTTAAATAATCAAATTCAGACAATGGCATATGAAGTAAGTATGTGTGCCAGTATCTCAGCCTTAACTAGACACTGCCTGCATGCAGCGTCTTTCACAATTATCATCTTGTTAAAATAAAATCTGATGTTGCCATGCTCCGTCGCTACTGGCGTCGACCACCACGTACATTTCCGTTTAAGACCAAGAATCTTGTTCAGCATAACTAAAAGAAGGCTCCCTCAGATTTGTTTTAGATAATGTTCATTTCTTTGCCTCCTTTAATCTGCAGTGATGTGAGGAATGAACTCATTTAACAACAGAACTCTTCATACATTGACTACATAAAACAGCTTCTAGTTCAGGTTTCAGGAAACACTTAGCTGAACCCTTTTTTGCCATCACATTCTTTTCTGTACCCATCTTTTATTTTACAGACATCAGAGAAACCTTGTTTACCTGGAAATATCTGTTGAATTTGAGTACACATTCGAGAGTCAGTTTTGAATCGATTGATATCCAAGAAGAATACCAACACCATAGCTGCCTTGATCTTGACCATTAAGTCTAGGGCATTAGTCTTCATATTGTATGTATGTATTTTCCTTTAATTTCTATGAGGAGCATAGGGCCAAAAAAAACGTCTCCATTTGTCACGATCCTTTGCGATGACTTTGCCACGACTTTCCTGATTTTTGGATTTCTTAATCCAACGACTATTTCCAGGTGGATTTCGGTGTACCACGTCCTCCACTGCCTTGGGGATTTCACTCAAGTACGTGGCAGTAGACTTTGCTGTGTGGTTTTCGGAGAGTATGACCAATCCATTTTAACTTTCGCAGCTTGATCTCGTTAGCTATAACCATCTGATTGCATTTTTGGTGCCGTTCGGTGTTTGAGACAGTGCAAGGCCACCAAACCTTTAGTTTACGCCTTAAAGCCTTGATTATCATCTTAAACAAGACTAAGATTGCTGTTAAGTCTTGGTCTTAGTTTTTGGCACTAAGCCTTGGTCTTGATCTCGAAAAGCTTCCATAACTCATCGCTATCGTCTGGTTTTCCAATGAAATCAAGATTTTGTATTCTAGAGCGTACACTAATCAAAGCATTTCTGTTTAGTAAGGCGACACGTTCCTCCCAAAGTATTTAGAGCATGCTAGGTTCAATTAGCTAGAGAAAATTCTAGCATCTTCTCAACTTCAGTGACTCAATAGCTTAAAAGCAAATATAATTTCTTTCCCATTCATTATTCTGGAAGCCGTTAGCGATGAGTGTGTTATGGGATCTTTCAATCACCTTAATTCTACACCATAAGTTCTCTACCCCTTGGCCCACTACTTCCATGTTGCAGATCGACAGCTCGCTGTCTCAACATAAAGTGCATCGATTTTGTAATGACCAAGTTAACTCCACGAAAAACGAGAGCACACTTCAATTTGTTAAAGCTTATGTTATTGAATGCACCTTTTTTGTCTTTAAAAGTGGCCATTATGATTCTTCTGCATGATAGTCCTCTCTCTTCAATTCAGCTTGTGCCCAAGTTCCGTTTTATACTTGATATACAAGGAACTATAGTTCCGCCGGACTATGGAACCGTACGTTACGAAAGGTCTAACCGTCATCGTTTAAATTCAGTGCGCTGACTTTGTTAGTATAAGAAGTAAATTTGAATTCTATTGATTTTGCCTAACCAGCAATGTTAGGGTTTTGGTAAGCTCCTACATTTCGTATGAGTTTCAAATGTCTAATGCCAACCTAATAAGGTATTGCTATTTTGAAAATTTGGGTAATACTATTACAAGCTCATCTAGGCCCTAAAGGCTCTGGTAACGCAAAATCAATGAGGTCCTAATTAATGTCTAAAAAAATATTCCAGTCGGGTAGGACTAGTGATGAGCAAAATTAGTCTTGGTCTTGATTCTCGGTCTTATGTTTGCATTCTCCTTTAACTCCTAGGAGGGCCAAAATGAAACGTGTCCATTTGTTGCGATCTTTTGCGATGACTTTGATCTCTTGCCACGGTTTTCCCGATTCTTGTTCTTCCTTTGCCAGTGACCTTTTTCAGTTGGTTTTGGGTCCACCCCGTTCTCTACAGCCTTTTTTATTCCACTCAAGAGCTTGGCGACGAACTTCGCTGTGTGGTTTCCGGAGAGTGTGACCAATTCATCACCACTTGCGCAGCTTGACCTCGTTTGGTATTGCTCGCGATGATCGTAGAGGCCAAGACTGCTTTTTAGTCTTGTGAACTTATAGTTAATAGGTGTGTCACGCCCCTTTCTAGCATAAAATCATATCTCAATTCGAAATTTAGCATCTTAAAAACCCAACTGCTTTGTAAAAGTAAGGTTTGGAAATTTGGAAATCAACAATCTTTTGAAATTTTTTCAAGACCAAGACTTAATGACCAAGATCAATACCAAGACCAAGACTAGGTAGGACCTCTATTTTGTGATGACTTTTTTTTAAATTTTCTTTTGTCTCTCATGACTCCGAAATAGGACATGATAAAATGTTGCATCTATTCTGTTATACAAAAATTTTGTTTTCTTCAAAGTGGTCATCGGTAACAGCGCTGAATGGAGGAGGAATGATATAAACATAAAACAGGGCACACAGCTATGGTTTACTGATGAGTCCAAAATGTAAGACGGCAGCTCTGGAGTTGGAGTCGTTGGACTATCGCAAGCTTATCAATCCAAAACGTGGCAAGGAGAAGCCATTTTAAACCTCAGCAGAACAGATATAAAGATCCACACTGAAATTACGTCAGTGTACTGTAAACTTAATTACAACCTAAAGAAGATTGGTTTAATAAACGACGATTATTGTAGACTCTGTCAAGAGAACGTGAAAAAAGAAGGGCAGGCGTTGTATAAATAAAGTATCTATAGTCCTGGATTCTAGATCAAAATGTGTTAGATAATATTAATCCCATGGCACTGACAATATTTATAAATAAGAAGTCTAGAACTGTTATGATCGGGAAAGAGATATTTTGAGCCACAGTGCCAAAATAATGATAACAATCATAACGAAAATTTCGTCATACATGATTCGGAGCTAGGTAGGTAGAACAATACTCTTTAATGGTACAGTATAAATCGCTTCTTCAAATTCATTTCTGAGAAATATTAAAACGAATAATCTCCTTGCTTCAGCGGACGGCGGAGACACCTTCTTAGTGAAAACAAAATCACGGGATTCGGCAGTGAAGTAGGTACGATTATAGTGCCTTACCCTCTCGGAGAAGAATGTATTCGCAGGCGGAACTTCATGCAAGCCCAAACGAAATAAAACAGCTAAGGACTAAAAAGAGCAGTTGAAAAGTATTCCGAAATTGAAACTCACTGTCCATTCCTACTTAAACAACATCGCAGAGTATGGCCTATTTACAAAACCTTAAGCTTTATCAAAATCTTTAAGGACATTAGCATTTAAGTGAGTACTTAAAATCCATCTTCGACTCAAATAACAATTATGTTACTTGCAATACCCGTTTAATCTGTTTGTTATTGTAATTGTTTTGTTAACACACCTGCAATATTGCAAACTGTAAAACGTACCTTGAGTCACGCATTGTGTGCACTTGTGTGTGTAAAGTCGTTAATAAGTCTAATTAAATACCGCTAGCTGCATCAGTAAATACGCTTAGAATGAATAATGGCAATGCAACAACGGCGTTGCACACAGCGCTTGCAGTCAACTTGCAAGGATGGTGGCCAAGTTAAGGATATGCAAAGGATAAGAAAGTGCTTAAAACTTGAAAGCTTATTTTGCATAGTGGCTTAATTTGTTGCCGCTACCACTGTAGTTTTTGTTTTTGCAATATCTACCCATAGAACAATGGGCTACCACCTCAATGCAAACACAATAAATTACCCGCAGAAGTGTTTAACTTTAGTGGCCAATGGTGCTCAGGGTACAAGGAATTTATGTGCCTGATTTAAAATGAGTTTAATAGTAAGTCTTCTTGGCGGAGTTGACTTATTCCGTTTTTCAGTTAGCACGGTGCTAAACTAGCAATTGTTTGTATGTTTAGTGCAGTTAAGTATATAATGCATAGTTGTATTTTTAATATGACTATATTTTAGTACTTCAAATTTTGCTTCAAACTGTACAGTTCCTTCACAATTGAGCCTTCTTGCCCTTCCATAAGTTGTTTAGTATTGAGACCAATTAAATGGTCGCTGCCAACGAGATTTCACAGTGCAAAGTATAAATCTGATACTGTTCCCCTGACATAAAGCTGAAGGTAATTATGCTATATTGATTTTTCTGTCTCTCTCTCTCTCTCTCTTTTTCTCTTTCTAAATTACATTGTTTATTTAATGAGAAAGAAAGAAAAAACTCTATTTTTATTTAAATTATAATTACATTGTCGTTTTCATTCCATATGCGTACCATCACCATCGTCATCATCATGATCATTGGGTGCATTCTTTTGGAAGGACATGCAAGGAAATTTGCACACACACATTTGCATACATATATTTTCATTAAAATTTTTGCATTATTGTTGTTGCGGTTATTGTTGTTGTTGCTGTTATAAAACGCTCTTCAGCTGTTGCTTCCGCTTTCGCGCGCATTTATTAAATACTTTGGGGCCCTAAAGGGTATCATCAAGTGCTTGCGTAGGTATGTCTGTATGTATGTAGTGTATGTGTGTAGTGTATGTGTGTTTGTGTCGGAATAGATTTTATATGGGTTAATGACATGGTAATGATTTTCTGCTGCTGCTACTCCTGTTGCAGCGAGAGTTGCAATTTTCATTATTTAAACAGATTTTTATTGTAATTTGCAAGAAATCTCCAGGGTCTCATTTGATAATAAAAATTCCATTTTATAGAACCAGAGTTCATGCATTCGAGCGTTTATTTTAATTAGTTTATTTTTGCAGGTATCTGTAAGCTATGTGAATTAAATTTTTAGTTCAGATACATATTTGGAGTTTTATTAAATTCCTAACTATTTTTGGTGCTTAAAATGAAGAAAATCGGAAAATATAACTAATAAGCTAATGACTCTTCGCGATAATTTTCGAGTCAACGAAGTCAAACCGCTCCAGACTATTTTTCCCTGAAAATATACCTATCCAAATGCAAAACCTAACCAATAACAAAATATCATCAGTTGGTCGGTCCAGTCCGTAACTATGTTCAATGTAGATGAATGACTGGCACTTTCTTTTTCCAAAAGTCTTCGTTTCATTGGTCTCTGACGCTCAACACACCGGAGTCCATTCATTATCTTGGTTGCAGATGATTTGACCGCTAGTTACTGTATTGATGTTTCCCGCATATTCTTACGAGTCTTATCATTGTTGGAGACTTTACAAAGAGCTTTTATGTTTGTCTTCATGAATGCCATTGAAACGTGGACAATTCAACAAACTATGTTGAACTACTTTCACAACGCCAGAACAGAACGATTCTTCTTCATGCTCAAAACGGTGAAGGTATTTTTTGAAATATCCATATCTACTTACCAGGTGCGTATGATGAAAGTTAATCTTTCTATATTTGCGACCTACAAGAGCTCAAATATCTCGGTTTAAAGCAAACGATCATCTACCTTCTACAATGAACTCCATCTTTTCCATTTTTCTCTACCACCCAGAATGCGCTTTTTGGTATTGCTGTAATCACTCATATAGCGTCGTACGGCATGGTGCGCTTAAGCTGTAGGTCTATCGCATTATCGACGTTTATGTTCGATTTTGTTATATTTAAATCAGGCAGCACAAATCGGCACAGCATAAAGGACGATAGACTTTGTAATACTTTGAGTGAAACGCTCGTGCCCTGTATAAATGCTCAGATGGGTCACCCGCAGTTATTCGGCTGCTAACTCTAGATATGCGTCTCTTAGCCATATTGCGACTCTGTATATTGCATAACTGCAATGCGCCTGGAGATTTCTAAAACCAATATTGACCGCTTTGCTCACCGATATAGTCCCGGTAGGTGTACTTATCCACAATATGCCAACATATTTTGTGCAAGACCACGGCAAAGGCGTAGATATTAAGGTAAATTCATAATTTCTATGAATATTATCAAAACAATAATCATTTCACAGAACTAGCAGATATCGAATTAAAAGTCCACGCTGCAAAATAGCCCTCATAGAAGAAGGTTCCCATAAAGACAAACAAAGCTAATATTTTCGAAGTAAATGAATAAGGTAGAACCACGGGAAACATTTCTCTGACAAAAAAGCAAAATCAAAATCCAAATAAATACCTGCAGAGATTCGAGGTTAAACATTTTTCTGTGGAGGATGAACTAAATGAAGACTTCCTAAAATCTCTAACATGACAAAACAAAAGTGTCGTTTTTTTGTGCCATTTTTTTTTCTTCTGGGCCATAGCACATTGTATGTATGTATTCTCCTTTAACTCCTAGGAGGAGCATAGGGCCAATATAAAACATCTCCATCCATTGCGATCCCTTGCGATGACTTTGATCTCTTGCCACGACTTTTCCGATTATTGGATTTCCTTTTCCAGCGACCTTTTGCAGTTGGTTTTGGGTCTACCACGTGCTCTACTGAATTGTGGATTCCACTCAAGAGCCTGGCGACAAACTTCGCTGTTTGGTTTCCGGAGAGTGTGACCAATCCATCCCCATTTGCGCAGCTTGACCTCGTTTGCTATAGTCCTCTGATTGCATTTTTGATGAAGCTCGGCATTTGATATAGTGCGAGGCCACCAAACCTTTAGTATAAGCCTGTTGACGAATACTTGCAGCTTGTTCTTTTGTTGTTCAGTAACAGGCCATGTTTCGCACCCATATAACAAAACCGATTTCACATTTGAATCAAAAATGCGCACTCTCGTTTTAGTGGATATAACGGGTGAAGACCATATTTTGTTCAGTTGAGCAAACGCGCCTTTTGCTTTTGCTATTCTTGAGTTGATATCATATTTTGCTCCACCATCCATGCAGATAATGCTGTCTAAATACGTGAAGCTATCGACGTTTTCGATGTCATCACTGCCAGCTTTAAACGTGATGTCATCTCTGTTTGCGTTTAACTTCATGCTTTTAGTCTTGGATATGTTGATTTTTAGGCCAGCCTTTTGTGATTCCAAGACAAGGTCTTCAATTTTGCTTTGCATATCTGAATGTTTGCACGATAAGAGGCAGATGTCGTTAGCGTAGTCGAGATCTTCCAGATGTTCGGTAAAGTTCCACTGGATACTCTTTTCGGCCTTATTAAGAGCTTTATGTAAGATATCATCAAGAATGATAAGGAAGAGTGATGGTGATAGTTGATACCCCTACCGTACGCCTGAATTAGTGGTGAATGTCGGTGACAAGAACCCGTTGTGCAACACACTGCATTTAAAGCCTTCATATTGTGCACGTACTAAGTTTATGGCCTTTGCGGCAATACCTCTTCGTTTCAGTGAAACCCAGATGTTTTCTTGGAGACACTGTCGAAGGCAGTGCTATAGTCTACGAAGACAAGTTGAAGTGCAGAACGCCACTCGCATGATTGCTCGACAATTATTCTGAGGGTGTTGATTTGATCCACGCATGATCGGTTTCGCCGGAATCCTGCTTGCTGCTTTCGAATGGCCGAATCAAGTTTTTCGTTTACCCTGTTCAGAAGCACTTTCGTCAATACTTTCGATGGCACTGAGAGCAAGGTAATGCCTCTATAGTTTCGGCACTCGCTTAGGTCACCTTTTTTCGGTAGTTTGACTAACATGCCATGTAGCCAATTTTTTGGCAAACGCTCTTCGCTCCAGATTTTGGTGAGCAGAGGATGGAGAATTTTAGCTGATGTTATGAGGCATGCCTTTAGTAAAGAGGGCCGCTGACATAGGCTCCGACCACCATCTTCTCGTCGCGGTCATTCGACTAAAACTTTCCGCTAATAAACGTCCCAGCGAACAATCTGTAGCAAAAAAATTCGACGTGCTTAAGCTTAAGAACGACGAGGTACGCAGATCTTTCGTAGAAGAACTTAAAACAGTTCCGTTCGATTGTGGTGGAAGTATTTAAACATCATGGAGGGCCGCTAAGGCTGCGTTCTTAAACTCCAGTGAAAAAATACTTGGGTTTCGACCCTCGAACAAGAAGCACTGGATGAGCGAGGAAACGTGGGGTCTTGTCGAAAAAAGAAGAAGCGCGAAAAAACTGAGAGACGACGCTAAAACTGGAGCGCAAAAGAACGTCGCCGAAAAGATCTTTAACTCTCTCAATAAAGAAGTCAGGCGATCGTGCAGACAAGACAAAAGAAGAATGTATAACGACCTCGCGAGCGAAGCCGAAAGCGCTGCAAATGCTCAAAATCTCAGGCAGTTTTACGATATCACCCGCAGATTATCAGGCAGAAAACTCCAACAGAGCCGCCCTATCAAAGACAAAAACGAAAATCTCTTAACATCTGCAGACGACCAACTAAACAGATGGAAAGAGTATTTTTGCGATATACTAAATCCCATGTCTACCACATCCCTGCAACCAGAATCACCAACTACAACTGCCGCAATGACTCGCAGTAGTAGTCGCACAGTAAAAATTTTAGTTTAATTTTAAAACCAAAAAAAGTATTTATATAGAACAATGCCAAAAAAAGTTTTAATTTTAAACTATTTTGGAATAAATAAAGAGAGGGAGAAAAATGAAAAAAAAAAAAAAGAATTAAATTTAATTGAAAAAAAAAAAAACAAGACTTCCTTCCATACTGAGATTCGAACCCAGGGTACAACATCTTGTGTACATAAATTACGAAGTCTTTAGCTCACTCGGCTATCAAACGTATTGACGTAATTGTGTGAAATTTGTATTTAAACAATTGAAAAAGAAAATTTTTTTTTTGTTATTTTGTTCTCGTTCTTTTTTTTATGCTCTTTTGATAAATAAACCCTGCCGGCAAATGGACTAGTTAAAGAGTAGTCCATTAACTAGTCCTCTACCAACCAGTACTAGTCCGACTTCAATCCATTTTGCATACAAGCAACTGTTCTTTTTTGTGTGTTGATGTCCTACGAAATTTCAATTGGCCCTTTATGCATTACTTCTACACCAGTCCGGGGCTAGTTGTGGTATGGAAGTAGTCACTTAACAACTAGTCTTGAACCAGTTGTTTTGTGTGTAGTCCTCCTATAGTAATAAACGTGATATATAGTGAAAAACTCTGGACATTTTCAAATAATTTTGTTTTTATATCAATTTTTATTTTCTAAATATAAATTAAATAAAGTAAAATATCATTTAATAAATGTTATACATATTATTTAATTAAGTATTTATCCTCTTTAGATACCTTTCTAAAGTGCCTCTTTTTTGCTGGCTGAAACGTTTCATAAACTTGATTCATGAGATCTGAGGGAGACAAAGTCGAATAAATTGCATCTGGAAGTAGAGATAGAAATTTATATAACAAAAGCCATACATTTTGGAATATTATTTCATTTGAACTATACCTTCAATTTGAAAAAGTTTTTAAAAGTTTGCAGGCTGAAATTCCCTTTAACTCAAAAATGGCTTCCAAATATTTAAGAAAACCGGTCCTTAGAGCAGAGAACTATTGAGGAAAACAATGAATTTTTTGTAAATACCATTTAAAAATAAAACTTCTTGTAAAATTACTTACTTTGTTGTTTATCTTATTTCCATATTTTATACATATTTATGCTGTTTTTTATGATTTTACTTGAAAAGTTAAACACAATTTGTTTTGACGCAAAACAATCTGACAGAAAAAAATTATTTCAAAAGCAAATAACAAAAATTTAAATTTGTTTTCGTCACGATTCAAATTTCTCTGCGCTTACAAACTACAAACTGAGATCGAACTGGCCTCCACTGCATCCCTTTTTAACTAGTTTTGAGCTAGTAGTAACCGCGAACTAGTATTTTTTGTGGACTGTCTCATATTTTTACTGCAGGGAAGTTTTTCAAATTTTGAAACTAAAAAGTCTCTCCAAGCTAAATTAAAACTTTGATGGCATTAGTTTCAAACCAAAAGTATTAAAATTGGCGCAGAGAATATTTTAATACTTTTCTTGGACTTATTTTAAAACTAAAAATGATTAGTTTTTTGAATTTAAAGTTATTTTAGGATTGTTTTCAAGCCACTTTGGTATTAAAAAATTGAAAAAACTAAATGGTTTAAAAGTAAATATTTTTTATGATAAAATTAAAACCTACCGGAATAAATTTCAATCTTTTTTGGAATAAATTTTGAATTTAATACCAAAGCAGTTTAAAATCAATACCGAATGGAATCAAAAGTAAACTATCACTTTTTACTGTGCGAATACAAACACCGCCGCCTACAATTGATGAAATTGTGAAAGCTATCCAAAGCATGAAAAACAACAAGGCCGCCGGTATAGATCAAATAACAGCTGAACTAAAATTCTCCATCCTCTGCTCAACAAAATCTGGAGTGAAGAGCGTTTGCCAGAAGATTGGCTACATGGCATGTTAGTCAAATTGCCGAAAAAAGGTGACCTAAGCGAGTGCCGAAACTATAGAGGCATCACCTTGCTCTCAGTTCCATCAAAAGTACTGACGAAAGTGCTTCTGAGCAGGTTAAGCGAAAAACTTGATTCGGCCATTCGAAAGCAGCAAGCAGGATTCCGGCGAAACAGATCATGCGTGGATCAAATCAACACGCTCAGAATAATTGTCGAACAATCATGCGAGTGGCGTGCTGCACTTCAACTTGTCTTCGTTGACTATAGCACTGCCTTTGACAGTGTCTCCCGAGAAAACATCTGGGCGTCACTGCAACGAAGAGGTATTGCCGCAAAGGCCATAAACTTAGTACGTGCACAATATGAAGGCTTTAAATGCAGTGTGTTACACAACGGGTTGTTGTCACCGACATTCACCACTAATTCAGGCGTACGGCAGGGGTGTTTACTATCACCATCACTCTTCCTTATCGTTCTTGATGATATCCTAGATAAAGCTCTTAATAAGGCCAAAAGTGGTATTCAATGGAACTTTACCGAACATCTGGAAGATCTCGACTACGCTGACGACATCTGCCTCTTATCGTCCAAACATTCAGATATGCAAAGCAAAATTGAAGACCTTGTCTTGGAATCACAAAAGGCCAGCCTAAAAATCAACGTATCCAAGACTAAAAGCATGAAGCTAAACGCAAGCAATGACATCACGTTTGAAGCTGGCAGTGATGGCATCGGAAACGTCGATAGCTTCTCGTATCTAGGCAGCATTATCTCCATGGATGGTGGAGCAAAAGAGGATATCAACTCAAGAATAGCAAAAGCAAAAGGCGCGTTTACTCAACTGAACAAAATATGGTCTTCATCCGTTATATCCACCAAAACGAGAGTGCGCATTTTTGATTCGAATGTGAAATCGGTTTTGTTATATGGGTGCGAAACATGGCTTGTTACTGAACAACTAACAAACAAGCTGCAAGTATTCGTCAACAAATGCTTAAGGCGTATACTAAAGGTTTGGTGGCCTCGCACTATATCAAATGCCAAGCTACATCAAAAATGCAAACAGAAGGCTATAGCAAACGAGATCAAGCTGCGCAAATGGGGATGGATTGGTCACACTCTCCGGAAACCACACAGCGAAGTTTGTCGCCAGGCCCTTGAGTGGAATCCACAAGGCAGTAGAGGACGTGGTAGACCCAAAACCAACTGGAAAAGGTCGTTGGAAAAGGAAATCCAAGAATCGGGAAAATCGTGGCAAGAGATCAAAGTCATCGCAAGGGATCGTGACAAATGGAGAGATTTCATATTGGCCCTATGCTCCTCCTAGGAGTTAAAGGAGAATACATACATACATACATACATGAGGCATTAGGCTGACCCAAAAAAACTAAAGGTGTTCCATTTTAGGTGCTCAGCACTCAAAATGTTCGGTATGGTCTAGAAACTACGTACTTATGTAAATTTTGGTAAAAAAATATTGAGATTTAGCACTCGCGCAAGCTCGATAAATAGCGCTGCCTTGATCGTACGAGAATGGGGTTCTTTCAGCCCGTGGAAATTGATAAAAAAGGATTGGAAAAATTTTTTTTTCTGTCCTACTTTATGCTTTTGAGGTCGCTGAAGACAATGGCATTGCCAGTTTTTGGAAAAGATTCCAAGATTTCAAGATATTTAAGATATCTCTCGAAAAAAAAAAAAATTTGAGATTTTTGTTAGATTAAATTGGCATTAATCGTAGGAACATTTTTTATTTTTGTTTCTCGGAATGTAGTCTTGTAGCCTAGATTGTGACGAACAAAATGAGTGGTCGCACAATACTTTTTGACAAAATCTTCTCGAGATATCGGCCACAGACTGAACCGCCGTCCTGCCGTATTGCCGGTCATTGGGGATATCTACCGATTTTACGCTATTTTCATTGATTTTTGAGATCCTACCTTGTACTTTCGACGTCGCTGGAGATGCGGAAACATTTATTTTCACGATAAAATGCAAGTGTTTTAATGTATTCAAGATATTCCTATGATAAATTTTCCTAGTGGGATTTCCAATGAAAAGCAGAACTAGCTCTAAAACCTCGACATAAATTTTCCGCGCATGATTCATCTGCAGCTAGTGATAGATGACCATCGCGGTTTTCTTCTGGAAAGGTGGCAATGTGTCCCAAATTTTTCAGTGGAAAATAAAAAAATTTGGGACACATCTGCTTTTCATTGGAAATCCCACTAGGAAAATTTATCATAGGAATATCTTGAATACATTAAAACACTTGCATTTTATCGTGAAAATAAATGTTCCCGCATCTCCAGCGACGTCGAAAGTACAAGGTAGGATCTCAAAAATCAATGAAAATAGCGTAAAATCGGTAGATATCCCCAGTGACCGGCAATACGGCAGGACGGCGGTTCAGTCTGTGGCTGATATCTCGAGAAGATTTTGTCAAAAAGTATTGTGCGACCACTCATTTTGTTCGTCACAATCTAGGCTATAAGACTACATTCCGAGAAACAAAAATAAAAAATGTTCCTACGATTAGTGCCAATTTAATCTAACAAAAATCTCAAATTTTTTTTTTTTTTCGAGAGATATCTTAAATATCTTGAAATCTTGGAATCTTTTCCAAAAACTGGCAATGCCATTGTCTTCAGCGACCTCGAAAGCATAAAGTAGGACAGAAAAAAAAAAATTGTTCCAATCCTTTTTTATCAATTTCCACGGGCTGAAAGAACCCCACTCTCGTACGATCAAGGCAGCGCTACTTATCGAGCTTGCGCGAGTGCTAAATCTCAATATTTTTTTACCAAAATTTACATACGTAGTTTCTAGACCATACCGAACATTTTGAGTGCTGAGCACCTAAAATCGGAACACCTTTAGTTTTTTTGGGTCAGCCTAATGAGGCATGCCTTTAGCAATTCAGCTGTTATTTGATCTATACCGGCGGCCTTGTTGTTTTTCATGCTTTGGATAGCTTTCACTATTTCATCGATTGTAGGCGGTGGTGTTTGTATTCGACTACTACTGCGAGTCACTGCGGCAGTTGTAGTTGGTGATTCTGGTTGTGGGGATGTGGTAGACATGGGATTTAGTATATCACAAAAATACTCTTTCCATCTCTTTAGTTGTTCGACCGCGGATGTTAAGAGATTTTCATTTTTGTCTTTGATAGGGCGGCTCTGTTGGAGTTTTCTGCCAGATAATCTGCGGGTGATATCGTAAAGCTGCCTGAGATTTTGAGCATTTGCAGCGCTTTCGGCTTCGCTCGCGAGGTCGTTATACATTCTTCTCGTATGCACGATCGCCTGACTTCTTCACTGAGAGGGTTAGTTTTAGCGTCATCTCTCAGTTTTTTTGCGCTTCTTCTTTTTTCCACAGCACATTAGATCAAATGAATTGTTTTTCTGTGAAAAATTATTAAAAGCGAAAGTTTGATTAACTGTAGCAAAGGGAAAATTAAGAATAGTTTCAAAAAAAAATTTAGAAAAATTAATCCTTCCGTGAACAATTACTCTTTTGAGGACAAAAATAAAATGGGAACAGTAGTTCTTCTAATTATTTTCAGTGAATATTGTTTGTCATAGTGCTCTTTGTATGTATATATACCAAATTTCATACATTTGTGTTGAATAGTTTCGATAATATAACTAGTTCAGTTTTTGAGTGGCGTGTTTTTGCCTATTTTTTCAATGGATATTAATTTTCCTAATGCCTTTCGCATCTGTACCAAATTTCATTAAATTGGCTCAAACCGTTGCAGAAGTGTGACGAATTGTGTAAAATAGGGATATGACACCGCCCATTTTTCTAGCTCATTATATTTCTCTTAATGATTCTAGTATGCTTTCAAAAATTCATCAATCAGGTGAATTGTTTCCGAGCCCATAAAGTCCAGAAAGGCAAAGATTATCTATTTCATTTGTATATAATAAGAGACCTAGAAAATATGGTATTACTCGCAAATCGCAAAAAATTCTGAATGGATCTAAACTGAAATGATTTCACAAATTATTGGTTTATTCATTTCTGTTTAAGTTTGGTTAGCCGTTCGTAGCGGATTTTTTAAAAGCTTACATACCGCAATTTATAGTTTTTTTTGAATAAAATCATTAATCCTTACCTATCTTAATATTCTCCATTTTAAAATTTGTACTAACTATTTGCCAACTACTTACTTGTAAGAGGTAGAGTGTGGTGCTATTAGTAAGCCAAGTTTTACAGCTGCCCAATAAAGTTGGAAAAAAATTCGACCAAAATTCATATGAGGATTGCCAAATAAGTATTTTGTAGTCGAGCAAATGCGCCATTCGCTTTGTCCGAAGGTCCAGCGAATGCGAATGACGCTATTTATAGAGTCGTGAGCTCTGCGGATAACATCGTCCATTACTATTTAATTTGAACCGGATTGGTAAAAGCAATCAATCTAGGCGCACACCCGACTCGGACGCTTAGGAATCTGAAAGCTTTATTTTATGTCAGACTTTACATTTGAAGCTCTTGTTTTGAGCCTTGATGAGGTTAACGATCTTGGGTGAAGCACCTCCCGCGTCTAACCAATGCATCCCGGATGAAATTTCGGTCGATGCCACCAACGAATGTAGTGCTGTAGTTGATCAGATGAAGTGAAACGAAGCCTTTGAATCTATTCCCTGATAATGAAGAAGATGTTCATATGATCAACACACAATCTGTTTAGATGGAAGACAGTTTGTTATTTCTGAATAAGAAGCTCTAACTACTCGCTGACTCCGGTATAAAGTATTTTTGACATGTTATTGAATGAGGTTGACAAAATCATAATGTCTCTGTAGTTTTGAAATATTTAAATTTTTAGGTAAATTGGCACTAACAAATAGGAATGTAGCAACAGTGACAGCAGCATCATTAGTGGCAACTATTCATATATGTTTGGGGTCTTATTGTATTTATTGTGGAGAGAAGTGGAGTTTTATTTTTCTCATTAACTGTAAGTTTCTTTCAAATGTGTGGAAGCATCATTACTTCATTGAATGAAGAAATTTCCTTGCAATATTCTGCGATAAGAAAAAAATATTGAATGTACCATTTTATTCACTGCGTATTCTTTCGCAAGGACATAAATGTTCGACATTAAAGATGGCACACTGCAAATGAACAAATGTAAGATGCTTGTACTAATGGCTTTTTGTTGACTGTTTTTCTTTTCTTACAAGCGCAATGATTTGTTTTTAATTTCCTTAGCTCCAGGGGTGTAAATATAATGCAAAATATCAGAGTACATAAATTAATATTTGGAATGTTTTTTTCTTGTGTTGTTGTATTGAAAGTTAATTTATTATTTTAGGAAATCAAAAATATTTGCTGGTATGAGAAACAGGAAAAATGCATTTGTCATTTAGTGGTTGTTGGCGCGATTCGCTTTTCTATTTTGGAAGGGGGAGAAAAACCAACAGGAAAAGGAAATTCTTTATTTCCGTTTTGAAAACAAAATTAAATGAAAGTAAACAGTACAAAAATAAATTTGCAAATTATTTTATAAATAGTCAAACGCTTTGCTTTAAAAAAGTGTTTGAGATTACTATCCTTGCAGTATATTGCTAGGTACGTACTTAGAACGTTTTGTCATGCGGGTGCTATATTTCGTCGGCTGAATGCTCTTTTGATCCATATAACATACATAAAAATATATTTCGAGAAAATCATAAAAAAAAGTTTGGCCATTGATAACAGAATATTTTCGTGATAGATTTTTTTTCTAATTTTGGCAAGGGATTGATAGCACTGTGGAACAATATCGAACTTTTTTTAAAACACATTGCAAAATCCAAAAAATTCTTAAAGTAGACGTTAAAAAAAATACCCGTGTCTCGTGGTTTCCCCCAGCACATCACATTTTTTTTAATTCGATTTTTGAAGTTTTTTTATCCACTGTATATGAAAAAAACCAAAAATTAAATCGATGAATTTAACAATATGATCCTTACATTTGAGGTGTATCATGTGTTCAAAAAACTTATGCAGGATATTGCGGGGAATATTTTTGTAGAAAATTTTAACCATGGCTAACCCCCACATGTGGGTCATTTTTGCCCTTTTCTTAAAAAGGTACAAAAATATCACCTAAATCAGGGGAATATTGAGTCAGTATGTACTACAGAAATATTTGCTATAAAAATTTCACTACTAGTTGCTAAACACTTAATGGTCGAAATTGAAGCCCGAAACCAAAAAAATTGCTAAAATCAATTACGACTTTTCACATTGTATATTAATTACATCCCTGACGCGCTTACCTTAAGTTTTAAGAATTTTTCGTCTTTGGCAACTCTTAGTGAAATTTTTTGTAGGATATTTTTCCAAATTTTTTTAACCCATTGTGGCTCAGTTTTAGAAAAAAGGGCCAAAAAGACCCATAAAAACAGGATATAATAGGTTAATGAGTTCTAGGAAAATGATCCCTGTATGATTTCGTTATGATCGTGTGAGAACGAGTTTTGTCTAAAATGTAGTTTTAGAGTTTTACAGTGGGGTGAAATTTGGAAAATATTGATTGTTAGAAGTGCTTACTGATTTTAACGATTTTTTGATTTCGGGATAAAATTTTGCTTTTTTAGTGTTTAGCAACTAGTAGTGAAATTGAATAGCAAATATTTCTGTAGTACATACTGACTCAATATTCCCCTGTTTTAGGTGTCATTTTTGTACCTTTTTAAGGAATGGGCAAAAATGACCCACATGTGGAGGTTGTGCAGGGTTAAAATTTTCTATGAAAATATTCCCCGCAATATCCTGCATAAGTTTACTGAACACATGATACACCTCAAATGTAAGGATCATATAGTTAAATTCATCGATTTAACACAAGAATGCGGTATTTTTGTTTTTTCATATACATAGAAAGAAAACTTCAAAAATCGATTAAAAAAATGTGATGTGCTGGAGAAAAATCACGAGACACGGGTATTTTTTTTTAACGTCTACTTTAAGAATTTTTTGGATTTTCTCATGTGTTTTTTTTTTGTGTCGAACGGTGTAGGTGATTAAAGTAACTTCTCCCAAAGTTTGGGTTCCGCAGCCAACAAATTAACTAAATTAACTATTTTTCTTTTGCAGGAATAGTATTTGTACATTTGCTCCATAAAGTACATGGAAATGACCACTTGATTTATTCTTTGCACGTGGAGCAAAAAATTTCGAAATTACTCATGTGAATAATAACAGTCCAACAATGGTTTTAAATTCCGGAATTTGATTAGCTAAACAATAAAGGAGAGACATCTCTATTTTAAAAATCTGAACTTAGTTCTTTTCTTTCATGTAGGGATTCGTAGATATCCCACTTCAAAGTGCAGAAGTAGTTGTAGTAATCTTACTCACTAAACTTTACCTTCCAACTTCTCCAACAGGATCATTACTTTTTCAAATATTATTCACTGAAATAAAGATTTCTCAGCTCTATACAAAGGACTATATTATATTTGTATGCCTGTACTTCAAAGGATTAGGATCTAATTGGAAAAGTAAAAACTCAGAAGTATGTATGGAAATTAATGGCTATAAGACTATTTCGGCCAAATTACATTATCCTTTGCCCTGGAAATGCTCCATATTGCATTTCTTGGAGAAAATAAGAGTACTAATAAGTACCGCACGTAACGCACCAAATGCATATCGGGGCGATTTCTAAAAACTTGTTGCCGACTATTATCCAAAATATACGGAACTTCGTAAATATCTGCGTTGCTTTCGATATCTGACTCAAAATTTTCTAGGTCTGAAAAATTTTTTAGAATTTTCACAAAGCCAATGTGGATTCTATTTCTTCAGCATCAACTGTTCGTAAACTAATGGTTAACCAATGTTGTTTGAAGTCTTAACTAATGAGTAAAAACTAATCGTTGTCGGTTAAGCCCTTATCTTTAGTTAACTTTTAACTGTGAATTTGGGCCTAAGACTTTCCGCGTAGATTATCTTAGCTTTATTTAAAATCAAGACCATTACAGTCTTTATCTTGAACATAACGTTTTTCGAGATAATCCAACTACTAGAATTTCACTCAGACACTAAGAACTATAAATGCAAGCGCTGAGTTCAAACTGGGCGAACTCTGAAAAGAGGGCGTGGCAACTCCCATACAAATAAATACTTCGAAGTGCCATAGTCAAAACATTTTTTGCGATAAACCAACTTAATTTCACCCAAGCAGTAAAAACAGTAAAGGCAAGTCCAAGATCTGAAAAAAAGCTATGTGAACTCAGACAACTCGTACAGCACCTCCAGTACAAGCCAAGTTTTCATAATACTGTAGTGTTAGGTATTTAATGTTTGGCCAGGCCAAAGGTAACACCCTTTCTAGTCAAAATCAAAATTGATAAAAACTTATTTGAGAGTTTCAATGGGAAAAGAAAGGTAACGCAACTTAGCTATTCTACCATTGAAATTTTAAGATCGGTGCTGTCAATAACAACATTGCTGAGCAAAAATCTCGAAGAATTTACACTGAAAGAGGACCCCTTTCCGTTAATTTGCCAGGGGCCTGCCTCAAACGGTGTAGTTACGCCACTGGCTCAGTCTAAATTTTCTCAGAAAAAATCTATAGTATTTATTCTCAGTAATATTATTTAGTATGTTTCTTTTAACTCATGCACTTCGAAAAAGTTTCCTTGAAATCCAGATTGTGGATAGTTTGGGCTATATAAATAAAGTTCGTACTTATGTTAAAACAAAACTCCTTTGCAATAAATTAAATTCTGTCTAAAAAAATACACTAATGTTTGCACAAACCCACACATCCTTACGAAACTCTTGATTAAAATAAATAGCCAGGACAAACAAAGTTTCGCTACTTTTTTTTCTGCACTTAATGCATAATTAATTCCACCGTAACTCATGTGCTGCTTCCTCAATCTTCTCCATGCATTCCTATATCCTTGTGAAAAACATATGCTCAGTGCAAAAGGATTTAGAAAAAAAAAATTTTTAAAAATTCAAAATAAAATCCACCATAAAGTCCGCCTTTTTCGGGTTGCCACACAATGTGGCATAAAGTAATGTTGCGCAGCTTAAACATGACAAAACCTCAAGTTGGCTTCCAAAGCAACGACAAACATAAAAACTTCCGCCCACTTGTATGCCGCCCACTTTTGAGCGAAACACATGAACACATATCCACACACATTCATACCAATGCAAATTGCGCTTTGAAGGACGCATTTGTCCACAACTTTTATTCATTTCATTTGATGTACATTTGCAGTTTTGTAGCTTCTGTCGCTTGGTACTCTTTTTCAATTTGCTCCTTTTTTCTTCTTGGATTGCTACCACAAACTTTTGGCTGCACTTGTGTTAAATCTGTGTCCATTTTATAATAATTTGATGCATATGTGATGGCTTATTCTTTTTAGCGAGTGCTCTCTCTCCCTCTACTTTTAACTCAATGTAAACTTAAGTGTTTTGAATTGTTCGCTTTGGTTAATTTGTAAAAATGAGCGGGACTTAGTTCCAACAAGTAGCAGTTGTAGAATTCAGTGTTGTAAAAAGACACTTTGAAATTGAAATTTAATGAAATTTGATTTTTTTTTTTAACAAATAGCGCCCTCTAGTGGTCAAACTTTTAGTTGTGGAAAGATGAGCAGTAGGAAGAAAACCATGTATGTATTCTCCTTTAACACCTAGGGGGAGCAAAGGGCCAATATGTAACCCCTTGCGATGACTTTGATCTCTTGCCACGACTTTCCCGATTCTAGGATTTCCTTTTCCAGCTACCTTTTTCAGTTGGTTTTGGGAAAGCATAGTAGAGTATATTTCCTACAGTTTTTAGGTTATAACTGAGTATATGTCTCGGCCTCAAAAGAGCCAAATTTTCTGGAATTGAAAAATATTCCAAAATTTAGGTTAAAATTCTTGGACTTTAAAGTTTTGTCATTTATCGCGCTTTAACGTAATGCATCAAACATAAAAAAATTTCAAGTTGTGGATTCATTATACACTGTGAAACAAAAAAACCGAAAATCATACTAGGACTGACATAGCTCTTACAAATTTCAACCGATTTCTATTCTGAAGACAATTTTCGAAACCTGTTGTTCTGCTTTTGTTTTTGGATATATTTTGAAATACGAACATTAAATGGTCGCTTTTTCATAATATGCAAAATTTTTTATCAAATTGCGCCCTCTAGCAGACAATCGCTTAGTCTTGGAATGATAATTTGCAAGAAAAACTTCTTACAGGACTTCCTGTAGATCAATGAGAAAAAACTTAAGCCCTGTCAAATTAGCATAAAAATTGTCAAATAATATCCCCTAAGCTATAAGTTTTACCTAAAAAATTTATGTTTTTTGTAGAGCTCTATAAATGAGTGTTTTTATACCCTTCACTCAGGGTATGTTCACATATGTTACGGAGCACTTTCCTGAATATTCTCAAGTAAAATTCAGAAAAAACATATGTGGCACACGGTAAGGGAAAAGGTTAAAAAGTCTAAATTTCTCTTTATGGCCATATTATAGGTCATAAAAATCTGGAAAAATTCAAGCAAATTCATTTATAAAAAAGTAAAATGACCTTGTTCATGATGTTTTTTTTATGTAAGCCCCCCATGCCGGGTAAAAGTCAAAAAACGCAAAATTTTCACGACCTCCTGGCAGCCCCTCATGTCAAAATTTTCCTGTTCACCTATTGGGAATTTAATTTTACACGTCTAGTAATTTATTCCACCACATTTGGTTGTAGAATATGAAGAAAAAAAATGTTTTTCTGAAAAGCTGGGTCAAATAAGGGAAGATTATTTTCGGATATGCCCATATACTCTTGCTCAGCGTCACCTCTTGAGCCGAAATAGCAATTTCCGTTCGTCTGTCAGACTGTCTAGATGTCTGTCTGTCCGTTGAAATCATTTTAATATTTTTGGAGAGCCAGATTATTCAATGAAATTTGGTACACTGCCTTCGTCATGAAAGTTAGCTCGACTAATTGAAATTGAGCGAAATCAGCCTATGCACACGCCTATCGCCCAAACAGAAAATATATTAAAAATGCTACTTTAGCAGTATTTTTCACCACAATGTAACCATAATACATATAAATATTATAGACGGTAAGCGCAAGCTCTGAGCAAAAACTAGGCGAACTCGGACAAGAGGGCGTGGCACCTTACATATAAGCAAGAGTTTCAAAATGCAACACAGAAAGCGTTTTTCGATATAATCCAACTAAATTACACTCAGACACTAACAAGACCTGAGCAAAAACTAGGCGAACTTGGAATACTGAAAGTGTTTTTTGAGGTAATCCAACCAAATTTCACCCACACAATAAAAACAGTAAGTGCAAGATTTGAGCAAAAGCTATATGATTTCAGGCATGACGTCGCACAGTATGAGATTTTGCCAATCTAGGACGTCAAAATTCAATTTTTGCCGTAGTTTCAAAGTTATCGAGTCGAAATTTTGTATATGAACTTAAATTCTTTATGCGGAGGTCTGGTTCAGATATGAAAAAAAATCGGACAAAATCTACTTGCACCTTCTATACAAATGTGCATTTTTTTTTTTGTAGAAAAAAAAAAATGTAAAAAAATTGGTCGTAATGCACGGTGTGCCTTAACCCGTTCTAAATCGGACGTCGTAGCACATCAAATTTTTTTCCAGATTCTGTTTACTTATCGTTCAAATGATGTACAAAAAAATTTTCACTCGTGACTCCTCGACTAAATTTTGAGATAATCGCTTTTCCAATTGGGACATTTTCCCATACAAAAAGAAAAAAACAATTTTTTTAACTACATTAAACAAAAATTAAAAAACCTTGCAAACGAAGCGCTATGCAAAAATAGTATAATATCGATGACTCACAACGGCAGGGCAATGCATATAAAGGGAAAAAACAAGGAAATTGGAATTTTTGCATGTGCTGTGTTTTTCTTGTAGCTGTGATTCTCGTTTAATCTATGCTAAAAGTTAAATAAAGTATGCTTGCAAAACTCTATAAGATGTCGGCAAAGCGTCTGATGAGGAATTGACTTATTATAGTCAATTTTGACCTGTGGTGGGTCCCGAAACTAGTAACGCAAACCAGCCTTCCGATACATTTTTTTTTTTTTTTTGCTTTTTTTATTTATGTGTATTTTTGCCTTGTTTTTTGTGTTTTTATTGTTGTTTTACTCAAAAACACTGAACAGTAAGCTCCAACCATCAATGTATTTTCATTGTTGGTAGCTAATAATGTTAATCATCATCTGTTCCAAAAAACAAAAAAAAAAAATAATCACAATCGATGTGTTTTGCGATGCTAAAGGCGAATTCAATCTCAGAATTGCTCTATCGTGTATAGTTTATGAGATATTGTAACCTAAAGACCAAAAAAAGTCGTTTTTTGCCATTTTTTGAAGCCATATAACTATGTAACATATCATTTATTTATCAAATGTGGCTTAAATACTTGAAAGCCCCAATCTTTTCCTTTAAAACCTAATTTAAATTATATGTATATCTTCATGCTTCTAAGAGACATCGTAGACCGAAATATTGGCAAAACGGGTTTTTTGCACTTTTGTGTCTATTTAGGTTAGGATATCTTTGAGGAAAAAAAGATATCAACATAACTAAAATTAGGTTTTAAAGGCAATGATTAGGACTTTAAAGTTGTTTACCAGATTTAACAATATTAAAATTTCTTTCACATTTTAAACATGTTCAACGAACCGACCATTTCAAAATTCAGCCGTATGCCATACACGTAACAACAACTCTCGGAGTGTCAAACGGCTGAATTTAGAAGTAGTCGGTTCGTTGAACATGTTTAAAATGTGAAAGAAATTTTAATTTTGTTAAATCTGGTAAACAACTTTAAAGTCCTAATCTTTGCCTTTAAAACCTAATTTAAGTTATGTTGATATCTTTTTTTTCCTCAAAGATATCCTAACCTAAATAGACACAAAAGTGCAAAAAACCCGTTTTGCCAATATTTCGGTCTACGATGTCTCTTAGAAGCATGAAGATATAAATATAATTTAAATTAGGTTTTAAAGGAAAAGATTGGGGCTTTCAAGTATTTAAGCCACATTTGATAAATAAATGATATGTTACATAGTTATATGGCTTCAAAAAATGGCAAAAAACGACTTTTTTTGGTCTTTAGGTTACAATATCTCATAAACTATACACGATAGAGCAATTCTGAGGTTGAATTCGCCTTTAGCATCGCAAAACACATCGATTGTGATTATTTTAATTTTTGTTTAATGTAGTTAAAAATTTTTTTTTTTTCTTTTTGTATGGGAAAATGCCCCAGTTGGAAAAGCGATTATCTCAAAATTTAGTCGAGGAGTCACGAGTGAAAATTTTTTTTATACATCATTTGAACGATAAGTAAACAGAATCTGGAAAAAAATTTGATGTGCTACGATGTCCGATTTAGAACGGGTTAAGGCACACCGTGAATGAAGATATCAACTTGAAAATTTGTATTTGCCATTTCAGTGGTAACTGAATACTACTGTAAAAAAAAAATGGGAGTGATTAAAAAAGATAACATAATTTTTTTTTTTTTATGATTTCAGTGCAATTGTTCATTATAACACTTCAGTCATTGTAAAAAAAGTAGCCTTTGGGCAAAAAATGGGCAAGATTTTATTTTTGAAGTCTATTCTATGAGTATTTATGCTTATCCTGTATGCTTTGTCATAGCCGAGCTACGCCCAACTTGTAAGTTATGGTCTATGAAAGATTCAAGATGTTTGAAATTTGTTTTACCTTTTAGCTGTTTATAAAATAATTTGATTAAAATACTTAAGAGCAAATGTAAGGGTCGTGTATAGCAAAAATTTTAAGTAAAAGTATTGGCCTTTAATGCAAAAAGCTTTTTGCCAAAAAAAAAAAAAAAAAAAAAACCGCTCACATCTTCAATTTGATCGTTCAAAGTTTTGTTATCGATGCAAGTTTGAAAATTAGTTTTTGCATGCTGTTCAATAGTGCGGGTTTGATAGCTATTACCATGCCAATGACATTTCTCTTATTCTCTTTTATGCTTATTTTCGTAACGATTGGGGTCTTTTCTAGCAAATTAAAAATATGATCGATTTTCAAGCACATTTTTTTTTCATTTTGACGTCCTAGATGAGCAAAATCTCACACTTTGCGTTGTGGCACCTCACGTAGAAGAAATATTTTCAAAATATTGCAGTGTAGGGTATTTAATGTTTGGCCAGGCCAAGGGTAACACCCTTACTAGTTTTTTTTAATGCGTGACTCACCGTTTATGAGTTATTGCAATCTTAACACTTCACTATGCCAACTCTTACGCGGCACTGCATATTTTACTAATTTTTGTATCATTTTAAACTAGGATGTCTCATTAGCTAAAAATCTACCGAAAAAAATGTTTAAGCAAGTTTTATAGGAAATTTAAAAGCTACAAAATTGTGGATGGAAAGTTAGCGAGATGTTTGCAAAAAACTAATTTTTGTAGCCTTTGACCTTTAATACCCTTTTTGATTGAAAGGGGACTTTTGTCATTTTATTTATAATGGTGTATCTAAGAGGTGTACCAATTTCCAGCTTTTTTCCTAAATATTGTAAATTCAAATGCTAAGTAGCCTGAACTACGTAGGAAATAAACTTCTTTAAGTTCGTCACGAAGTTGAAAAAAACTGTCAAAAAACACAAATTTTTGTTGTTTGGACCTTTATTCAAGCCATGGTTGGGACATCTTTTCGAGGATTTTGATCCAATTAAAGCCTTTGTTATGAGGCCTGCTCCTAAAATAATCTCTGCTGCAATTAAACTATATCAATTTTGTATTTTTATTTCATGACATCCAACACAAAAAAAGTAATGGACAATCGATTCATAAGTGCGCGCAGGCATAATATCGATTAAATGAAAAATAGCATACTCAAGTTTCGGAACGGTCAAATATTTTGAAAGATGCATTATAGGTAAGAAAAATATTTCAATTATAGGGCAGAACGGGGTTAAATCGCCACGGGGTTAAACAATCAATTGCCTCTAATTTTTTTTTAATAAAGTCGAATCGAACGACCGTTGGTACAGTAGATAGTGATCGATGTAACGCAACTTTGGCAAAAGATTCCACTACCGCACTTGTGTTATAATCTGAGTTCTGACGAAAGAAAGATTTGACGCGTCCTCGCCGCAATATTTTCAGTCGACAAAAGTTCAAAATTCCCCAAATCAGTGAAGTGTAGAAAGAAAGGTAAGTGTTTTCTAAGAGCAGAATAACATGCTGAATCCAAATCTGTAAATGGTTACACAAAATTTAAATTTGCTTAAAAGTTATTCGCCTTAAAATAAACAAAAGTACGTGAGGTTAAATAACCAGAAGGAGAAACAGGCATTGGCGACCATGGTAAGGTCGGAAAAAAAGATTTTAAAGAAATTTTCCGAGCAAAAAACCAAGACACGGCAGCAAAAAACAATACTCGTCGCTTCAAAAGAGGTCGTCCAAGAAAAGTAGGATACGTTGAGGAAAATTACGCCAGCGATTAATGAAACTCAAGAGAAACTTTTTCAAGTTAATTTTGTTCTTTTGTAACGTTTTGTAAAATTCTGATGAAATAACAATGTTGGTCACTTTTATTATAAAAAGAAAGTTTGGTTGCTTTACCCCACCTGGTGAATTTTGTAACAAAGGGTTCAACGAACCAGGAACAGTTGAAATTTTCAAATTATTATCATAAACAAAGTTTTTACAGAGTGCCAACCACAAAAGTGGTTGTTTAACCCCGTTTTACCCTATGCCATAATTTTCGATTTATTCTCTAAAAGTGCTATATTACACAGTTTAATGTGTGTATAACTACTATAAGTACTTTTCTCTCAAATTCTCAACGTTGTCAAGGATGTATTTATAATGTAGCAGATAATAACTATTTAAATTCAAAACATCAAAGTGTAAGTTCTGATGAGATTTGCCCCTGCTTTATGTCATCATATTATGGCTATAATGTAGACTGCAATTTAACATAAATTTTATGTTTCAATACGTAACGTAACGTATACTTGCGTGAACGCATTGTTGTTTAAATATTCATAAATTCAGAAGCATACAATTTTTCAGCAAAATCTCTATACAAAAATGTGTAAAATGCCCAACGGAACGAACGAACTGGCGGGGTAATAATAATCAAAAATAATCATTATGGTAATTTGGGAGCGCCTAAATGTATGCAATCTCATAATGTATGTTGCAAATTAATGTGAGTTACTGTGCAAGTGCAAGTGTGCACATACCCAAGAGGAAAAATTTCTAGCGCTTCTGATCCAAGCACTTCAAAAGTGCTTGTCCCCATAGAAATTTAGAAGCACTATCACAATGATTTTTTATAAGGCTGCAGTAAGAACAACGTGAGTTCGAACCCAGCCCGGGAGATTTTTTTTTTTTACTTTTTTTTGCTTTATTTTTTTTTTAATTAAATATTTTTTATTCAACATCTTTAATTTCACTTTTCTATTTTCCCTTCTCTTATTAATTTACTTTTGTTTAACCGAATTGAAATTGATTACACAATGATTCCATATTAGGCTGCAGTAAGAACATGGGCGTACGCAAGGGGGGGCAGGGGGGGCAGCTGCCCCCCTAGCTCTAGTTTTAGAGTTACAAATATATCATATTCATTCATTTTTACAGTAGTTTTTACAACTTTTCATATTAAAGCCAAATAAAACACGATTTTTTGGACAATAGTTTATACAAATACACTTTTTTTATCTTTACTATACTATTTATATATTTACTTGCAAACAATTTGAAAGTAAAATCGGATAATATTTTAGAAAGTTATTAAGGTTTCACTGAAGTAGGACTATTCGTTTTTTATATGTTTTTTGCTCATAACTTTTTTTTTCTTCTCAGAAGAGATACCCAAAGCTGCTTAAAACTAAAGACTATGTTTTTGCAAAAAATGCTGCGTTAAAAAATTCAAAATTTTTTGTGCAAGTAGTATAGATAATATCCGGTTCCAAAAGTCGATTTATTTACTTATGTTTTTCAATTACGTGGTCGGAAAAGCATTCGTTTGCTCAAAAGGAAGGTTCTTACGAATTAAATGTATAAGGCTTAAAATGCTTCAAATCGTTCAATGAATCAAAGTATTTGATAAATTTTTTCAGACCATTTTAAACTTTTCAAAAATTGGTCAAAGAAAAAGAAAACAAAAATTCAAAAAACTCTAAAAAAAATCACACGTGTACTTTGTACGATTCTAAGCATTTTAAACATCATACAATTTTTTTGCTTCATAAAAATCGACCCAGTTTATTGTACCTGTTTATTTTTCCGATAAAAAATCAAAATAGTCTTCACTGAAACCTTATTAACATTTTAAAATATAATCTGATTTTAGTTAGTTTGGGCTTAAAATATTTAAAATTAAATACGCTTATAAATAAAAATATAAAAAATATTGCAAAATTGTAAAAAACTGCTATGAAAATTAATTTTTCGCTCAGTTCTAACGTTTAACTTTAACTCAGCCAATTTGAATAGGATTTTAGTAATTGATACATTTAAAAGAAGCCTAAGAAGTTTTCTTTAAAATAGTGTATAAAAAAATTCGATCAAATTGGGTTTCTCGAAATATTTTTTTATAAAATTAGAGCTATAACCTCAAAAATCGAAAGTGTCGATTATATCTAGAACGGCTCCTCGAAAAAAAAATTAATGCGTTTTTTGGAGTCAACGACCTCAAATTAGTTTAGAAATGTGAAATGTATTTAAAAGGTAACATACCAAAGCAAATTTTTATTTAGAAAGTTATCTAAGAGTACCTTCATAAGTTATTATGAACTTTTATTTAATATTTTAGTGCACAAAATATACACAGCTCTTACATTGAAATTTCTCAAAAAAAAAAAAAAAAGGTTCGCAAAATTTTGAGTTTGGCCCCCCCCCCCTAGATGAAATCCTGCGTACGCCCTTGAGTAAGAACAACGTGAGTTCGAACCCAGCCCGGGTGATTTTTTTTTTTCCGTTTTTTTATTTGTTTTTGCTTTATTTTTTTTTTTTTATTAAAATATTTTTTATTCAACCTTTTTTATTTCACTTTTCTATTTTAATTTCTCATTTTTATTTACTTTTGCTTACTTGAGTTGAAACTGATAACACAATGATATATGTAATGCTGCAGGACAACATTTGCTTAATATACAAATTTAATAATTCTTCATATCATCGGGCGTTGGTGGAGCCGTCTAAAGGGTTGGTAAATGTAAGAAAAAAATATCTAACATCGTGGATTCAAATCCTGGCGCTGCCAGTTTTTTTTTTTCTTTTTTTTAATTTTATTGAAAAAACGCTTACCGCAGCATTACAAATAAGTGCTTTAAAAACTCTTTTTTGGTAAGGCTGCGGTAAGCTTTTGCTCGCTTACATCCTATGACATGCAATGTTAAAAAGAAAGTATTGTTCTTACGGAGCGGAAGCGCTTTTTGGTGAAAAGGATGCACTTCAGAAGGGTTTTTGAAGCACTTCTTTTCCCCTTGGGTATGTACACACATACATACGTGCGTTAACTGACACAATAAACATTAATTGTTGTAAACAACATGCATGCTCAGCATGAGTACCTGCCAAATACCCAGTTGGAAACTAAAGGAAGCTGTCCTTAGGAAGGAACTAATCTGTATTAAATAATTTTTTACTTGACATGTAACGTAGAAAGCTATGAAAGATGCATGCTGTATTTGTTTTAACATGCTTACCACATTGCTTACCCGGTAGTCCAGTTGGTAATTATGTTGACACTGTGTTGCATTTTTTGTTTGTACTATTTAAACTGGGCAACATGCTTAATTGGCTATATAGAGAATTTAGTTTCGTTGTGGCCAATTGGCTGAATACGTGGCGTAACTTTTGACAGTAATCGCTGTAGATTCTACTTATTTGCATTATTTTTTTTTGTGCATTTACCAATGAGTTTGTTGCGATTTTATATTTGTGGTGGCTTAACAATTTTGTAAATCTTTTGAGTGCGTGTTTGAACTAAATGCACGTACATAATCGCAACCGCGTATCCTATTTAGTTTGCGGTTTTGTGCGAAATTCGGCCAAATTTGCAACTAAGGAAAATTTTTCCTTTTTCAATGTTAATTGAAATATGGAAATGAAGCGTTTATATAGAAATACTTTTGTTTTATTGTCTACCACAAAAATGTTAAGATTGAAGACTTAAATTATATGCATATTAGACTGCTTCATAATATTTTTGTTTGTTTCCGATTTGCTTTCCAACAAGTGTTTTTGTTAAAACCATAGAAAATAAAAACTCTGGTGTAAGGAGAGCCCATAATATTAATATTTAGTGGTGGCACATCGTATTTCTTTGTTTTAAGTTTGAAAGAGTACTCTTCTAAACAATTTTGTACATATCTCGTGAAGAAAAAAACGCAGACAAATCAGACTACTACCATTGGAAAGAACATAAAATTTTTCATAAAAAAGTTTATAACAATTTTTTTCGTGAAGATGTTACTTCGGTAGTTTTTTAGCTTTCAAAGCTTAAAATCGTTTTAAAACTTGAGAAAACTGTGTTTAGCTTTAAAGCGAAATATTTATTTTCAAAACGATTTTTAACTTTGAAAGCTAAAAAACTACCGAAGTAACATCTTCACGAAAAAAATTGTTATAAACTTTTTTATGAAAAATTTTATGTTCTTTCCAATGGTAGTAGTCTGATTTGTCTGCGTTTTTTTCTTCACGAGATATGTACAAAATTGTTTAGAAGAGTACTCTTTCAAACTTTAAACAAAGAAATACTACCACCAGTAAATATTAAATTATGGGCTCTCTTTGCACCAGAACTTTTAGTTTCTATCGTTTTAACAAAAACACTTGTTCGAAAGCAAATCAGAAACAAAAAAAAAAAAAAAAATTATGAAGCAGTCTAATGCACATAAATACAAAAATAAAGTTGACTGTATTCATTCCCACTCAGTGTTTTGAAATCGAAGAAATTAAAAGCAATTTGTGTACTTAGCAAGTGCACAAACCAATTAGCACGAGGTGTATTGACCATGTGGTGAAAATAAATTACCAGTAATAATGAGTAGCTTTATATTGTAATGTTTAGTACAAAGCACTTCGTATGTAGCTCTTTCTTGAACCATTAAAAATCTTCTCTCATGAAGCAAAAAATGAAACAGCTTGGAAATTTTAAACAAAACATGACAGAAGTCCTGAATCTTTATTACGAAGTATTAAATCGGAGGTTGAATCACAATTAAAGTGACCAGTGAGTGAAACTCACCAGATCATTGAGGAACAACAGCGAATGCAGTGCTTGCTGAGATACTTGTAACGAAGTACGGTTATGCTGTGATTAATAGATGGCATACCATATATTCGGTTTTGCGGGGCTTTGTGGATCGATACAAGAAAGAAGTGAGTTTGTTTAAAAGTTTCAAATCATCTCTAAAGATTACGAACTTTGTAAGAAAACAAAAACCTTCCATTTAGGATTTTTAGCTGTTTAGGAAGATTAAAATATTCCACTAAGAATTTCCAGCTGTTAAGAAAGACAAAAATCTTTTGCTTAGGATTGGTAGCTTTGCAGAAGTCCGAATTCTTCCACTAAGGATTTGAAACTATTTAGGAAGAAACAATCTTCTACTAAGGATTTCTAACTATTTAAAAAGACAAAATCTCGGTACACAATATAATATAGATTAAGAAATACTGAAATATTCCACTTAGGATAACTTGCTGTTTAGGGAAACAAAAAAATTTTCCACCTTTTTTTCAGCGAAGGAAGACATAAGTTTTTTACTAAGAATTCCACTGAAAGATAGAAATAGTCGCAGTAGTTGAAGAAGGGATTGCAATGGTGCGAACAAGAGACACCATATAAGCAAAGGCGCTGATACGTCTCCCTGTGAAAGATGGTGTCCCCAAAGTAGAGATAAAAAAATCCATTCGGGCCAATCTTGGAACATCCCCTAAGATGTACACTGTATGCTTTAATGAAGACATTTTTCTATTTTTTCTATAAACGGGGTTAGTTCTCCTATTAAAGCCTGGCAAGCAGTCTGAACAGCCATCTTCGTATCGACTATATATGCACAATTCAGTCGCAAAATTGTTAGAAGTATCAACATCAACTGACTACAGGAAACGCTTGAAAGCCTAGGCGGTTTATCTTATGTCCAATGCAAAGCACTAGCGATGCTGCTACATCGGGACAGGTACGGACTAAACGGTGCCATGACATAATCCAAACGGACATAATCTCTATTTTGTAAATGGATGTTTTGTCTGCAAACTATTCGGACTTAATCCTCATTTACAAAATGGGAACTATGTCCACAAATTTTTCGGACATGATCCCAAGAAAAAAGGACATAATCCCCACAACGCCTCAAGAACAAAAATGATATTTTTAGTATGGTAAGATATTATGACTTTTCTCAAATTTTGGCTGTTTTTTTTTCCACAGTTATTTTACATAAGAGTAGGGGTAAGTGGGCGGCCTGTGGCCGCATCTCAGGATTTAAAACTCCCAAAAATCCAAAAAAACTATAATATATCCAACACCTAGTTTTCTGGCTTTTTTTTTTTTTTTTTTTTTTTTTTTTTTTTTTTTTTTACGAACGTTCCCTGCGATCCCACCACCCGCCTAACCGCCCGAGAGGCGCATCCGTGTAACGTACGGTTGGTGACCGACCACAAGCAGACCGGACTGCTCTGCTGTTGAGCGGATCAGTGACAACGCGGGATACACGCTTTGAAGCTACAGATCATGACTGATCATCAGCTACATATTAAATCGAAATATGAAGAAGAAACGAGAAAACGCAACATGAGCTAGGAGTTCAAGTGCAAGATTATTTTACATTTAAGGATAGCTATTGCGGCAGCCTTCGGCATAATCCCCATTTACGAAGTGGGGATTAGCCTGCTGACCTAAAATTTGACGATAGTTCCGGTAAGAGCAACTTGTCCGGGCGAAAGAACTCTACTTGTTCGAGCTATGCAGTGTAATTGGAAGCAAACGCTTGCAGAAGAAAGTAAAAACACCAGGGATTCAAATATATCGAGGACAGGTATAGACTATATCGAATAATTGATAGTGATTTGAGCAGTAAAGTTCTAGATGGTCTGCTCACGTAATTTTTAATGATAGTTCCAGGAAGTACAATCTGCTCAAACGAGAGAACTGGACAAAGTCCGGATTATCGAACGTCGCACAGACATAGAAAATATACGTCTGCAGAATTAAGGTAGAAAAAACAACGATTCTGCTACATTGAGGACAGGTACGGAGTAGATCTACCGACATTTATTTAAAAATACAGCTTTAGTCGGCCTATTGACGCAATACTAACTAGCAATCCGTTCAGGCGAGAGGAATTTTTTAAGCGGACTGAGGGATTACACGAAGGCTTTCCTTGCTCTTACTTCTGGTTAAAAAAGAGAGTCACAGCTTCTTCATGGTTTTTGCGACAGTTATATAAATTTATAAAAGATATATAAGAATATACTTTCTGTCATACACGAACCTTCTCGACATTGCCAATCAATACATTTGTTATGCCTCTACCGTACTGTACTGTGTCATTTCGTTTTACGTTAGCTGTTTTTGACATATTGTTCCAGCTGGGGTACAATGATGATTTATTTTTATTGTTTTTATTCACATGTGGAGCGCTTCTGATCCTTTCATAAGATTCAAGAAAGCTAAAACGTCCATGAAGATTTTTTAAATGCGGAAAAAATAAATAACGTTTTTATCAGAAGTTTTTTAATACGCTTTTCGTATGCTTTAAAATATTTTTTTTCGACATCAGACGAAAATTTAATGGAATTATTGAGCAAAAACTTCTTATTGGCTGCAAACCAAAAGTTCTTGCAAACGAAACTTTTCCAAAAATTTTAAAGATTACGTACAAACCAAAAGAAACATCTAAAGGATAATCGATTGCCCTCAGGATAAATTCAGATTTTACTGTTTGCTGGCGTTAATAAGCAAAACAGCAATTTTCCTCAAACATCAAAGTCAGACAAAATTAATTTTGTAGCCAAATAATTTTACATTATTCATCATGGTTTTCAATTAAATTATGGCTATGAAATATTTGGGTGAAAACTTTTGTGAAACTTAATTTTTTGAAATTTAATTTCAAAGTAATTTATCTTCCCAAAAAAAAATAACTTTTGCGCATACTAAACAACACGAAGAAAATAAAATGTTTAACGTTGCAAAAGGATTGACATTATTCCTTTTGCTCATAAGCATCCTGCTGCCAAGTTACCTAGTCAATGCTCATATGTCAAGGAAGTTTTTCAAATAAATCTTACACAGCCACAGCGCAACAAAGCGAGAGAAGAAAACAAAAAAAAATAAGAATTCCTTAAAAATCCTTTGCAAGAATTGCAAATGTATTACTTTTGGTGCTGACAGCACCTTGAGTTTTGAAAATTTTACCCACATTCTTTCATTTATTGGGTGATGTCTAAATTTCCACTGCTGATTTACATTTCCATACATTTACCGACTTACAAAATCCACTATTGAATGGAGTTAAGACGAAATCTTTGCCAAAAACAAACGAAAAAATAAAGGAACAGACTTCACTCATACGAATCCATATGTTTGCCGTAGGAATAGTGCATTTTGCTCTTTATCTTTGTTGGATTTGTATGTCAGTCAGTGTTTCTTGGCTCAATGTGTTATGTCTGCTAACTTTTCTGACTTCAGTTTTCACGTTGCGAAATTGAAACCTTTCCATTTTCCATTATGTTATCTTCCTGTGGCACTGCAGAAGGTAAGTAGCTGTCTTGAAAGTACATACCATTTTTGTTTCAAAGCTGAAATTGTGCAATTTCTGTGTGTGTGCGAAAATGGATATGCCAACAGTTTATATGGCAATGAATGCGAAGTTTCCTGGAAAATGCTAAAATGAAATGAGGCTTTGTTCTGAATTAGTAAAATTTGTAAAGTCAAAGTTCAAAAATGGCATTTTCTGTCAGGTCCGTAGACAGGACTTTTTTGGTGGGAGTGGAGTTGGGGTAAGAGAAGCTCTGTTTCTATCAAAATCACGAAATAAACTTTTATCGTTTGTATTTCTGCAAGTTAATTGCAAATTCAGGAATGGGTACTCGATACCAAAGACCAAATATCAAAGGCCAAAGACAAAAGACACCGAAGACCAAACGACATAGATCAGAGTCCAAAGATAAAACTCAAATACTAAAGACCAAAGACCAAAGACCAAAGACCAGAGACCAAACATAGAAATCAAAAACTAAAGACAAAACATCAGAGACCAAAGCGCAAAGATAAAATCCAAAAGATAAAAATCAAAGATCAAAGTTAAAAACCTAAGGCCGAAGGCAAAAGACTTAAGATTAAATATCAAAGGCCAAAGATAAGAACCAAAGGGCAAATATAAAAAAATACCAAAAACATAAGACTCCAAGGATCTAGGAACAAAAACCATAGGCAAAAGCTTAAAGACCAAAGACAAAAAAGAGAAAAGACCAAAAAAAAAAAAATCGAACGCCAAAGACAAAAGATCAAAGAAAAAAAACCAAAGACAAAAGACTAGAGAGCAAAGTTCAAAGACAAGAAAACAAAGTCCAAATATAAAAATCAAACACCTAAGGTAAAATCGAAAATCAAAGATAAAATCTAAAGCTCAAATACAAAAGATACCAAAAGCCAAAGAACAAAGACCAAATACTAAAATCCGAAAAGCAAAAGACTACAAGGAACAAAGAAAAAATACCAAAGGCAAAAGATTAAAGATCGAAGACCATAGACAAAAGACCAAACACCAAATTCTTAAAACTAAAGATAAAAACCAAAGACTAAAGACATAACACCAGAGACCAAAGCCCATAGATAAAACCAAAAGATAAAAATCGAAGATCAAAGACAAAAACCAAAGACCGAAGGCACAAGACCAAAGATAAAAACCAAAAGTTAAATATATAAAAAAGACCAAAAACAAAAAACTTCAAAGAACAAAAACTAAATGCAAAAGATTAAGACAAACTTAAAAACTAAAGAAAACAAAATACCAAAGACAAAAGATTAAAGACCACAGGCCATGGACAAAAAACCAAATATCAAATACAAAAAACCAAAGATAAAAACCAAAGACAAAAGATCAAAAATCAGAGTCCAAAGACCATAGTTCAAAGCCCAAATATAAAAACCAAACACCAAAAGTAAAAATCGAAAATCATAGATAAAAGCTCAAAAGTTAAATGCCCAAAGACAAAAGAACTAAACCTAAGACTATAGACCCAAAAGCAAAAGAGTACTAAGAGCAAAGAAACAAATACCAACGACAAAAGATTAAAGACCAAAGGCCATGGACAAAAGACCGAATGCCAAAGACAATAAACCAAAGATAAAAATATAGACCAAAGACTAGATAAAAAAGACACCAAAGACAAAAGATCAAAAATCAGAGACCAAAGGCAAAAGACAAAAACCAAAGGCCTAGACATTATCAAAACCACAACCTATTCCCAAGATTGTTCAGTCTTGCCACCATAATTTTGAACTAAGTGTTTAGCTGTTCAGAACCTACTTACTCTGATGTCATGTGCGTATTTTCTAGACATCTATGGAGATAGATTTAACCATCTGAAATTGTCCATTAATTTCGGAAAATTTTACCAAGTAGGTGTTTCCATATTTTACAGAATTGTTTAGTTAAAAATAGGCATATAATTTTTTCATACTTAAATTAACAAAACTGTTAACTTAACATTACAGCGCATCATTACTCCTTTTTAGGTCAACTTCCTGGTCTGGTTGCATAAATAACGCACTCTCTCTCACTCCGTTTACTTCTTCATCATTTTCATATTATCCTCCATTTTTCGCCATCAATCTACACATAACACTTTCCTAATTTTTTGAAAATGAATTGAAAGGAAAAAAGTGTTATTGCTGTTTGTCGTCTCTCTGCCCACTTCATTTCCACACTTGATGCCTCTGCTTTCCAATTACTTTTTTTGCACCACAGAGATTTTCTTTGAAAACACAACACACAGTTTTTTAACCTTTGGGAAAACAGCTTACACCTAACTTTGATATGCTAAAGGATTGCTTTTCAATACGAGTTTTTCTTTCTTTCTATCTAACTTTACTTTATATCCTTTTCTCTTTTCTGTGCATATATATGGTATGTATGTTAGTATTTCTTAGCTCTCAACTACTAAAATAGTAGCTGTTAGAATTTTCTACTCCTTTTTTTGCAGACATGTTGTGTAATTTTGCAAGGAAAAAATATTTTGTAACTAAAATTACATCTAAGCTGGTGTAGGTCTATCTAAATGCTGTCGCTGATCACAGTCGAAGTCGGCAACCGTATTTGTTTAAGGGGGACTTATGTTATGATTAGTCAAAAAATTTTGAATAATACACAAACCGTAGAATAAATCTTAATAGTTTGATTTAGACGAGAAGTAATTGATAAATTGGATATAAATCGAAAACTTGAAATTTACCAAAAATTACCGTTTAATAGATTTTACAGGTATTTATTAAAAAACAGGAATTTGACAGGAAAATTTTTTATTCTATCCATTTTTCACCGAAAACAAAGAAAAACTTACCAAAAGTTACCATATGACAGGATTGACAGGTTTTCATACTAAAAAAAAAACAGGTTTTTTGATAAGAAGATTAATTAATAAGAAAAATAACTAAAATATAAATAAAACGATGTATGGAACGTAAGTATGGGTATTGAATAAAAGGGAAAATTTCTAAATATATGGAATATATCAAAAAGAGTTGATAGAGTCGGAAAATATTATATTAATAACGTATGCATCTATTTTTTTTACAAAAAAGTAGGAAAAATTAACGAAAATTGAACACGTTCGACAAGTTTTCATATAAAATTATAAGATTTTTGGCAGGAAAGTTATTAAATAATAAGATAAAATGGTAACTGGAACAAAAATGACAGGCTTTAGCATCAGTAGGAAAAGTGTCCTGCTAAAAGCAGTATAAGTGCTTAATACGAATGAACAGAAATGTGTCCAACCATTCAATAAAATTAAAACAAAAAATTTAAAAATTCGAAAAATTTTGAAAAGTAAAAAAACATTGAGAAATGGTTATTGATAAAAGTAGAAAATGTTCAGAAATGTGGAATAAATTACAAAATGTTGTAAGAATTGGAATATATTTTTCACAAATCTATAATAAGGTTGTGATTGTTTTTAGTAAACTGAGGTTCATATCCAAAGTAATTTTCTGCGTAGAATCCGAATACGAGCTAGGAAGTTTCATATCACTCATGATTTTGGGATATTTGGGAATATATACACCAACAAATTCCGCTTTCGGCTATTTTGAAAGTCAAATAAAGACTGCACATTAACTATTTCTAACTAACTATTTCTTCACATAGTATTACTCCTTCGCTTTAAAATTAAGTCTGGAATGTTCCTCCATAGATTTTCCTCGCAAAGTTATGGTTTAAATGATATCACGATATCGCTGTGGCTAAGATTACGCAAGTTTTAGATCTCATTATCTCATCTTAAAACGGCCATAATTTTGAAGGAAACATCGTAGGTGACCATTTACGAGCTCTAGTTGAAGTGTCTGTCACTTTTTGATGGAAAACCTGGAAAAATGTACCAATAACTAACTGTGACAGGTTTGACAGGTTTTCTTGTATAAAAAAAACAGTATTTTTAACAGGAATGCTTTTCAGCTCTTCAGTTTAACAAATATGAATTTCAAAGGTAAACATTTTGATGGCCAAAAAACACGTTTTTTAAACGAGAAAGCACTAAAAATCAGAGTATCCTGCTAAAAGTAGAACAAATGGACACTATGTGAATTACACTATCAAAAAAATTATGATTATTCCAAAATTTTTTAAAAATTCGCAAAAAAAATTTATGAAAAATTCAAGAATGCTGAAAATTTTTCAAGATATTACCAAATGCCGATAAACTTTGTCATTTGCAAAATCAAAAAGTATTGAAATATTCACAAAGTTTTCAAAAAATTATAAAAAATTTTGAAGAATATGGAAGCTCTTGAATTTTGAAAATGTCAAAATATATCGAAAATCTTAAAAAAAATTCACAGGAAGTATTCAGAAGACTAAGAAAGATGTTTGAATTTTTTTTTCATCTTCAAAATCAATCATCCCCTTAATAACAACTCCCTGAGTACGTGTGCTTGTGTATATGGTACCTACTTGGATGCCTTATAAAGCTGTTGATATCTTGAAGATATGGAATTGAGTAGAGTGTAAATTGGTAACCAGTGAAAATGTAGGACACAAGCATAGTGCCGTCGTATTGAAGTATGGCATATTGAAAGCGAGTAGTACTGAAGAAACTGAAGTAGTGAGGCAGCGCAGCGTTTTGTGGCTGCATTAGACAGACTCCTCCGTTTTCCCTTGGTGCTCTTTCATAAGTGTGGAAATCCACTTTGAATGCAACCGTAATGAGATAATTTAATGATGACATTCTTATGGGTTTTGCCGACGGGGTTTCTGTCTCTGTTTGCATGAGTAACTACTTATCGTTCTCGTCGTCTGGCGTCGTTCATTGCATTGGTGTGAGGACTAGGGGGGCTTGCGGTTATTATTAGCTTAATTTTGTGCACCGTGTGGATAATTTTTAGGCAAATTTTAAGTTTTAATGCTACTTTGATTGAGATAAGTCTGCTGATTAGTATTGACAGTGGCAAACTAAGTATTTGTAATGAAGACTGATTTATAGAAAATGTTCTTTTTTTTTGTTTTAATTACATAGGGCTTAAGCTTTTGGTGAAAGTTATTCTCTATATTTTGATGTTAAATTCTCAAAATATTATTTATGTGCTAGTACAGGGTGTCTCAAAAGAAAGTCTATATTTGAATTTGGAACATTATGTGGAAATGTTTTTCATCTTGGTACCTGAAAAGCAAAACTTTTCTGGTTGTAACTTAACTCATTCCCCGCCAGCACTTATTTTTTTGAATTTAATGGTGAATTTTTGTTTGGGGGGTAAAAGAAGGTTCCTGAGTTCAAATCCGGTTATTTTTTTGAGCGACCACGCCCCATTTTTCCATGACGCCCGGATGCCATATGGCATCACTGGCGGGAACCTCTTAGCAAAAAATTTACTTTGAGTTTTATTTAAAATTCTATTTTTTACACGTATGCATACATATTTTTTGAATAAAAATGGTAAGTTAGCACACTAATCCGCGGTAGTGTGATATTTGACGAAATATCTAACGCATAAATCTACATTGCATCTTATGCACCTGTTTCAGAATTGGTTTTTACACGGTTTATATTTACATCTACTTACGTCGATCACATTCACCAACGTAATGAGCGATTCCATCAAAACGTCAATTTTGATCTACTCGATTAGTTCCTTCCATACATTTATTATATGGTTCTACTGCCTTTAGACTTTCAACCATTATAGCTTCCATTCTCTTCTACAAAAGAGCGTAGCTATCGATTTTAGATCTCTTCCATGTGAAGTAGAAGCAACTAAAACGCAATTATTATCATTCCACTTTACAATGGCGACGTTAAATTCCTTGTTTTCTGGGGTTCCAGTTTATAAATTATCGAAGTAAAAGTGGAATAGGAGGGCATGAATGTCGTCAGGAAGGGCGTTGATCATTTGTAATAGAGCTGCCACGAACAACAATTCTTTCCTCGGTAAATACCAAAGGGCACCAAATACGCTCCAAGAGTGTTCAGAAACCATGCAATGTATCTAAATCGAAGAAGTTTGGTTCGAATAAACTGTTTGCATGAGAGCAGTCTGAAATACAGTGTGATGGACTCATCAAATTATGCTCAGGGTGAAAGGGATCAATGTGTTTTTTCAGTGTAAAGTGAATAAAACGGCTTATTTGATTGAAACTATTTCGAGACATGCCAGCAAAAATCGTGGCTTTAATGATCCAATAACCTTCACGATTAACTACAAGCATTGTAACCAAAGATAAGCATAATCCCAATATTTAGATGCATCCACAATCATTTACAGCACATCTTCATAAAAAAAGGCTCGAAAAATTCATATGACACCCAGCCCCATTCACATGGGGTGGGGTTTTTGGTGTTCAAACCCCCCTAGGCAGATATTTTCCCCAAATAAATTGTTTATGAATTGAATTATTGAAATAAATGGAAATTAATCTACTTCCAAACTTTTCATAAGCGGTTCCCGCCAGTGATCCCATATGGCACACTTAAAATATATTCAGGCTTATCACTTAGTAAGGAACAAATTATGGAAAAATATAAATGCACTTTAAAAACTACTGCATTACTCTTCAATTTGGCATAATTACTTTTTTCAAAATCGAAATACAAATAAATAATTTTTTGCAACTCGCCGACGTCTCGATGCCATAATCGATTTTTTTCGAATAATTTTTCAATGATCACTTCCTCTCCGCTCACGCTTGAAAAGTTGATGGAATATTTACGCGTGGAATGCATCAAATGATAGATCATACATTTCTACGCACATAAAAACCAACAAGCCTGCGCGAAAAAGTTACAAAATGATTTTGGTGCACATTCGGGTAATGCGTTTTAACTGTGCCGTATGGCATCACTGGCGGGGAATAGGTTAAGAATACGGTTTCAGTAAGATTGAGGCACATGACATACACGTTCAAAGAGTCTCTGTTGCAAGTTTGTGAAATTTTTATACCCCACACCCTGGGTATATTCACTTTGCCCTTCCGTTTTTAACGGTCGTTTGAAAGAAGCGTGGTCGATATAGCCATAACCGTCTGTATGGCTGGCTGTGTATGTAAATATTTTTTAAGAGAAATCTAACCAAGATAATTCAATGAAATTTGGTACGTTGGCTTCGTCGTAAAAGTAAGCTCGTGAGATTGAAAATAATCGAAATCGGTCAACGGATACGCCTGCCGCCCATACAAGAAATATATTCAAAATGCACGTTTATGAGTATATTTCACGACAATGCAACCAAAATACACATAAATACTAGGAACGGTAAGCTCAAGCTTTGAGCAAAAACTAGGCGAACTTAGACAAGATGGCGCACACTGGTTCAAAATCACTAAAAGCTGGCCAAAAGTCGAAATCATTAAAGTTTCGAGACGAAATTTTTTACCTGAGGGTTTTTGAGGTCGCTGATTTTGATGTTAGATTTTTAAGAAAGAAAATGGCGGATTCAAAATGGCGGACGATTTGCATAAATATTCAACCAAATCTAACAAAAAAATTTACCCGGGGGTTTTTGGGGTCACTGATTCCGAATCTGATGTTAGATTTTTAAAAAACAAAATGGCGGATTCGAAATGGCAAAAAACAACACTTGCACAATTTTTATATCTAATTTAAAAATTTATTTCAAAACTTTAACTTTGATAGAGTTGTGTGCAACATTAAATTGATCTAAATAAGAATGGATTTTAGATTCCTTTATCGTTGAGTATGAGCTGTATAATAATATGAAAATTTTATCATTTCGGGCGGGCATCACATATTGACACTTGGCCAGCAATATGAGTTAAATTTTCCTCTGGTTGCTTCAGAAAAAACCGCGTCAAACTAAGGGTGCAAAAAAGGGCACCTCAATTTTTTTATATTTGTTAGAAAAGGCTTCAATCTTCTTAAATCCAAAAAATCTAGGTGGTATGACGTGGTATACTTAGTTCTGGCCTTTTTTCATAACCATTGCAAACTGATTTTGTAAAATAATTTGATTTTAAGTTAATCACAACTGTCAAAAAAGTATAAATTATTGCAAGTTTTGAATTTAGAGGTTCGATAGTATTTTCTTTTACAAAGAGATTCCATATTCAAACATTAAAATCGATTCAGTTTTAAAATAACCACACAATTTTTACAATGAACACTAAATATTTATTTTATACTCACAGAATTTTGCGCCTGAGAAGCGTACTTTTGGAGAGATCCCAAGAGCATAGTAGGAATACCTGGATCTTTCTTACAAATTTTTTGAGGTCTATGGATATCTGTTAGACAATACGGTTCATAAAAAGTTAATTTAAAAAAACTTTGTTTTTCGACTTTTGGCCAGCTTTTAAGGATTTTGAACCAGTGTGTGCCGTGGCAAACTCCATACAAGAAAAGTTTCAAAATGTTATACTGTAAGCGTTTTTTGAAATAATCGAAACAAATTTCACTCAGACACTACTTAAGAACAGTAAGTGCAAGATCTGAGCAAAAGCTATGAAAATTCGAAGGAGTGGTCGTGACATCTCCCGTATAAGCAAAATTTTTAAAATACTGCAGTGTAGGGTATTCAATGTTTGGCCAGGCCAAAGGCAGCACCTTACTAGTTTACGCATTTATCATCCAAGCTCTACTGAGTTTTTGTTATTGCGATATATTAAATCCACGATGTATGCCAATGACCTAAGGACTTAATAAAAATTCACATGTTATTATTATTATAGGTCAAAGGTCATGAAAAAAGTATTCTCTCTTGCAAATATTTCGCAAATGGTTAATTCTTTAAAAGCAATACTGATCAACAATTCTACATCTTTGTAAATTTCTTACAAACGACGACTACTAAGTATTTAAAGGAAATTGAATTCTCTACAAAGAAGTTTTTCTATTCGTATAATAATAATAATCACTTTAGGGACATTCTTCAAAGGCTGCTTTTATGAAATTCTGACAGTTTTTGAAAAGTATTTCTCAAGCCGTGATACGTATTCTTAAAAAGTCAAATCATTTGTGGAACATGAAATTTTGTGAAGTATTTTCCCTGACCTCAAAGCAAAAAACTGGCACTACAAATGTGCTACCAAATTAGTAAGATCTTTTTCTTACGAAAATGGCTATTAAAATCAAAAAATATGAAAAAATTTTAAAATTTCATCTAAAAAGACCCAGAACTTTCCAAAATTATTTTCAATCCTTAAAACCAATTCCATCGTTAGAAAGCTCATACAATTAGCTATAAGTTTTCTATAAAAAAAAATGTTCTCCAAAACGTAAGGGTAAAGAATGAATTTAAAAAAAAAACGAGTCAGAAACCTAGGTTTTTCCCTATGATTCCTTAGAGGTACGTTGTAGACCATCCATTAGATGCAATAATATGTTATTCTTTTCTTCTTCTATCACCTCCCAGAAGCTTCGTAACCTTAAAGTTTGCACTGTATAATATTTGTACCAAAAAAAAAATTAGGATATCTCCCAAACGAATTGAAGAAAGTTTTGCTGTAAGATTTCTGGTCTAAAAAATTGTTGATCAACATTTTCCTATAATAAAAACACAACTAATCGAAGAAAAAGAAAAAGATTGCGTTGAAGATGTTCCGAGGTAAGCTCACAAGCTGACTGGTAGTAGGTGAACTTTTGTTTGTATGAGGCGTAAAATACTATACCTTAATGGACATTAGGGGTGTTTTAGTGCACGAATTTTGGATTTTGATACTTAAAACCCTTCAATTTTGTGAGGTTGAAAAAATAAAATGAGTTTGCAAAAAAAATTTTAAGGGTGGGGTGAGGGATAGGGTTGGCGCATCGAGGTCAAAGATGAGAGAAAAGGAGAAACAATTTACTTATAGCCCTACAAGAGGGGCCACCTCTAGAGGGTTCAAATGTATGACCGACCCACATTATTTTTTCTACCCCAACATTTTTACCAAGCATACCTACCTCTTATCTCTAACCCCTAAGGAGAATTCCATACAAAATTGACATTTTTAAGAAATCGACCCCTACCACTCCCAGAGTGTCCCTAGAAGGGTTAAATGTATGACGGGCCCCTAATATTTTTTCCTTCCCAACATTTTTTCCCACCGTAGTTACCCTCTATCTCTAGCTCTTTAAGGGGCTCCCATACAAAACTGACGCCATGGACATAAAAAATATGGAAAGGAAATTGTCAAATAGGCCCATAACTACCCAGGAGTCTCTCCTAGAGGAGTCAAATATATTACCGACCCCCATTATCCCCCCATTCAAAGTTTCACAGCTTACCTACCCCCTATTTCCAATCCTTAAGCGGGCTCCCATACAAAGTTAGGTTTTTTTAAAACTGCCCTAACTGTACCATTGGAACCCCTAGAAGGGTCACATGTGTTACCGACCCTCACTATTTCTAGGAAAATTTATAAAAAAAAAATTTATGGCAGCCCCTTTCAGGGTTGAAAATAGGGGGTAAGTATGTGGGGGAAAATATAGGTAGCAAAAAAATAGTGGGGGTCGGTCATACATTTGACCCTTCTAGGAGTACCCGTAAGCCAGTTAGGGTAGTGAGGGCATTTTATATAAAAACAGTAACTTTGTATGGGAGCCCCCTAAAGGATTGGAAATAGGGGGTAGGTATGCTGACAAAAACTTTGGAGGGGGACTGATGGGGGTCGGTAATTTATTTGACTCCTCCAGGAGTGACTTCTGGGCAGTTATGGGCCTATTTGACGATTTACTTTCCATATTTTTCATGTCTATGACATCTATTTTGTATGGGAGTGCACTAAAGAGTCAGAAATACAGGGTAAGTATGTTGGGAACAAATGTTGGGGAGAAAAAAAATATTAGGGACCAGTCATACATTTGACCCTTCTAGGGGCACCCAGGGAGTGGTGGGGGACAATTTCCTAAAAATGTAAATTTTGTATGGGAGCCCCTTTAGGGGTAGAGGGTAAGTATGCTTGGTAAAAATGTAAGGGGGGAAAATAATGTGGGTCGGTCATACATTTGAACCCTCTAGAGGTGACCCCTCAACATTTGTAGGGCTTTATGTACATTTTTTCTATGTTTCTCTCACCTTTGACCTCGATGCGCCAACCTTTACCCTCACCCCACCCCCAAAATTTTTTTTGCAAACTCATTTTTTTTTCAACCTCATAATATTGAGGGGTGTCAAGTATGTATCAAAATGTTGTTACTAAGAATCTCCATTTATTCTTAAAACACCTCTAATGGGCATGCGATTTTTTACGTGCACCTACTTTATATAGCGTCCAAATAAAGTTATTTTTAGTCACTTAACATTTTTTCTGATGCATTGAAATTCAAGTTCAGTTTTTGTAATTCTATTATACATTTTATTTGGAAATTTTTAAGTTCACATCATGCCAAACAAATATGCAATGAATTTTGTACAACATTAAAAATAATGTTGGCAGATTTCTTTAATTTAAACTTGCTCCTCCACAAGCTCCAGTGTATTTTTGAACGATACCTGTAAAAAACAGAAATTAATGTATGTATTATTGAATTTCCTAATATTTGTAGATAAATTATGTTCAAAATAATAAAGTTACTTAAATAACATTGCATTATAAAATGGACCATGTGAAAAGTGGAGAATATAAAATCCTGAAATATTTATTTCTTAAGATTTATAATCCACTACATATATATCACTATTCTGGATTAAAATGATATTTATTTGGTCCACTTTGGCATGCAATGCCAGTTTTATATATCTTTATCTTAAAACTATACCAACTAATTAAGTATTATACTTACTTCGATTAAAGCATTGTGCTATACCAAGCATACAACTATTGCTATAAGTTTTTCCATCGGAACCACAAACTGGAAGATAAACCATCAGGCACATGATACTTCCACAATCTTTTGGTTTTGAAACTGCGTCAATAAAATGATTAACTTGCAATAGCAAAAATAAAATACTCAAAAATTTAATAAACATCTTTGCACAAATTTACCAAAACCCTTGTTTTTAATACCGACTTTCAAACTGACAGTTAAAGACTTAATGAATATTTTATTTGCTTCATCTTGGGATTTTATACACAAATTTTAAGTGCAAGCTGTTGCCTTTACTTGGTAATATAATGGTAATGTGTACATACTCTATTTGCTCAAGTTACACACAGCTGTTCTTTTGTCACCACAAATACACCATAAAACAAGAATTTTATAAAAAAGTACCTACAATCTGTTTAAGTTTTCAAAAAATAACTTAAGTATACAAGTATCTTTAGTTTCGCTTTACTAAGCTAGGCTGAAAAAAAAATAAAAAATTAATTTGAAATCCGAACAACCGCGCTTTTTTTTCTGCTCAAGTTTCTGGAAACCTTCCGTAGATATTCAAAATCCATTTAAGAGAAAATCTTAAATGAAGTCGAGTAATCCGAAGTTCACTAAAATCCGAAAAATTTTTATCTTAAGGTTTGAATTGCTGAACTTTTTGTATGGATAAAGACTAGCCGATAAATATAAATCTACAAATTAATTCTCCGTAAGCTCTGCTTTGAATGGATTTCCCCTGAACTAAGTACAGACCTCCTAAAGAAATTAGTAAATTGCAGATACGGATTAAATGACTCAAATTCATACAAAACGTTGAACAATTTAAATTTCAAATGAAAAAATTTTTCTATGGGACCATTTTTCAATTTTCAAAATGATTTTTGGGACCCATCACTTGATGGACCTAACCTAACCATAACTCGAACGAACGAAATTCTGAGCAGCTTTCACTTTTAATTCTGTCTAGTGCATTAGTTCCTTTAGATCTCTAAATATTTCATAGTCAAAAATAAAGTTCCCGTTTTTTAAATTTCTCAAGTAATCAAATTCTCGAGTACACAAAACCCGTCAACATTTTCCCAAAAATTGGTATTTTTACTTAGTGTGCATCCATTAGACTTGGGGGTGATGTACTAAATTTTTAGTTCATTAAGCTTTTTGGTAGTGAACAATTTTCCACTAACTTTTAATGTAATTAGAGATAGTGATAAATTTTCTCCAACAAATTTAGTGATATGGCATTTTTTTTTCAGTATCAAAAAATTCTTTTAATGAAAATAGTATTGATTGTCAATCATTTGGGAGAATAAAATTATGTTACCGGGAAAGTTTTGCGGGATTTTTGCAAATGAGTTATTTTATAGATTTTGATGTGCTCTTTCAGAATTTCAACTTCGCTACCTCGAGTCGTGTTCGCTCTCGCCGCCATATTGGAAAAATGGCGTCCAAAATCAGTTTTTAACAAATATCTCTTTAACGGTTACATCTAGAGCAAAATATTGTGGCGCAATATTGTAGCTTATAAAAATGATCTTTTAATTGTTTTCGTACGACTTATAACTCGGGAGATATCCTAGTTCAAAATTCGAAAAAAAATTAGTAAATTTTGCATGCCGCTTATGAGTAGGCACAGAGATTAAAATTACGATAACTCATGAACGGTGTGTCACACGTTCAATGTAAAAATATCTATTTATTTGTTGGGAATTACTTGCACTACAAGCTACATATTTTTTTTTCATATGACTTATAGTTTAGGAGATATTTTTTTCAATAAACCTAAAATTTAGAAACAAACCGTTTTTTCCAAATAGCTCCAAAACAGTTCGTCCTAAAAAACAAAATTGTTCATGAATTTTGTAGAACGTTCAATTCCCTATAAAGGTTTTTTCGAACGGTTTTTTCGTCAGACTTACCCTTCATGAGATAACGCGTCTTGAAAATCATTCAAAATTGAATATTGTACTGTGCGCACTACTATGTAATAATATGAAATAATATAATTTTATGCGCCTCAATGATTTTGGACGCCATTTTTCCAATATTGCAGCGCGAGCGAACACGATCCGAGGTAGCAAAGTTGAAATTCTGAAAGAGCACATCAAAATGTATAAAATAACTCATTTGTGAAAATCCCCAAAACTTTCCAAGTAAAACTACCAAATGACTGTACTAAAATGAAAACTTTTTGAGAAAGATTTCAATATCATTAAATTGATTTGAAGGTAATGAAAAATTAACCTTTATCATTAAATCTATTGAAAGGGAAAATTTATTTTAGAAAAAAAATTTTTTTGGGTTACTTTTTTATTGAAAACTTTTAGCTTATTGTATGAGCTTTATAAAAGTGTATGTGGCTTATAGCGTGTAAATTTATGTGAAAAATAAAATTTAATGCAAAACTCCCAAGTCTGGCATCCCTTAGTGCTCATTGGACCACAAGTTGAGGAAAACTGGTTCCGAAATTTTGTAGCATATATTTTTCAATTCTTCAATATGTAGCGCCTTACATTATCATTATCATGGAACATTCCAAAATACCAGAAAAATAGCAACGCCATACAAACAAATTAGAGGGGGAAACCCCAAAATGTATACACAAGTGAAAAATCTTAAAATGATAAAAACAACAATCAAATAAAGTAAATTGAATGCGAAACTTTCCATTTAAAATTTGAAAGCTGAATTTTGGCACAAATCTTTGTTTTGTCATTATAAAGGCAGGGAAAAGACAGTGGTGTTGCGACGATATTTGCCGCCAGGGGTAAACTTATAAGAATTATTACTTTCAAGTAGGCCTATGGCTTCTTGTAACGGAAGCGGTTACGAGGTACTTTAATAATGGTCTCTTTTGAGTGATACCTTCAAGAAAGTCGAAGAAGTGACTTTCGAAAAGCATGTACCGTCGGTTAGCCAGCGCTGAGCATTCACAAAGGAAATAAAATATGAACTCTTCTACTTCAGGTCCTTTACCACTTCTACAAAGATCTTCTACGTTCAGTGAGCCCAATATCGAGGCAAGTCTGCCTATAAAGTGGTGATCTTTAATGACACCAATGAAAATTCTGAGACTTTGCCTTTCTTTCATTAAGAGTCAATGTTATCTCTAGTGATGAGCAAACCAAGTCCATAGCAGTCTTGGTCTTGGTCATGATCTTGGACATTGAGTCTCAGTCTTGGATTTGATATTGAGCCTTGGTCTTGATCTTGAGCATTAAGTCTTGATCTCGATCTATTTCTTGATTTTGAAAAAATTTCTGACGATTGTTGAGTATTCAAAATTTCCAAACCTTATTTTTACAAAGCAGTTGGGTTTTTAAGATGCCAAATTTCGAATAAAGAGATAATTTTAAGCTTGAAAGAGTCGTGACATACCTATTAACTATAAATAAACAAGACTGAAAAGCAGCCTCGGTATTGATGATCATCGTGACCAATACCAAAACCATACCAGTCTTGATATTGGTCTTGAAATTATATTAGCGTCTTGGTCTCAGTAATATTTCGATACTCACGACCAAGACTAATTTTGCTCATCACTAGTTGGCTCTAATAAATGCAAGTGGTTTCATAACATATTTTTCAGAAATTGTGTCAGTTGAAGATCTTTTCCTAACAAGTTCGTTAACATTCTCGTTGCCAACGCAATTGTTGTGTACGGGTACCCAACATAAGATAACATAGCTGCCCTACTTCACATAGGGATTTTCTGCAGGTAAGGACTAAGCGTGACTTAGTTATATTAGAACCAATGGTCCTAATGACTACCAGACTGATCTGAATGATATCTCAAAAACGTTTTTTGACTAACCAAAGGGGAATTGAATCCGAATATAAAAAAGTTAAAGGAATGGTTTAACAAAAATGCGGTTACCAAAGGTGAACTACACTACTTTCTGGATGTATGCCATATGTCTGAAAATAACGTTTCCTGAATTTAAAATAATATGAATGACTCGGACTTCAGTCCTGGTAAGAAAAAAACGTTATCAGATTCGGAATCAACGAAATAATAATAAAAACACCTCGTCAGGGAAGCATTCTAACGAAAATTTATGGAGAATAAAATCGTCTTAAAATTTTCAAAGTTATCCAAAAATCCATGTTTCTCATGTCCAAAAGGAAATTGACCATATGAGCAAAAAGTGACCCAATGGCTGAGCTTCTATCTTTGGAACGACAACACAGGTTTACAAAAAAAAAAAAAAAAAAATAAATGTCATGGCGTTTTGACCAGACTATGTGCTTTCTAGGGACTTTGACGTACTGAATCTGAATCCGAGGTCAGTTTTTTTCCAGAACGTCTGAGAAAAAATATTTCAAAGTCACATGGAGGTCATGTGTTGTTTCGTGATAAATTCGCTAAAATTCTGAAACTAATTTTTTATAATTGAGTTCTTAGTCCTTAAAAAGAATATGTGATCAAAAAGAGTATCTCGGACGTAGTTTCGGAGATATAGCCATCGGAAGATCCGGATATATCGTCTATGAAAACTGAATTAAGTTGGGAACCCCTGGAAGGATTTTTTAAAATATTGGTGTCATATGAAAGGTATTTTGAAGGCCTATAAAAATTTTTTGAGCATATTTTTTAATTGGATTCAGTTTCTGAGATATGAGCTTTTTTGAAAATTTGTGAAATTTTTCAATTACAGCAACAAATAAATCAACAACAACAACAAAATACCTTTCATATGACATCAATATTTTCCAAATCCATCCAGGGGTTCCCAACTTATAGTGGTTTTCATAGGAGATATATCCGGATCTTCCGATGGCTATTTATCCGAAACTAGGTGCGACATACCTTTTTTGATCACAAAGTTCGCGAATACCGCACATTTTAAAAGTTAAAGTTACTTTTTTTGAAGGAAAACAAAAAAAAAAGGATTTCATCCTTACAACGCAGACAATATAAAAACGCACTTTAGTTAAAGCATTTTCCCGCATCTTTAGCAGGTGAAAATGTTTATTTGATTTAGTTGTCGTTGTATATGTGTGTGTCTGTCTCTATGCCTGTATGTGTGCTTTTGTATACATGCATGCTTATATACATAAAAACGACATGTTTTACTGTGACTGCGTGCCTCTCTCTGGGGTAAACAGTTTGAATGGTAAAATGAGTTGAATTTCAATGATGCCAATAATGGAACAATAAATTTCAACTCGTTATCGCAGACAACAATCAAATTGCAAAAATTGTGGAGAAACATATAAAACTGATTTTGAAATAAATCTAATTTATATGTCACAAATATGTAGAAATATAAAACAAATAATTTTTAATTATATAACAGACGATAGAAAACCAATTTTAGCGGCTTTATAAATTTAATATGCATAATATATTTCACACTAAAGTGGGTCGATGATCGTATAAAAAAGTGCTTTAAAAGTGTTCATACTTTCAAAAAAGTGTTTCAAGCGTCAACAAAAAAAATATTTTCTTTGGCACATTGTGAGACCTTTCACAAAATATTTTGTCTTCGTAATTTTGTTTTAACGAAAAAGTTGTCCATAGTAATATTTATTATAAATTGATTACATTTTCCTAAACGTAGGGTAAATTATGGTTTTAGCCAGAAAAATGTATAACCTTTTTTACTTTATAATTCTAGTAAAAATTGTTTTATTTTTTTTCACTAATTCGCTAACGGAGAAAAATGAGTGTCACAATTTTTACTCCACTCGGGTGGTAAAAAAATTAAAGTAATAAACACTTAATTTCAAACATGCTTGTATCCAAAATTATTCAGGCGTGTATGGGTGCCAGCCAGGTGATAAAATCAGTTAGCAGGACTAGTGGTTGTAAACACTATATTAGCTTAACAAAAACGCAACTCCGTATGCTGGTGATGTGGTAATATTGGTATAAGGCCGGTTTCCAGAGATGATCAGTAATATCGTGGAAGAAGCTTTGACAAAATTATACTCGTGGGCTACAGTATGCAGTCTGGGAGTTAACACAGCAAAAACGGGATTCATACTGGATCCAAAGCTAAACTGGAAAGAAAGCATTGAAATGAGGTCCAAGGATGCGTTCATAGCCTTCTACTTATGTCTGTAAGAAAACTTTCAGTAAAAAAATGGGGAGTTCAACCAAGAATGTACACAGCCGTAATACGTACAATCTTCACTTATGGCTCGCTAGGTTGCTAGTAGTTGGTACAATCAGACAAAATAAGAGAGGGTGCAAAAGACAGCCTGTGTCAGTATATCCCGTTGCCTCCTACCTCTTTTGTTAAAGTTACTGCTTTGTTGAAGGATGTTAAAGCAGTGTGGTCACTCTTCCATCCTTGAAAATTTGCAATTCGAGCTAACTACCTCAACAGATTAAACTTATCCCATAATCAGTTTTGATAACAACTTTCGGGTATGGCTTCCAGAGGGAGCTCATTAGGAAGATGGCATTGTCAATCATATACACCGATGGCTTCAAGATGGAGTGTGGTGTTGGTGTGGTTAGGTTAGGTTAGATCCGGGAGATGAACATGTTGTCATCATTAACTTAGGCCTCGAGAAAGGGCCCATTGTATACCCGATAATAAAAGCTTTAGCAGAGAAAGTCTAAGAGAACCACTTGGATGTACATATGTACTTCCATATGGATTTAAGACAAAGCTCAGACAGTGCGTCAAGCGATTCCAAATTGAAATGACCAAAATTCTTTCTACCTCTAAGCGCAAGCGCTGGACATTCACAAAAGAAATGAAAGACTGTTTCTTCCATAACAGGGTCTTTACAACTTCTATAAAGGTCGCCAATGTTTGAGAAACCTAAACGAGATGCATGGATTCCCATGGCACAATGTCCAGTAATAGCACCGATTAAGATCCGTACATTATGTTTCTCCATTGCTATTAAAAACTTAGTACTATTTATACTATATGATTGCCAAATAGATCTTATATGATTGCAAGTTTGAAGATTTGACCATCTAGAATTAGCAAGCTGAATACATTTATTTTCGATTTTTCCCTTGATTACGCTAATGGGTTTTTTTATTGAAAGGTCAGCCTAAAGGGCATTTTGGTTTGACCTTATTTTAGCCAGTTCATCTGCAATTTCGTTGCCCTATTACTATGACCTGGAACCCAGCAAAGTGTTAAATTATAGTCCTCGCTAATATCGCAAAGGATATTTCTACAGCTTAACACAAGTTTTGACGTGATATAATTTGATGAGATTGCTTTGATAGCCGCCTGACTATCAATGTAAATAACAACGCTTCCAAAAAATTGGGACTTATGGGCATTGAGGAATTCATAAGCTTTAAGAACAGCAAAAACCTCTGCCTGAAAGACACTACAGTCATTCGGTAGTCTGTAAGACTTAGTTAAGTATAAAGGCTTAGAATAAATGCCTGATCCAGTGCCTATATCTAATTTTGACCCATCCGTGTATATTTCAAAAGATGTGTTTAAAAGAGGCCAGTTTTCTCTTTCAGGTATTACCACCTTGAAGTTCGTTGGGAAGAGAAGGTGTGGTAAGAGGTAGTCAGTACCACCTATTACATCACAATCCATGGTGTGGTAGTCTTTTCAAAATCTTTTCACTTGCCAAACTAAGCTTGCTTTTTTCAAGCAAAATTTTTTGAAGTCCTCGAAGCCTGCAAATCACAAGAGAATATAAAAGCCATTTCTGGAAAGGTGGCAATTCTCTCAGATAGTCTGGCCGCTATCAAAGCATTGAATTCAGCAATAATAAAGTCTAAATTAGTAGTTAATTGCAAGAAAAAATTAGTCAGACTTGAGCGTCGGTTTGATCTTGCGATAGCTAGGGTTCCAAGTCTTAGTGACATCTAGAGCAACGAAAAAGTTGACGAACTGGTAAGACATGGCTCCTCCTTTAGCGTCTACAGCGCAGTGGGAGTCTAGGTCTAGTAAAGAAGCATTTGTTTGAAAAGTATAGATCGTTGTAAAGGGTGTAATTAGGCCTACATTTTTTTGCAAGTTGTTTGGACCTCCAAAGTCATATTCGACTAGCACGTCCTTGTTTTACTGGTTCGTATCCCTTTACTTAAATGCAACTTTGTCTTGATAAAATAAAAGTCTTTAAAAATATATTTTACTCAAAAAGTGCTTATCAACGTCCAACAAAGCTATTTGCAATGATATATAATTTTTAAAAATCGGACATCACCTGCCTAAATTATGGAAGAACAAGGAAACAGTCATTTATTATGTATATTTTGAAAGTCACTCAAAAATTAAACAAGTTTGTTTTGAGTTTGGTTAATTATTTGAAAATATAATTTTTTAATATACTTAGTTTTGAATTTTCTATCATAGATCCCATTGTGGATGCTGACGCTATACGTTGTCTAATTTTTGGCCCATTAAGAGAAATTTGTAAAGAAAGCTTCCCGATTGTGCTGCGGTATTAAAAGAATTAATTTATAAAAAAAAAAATTACCAAATTCGGAAAAATGAAATAATACGAAGCATAGGGCTGCGTGACTTTATGCTAGCTAGCAGCCCTACTGAGCTGCTTGATTCTGGAAATAGGGCATTCTTGTATGGATAAAACTTTCATAAAAACTAGGATCGTAAAATATATTTTTTTGTTTTTCCTGCTACAGCATTGAGATAACGAAAAAAAATTTCAAATTTCATTTCAATTCTGACACAAATCTATTGGATTGGTTTTCCTAAAATTTTACGGACTTCTTATTGAAGTACTAAAAATATTTTCTAGCCCTGTCGAAAATGTATAGGGTGAAAAAAGCACACTCCATATGGGGATTAACGAGGTCAATGAGAAAAACAACAATTTTTTTTTCCAATCTATTCTGATAACGTTGAAAAAGTGATATGTAAGAGGAATATTTACTTACATTACTATTACATTGTATAAAATATTGGTTTGTTTTAATTTTACCATGAAAAATATTAAAATTTTATATCCATTTACATATGTGTTATTTTTTAAGCACAAAAAATGCACTCATCCTTAATACGGTTGTAAAATGCATTGTGCAATGCAACATTTCATGGTTGCACACTCAGCAGTGCAGCCAACCAGCCAGCGTTCAACTGCTGCAACATGTGCATCCTCAATAAAAATGCATTATTGAAATTTTTACGCAAATAGGACTTTTAATCAAATATTGACAGCTGCCATGATTGCTTAATAAAGGATTATCTACGTATTTCACGCAGAAAGGATAATCAAAAAATATTTTTCATCAAAATAAAAGCGCCACACAATGGGAGATTGTGGCCATAAATAGGTAAAATTTGAAAGTGCTATGGATTTAAAAAATTTTTACGCCAATCGTCAGATAATACTTAGGGACGGAAAAAAAAACTATAAAAGTTTAAAATTTTGTTTTGGCGTAGCAACGCAGTGAGCCCAAAGTTGGACTTTAAACAGAAAAAATGCTCTACAGAACTTCTAAAATTAGGAACTGCTGAATAAACGCTCTAGTTAATTTGTTTTAAGCCCGATCCACTAATGTGGCATATTGTTAGAAAGTTTATTGTTTCTACTTTGTTAAAAGTATTTGATTGTTTTGTTGCCGATCTTATGTGAATTATTGTGATTTTTCAAATATTAAAAAAAAAAATGGTAAAAATGGTAAAATTGCAAACTTTGACATTAAAAAAAACAAAAATACATTTTCTGATTTCCATTATTTTTCAATATAATATGTGGCCAAGTATGCTTAATCGAAATGCAAAGTCCCTACTGCTTTTTTTGAGAACTTTTTTTTTTATAAGCTTTTTTATATTGTGGTTTTTGACGGGACAAAATAAGTTGACTTTTTTGGAACGCTATTTTGAATTCGTTTGCATCGAAATATATCAAGATAGCATTTTGTCAAAAAGTACAAGCATTTAGCTTTTAAAAAAACATTTGTTTCAGTTTTTATGTATGATAGGTGAATTATGGTGATTTTTCGAAAATTTAAGCTCAAAAAGCCAAAATCGATAAAATTTACAAACTTTGACATTAAAAAAAAAAAAAATACATATTCTGATTTTCATTATTTTCCAATATAATATGTGGCCAAGTATGCTTAATCAAAATACAAAGTCCCTACTGCTTTTTTTGAGAACTTTTTTTTCTATGAATTTTTTCCCGTAGCAGTTTTTGAGAAAAAAAATATTTTTATTTCTTTACATTCTGCAACGTTTTACAATATATTTATCAATTTTAAGCTTACAGTCTTCTTAAATTCCAAAAAAAAAAAATTTCAAGAGAAGGGTGACAGGTAAGGGGTATATTTCCTCCGTTTAATCCCCCTTGGGACTCACCCTTTCTTAAAATAAGCCAAGAACATATTGAAAGGTATACAAAAAACATTATAATTGGTATAATATGCCCCTTTCTGTGCATAAAGTTTTAATTCACGGAAGCGAAATCATACAAGCACTTCAAATACCAATTTGTAGTCTTTCCGAAGAAGCTCAGAAAGCATCAAACAAAGTTTTTAAAAGCGCTAAGTTACACAACAGCAGATTGTGCTCTAGAGTAGCAAACAACGAAGACGTTTTGCATTACATGCTGATCTCTTCTGATCCGATTATTAGCCAAATCCGAGTAAAACGTGATAAAAAATATAAAGAGTTATCACCAGAAGCTCAAGAGCTGTTGCAATTAAATGAAAAAACTGATTAAAATAAATTTAAAACAATGAAATAACTTAATATTTTCCTTTTTCTATTATTGTATACATTAGTTTCGACTTGATTGTGTCCGCCTTTTTTGATTTGATCGCCGATTTGAGCCAAAAAAATTGCAATGAAAAAGTTTCTAGTGCGGACTATTTTTTCTGATAGTTTTTATGAAAATAATAAATAAAATGTTTAAAATTCGGACCACGCCCCAACTTTGTATGGAAGGTAGGCGTGTCCGTCAGCGGATTTTGTTCATATTTACAGATTTTTATTATTTTGATGTAAAAAACATCTGTACCAAATTTCCATAGCCTAGCTCTATTATTACTATATATGACCGCCGTTCCATACAAACCCTCCCATTGTGCGCCAGGAGCAGCAAATGGTGAAGTTTTTTTTATTTTTTTTTTTTCGAAAATAACAAAAGGTAAACCTTGAAAAAATGCACAAAAAACACACTGACATAAAATGAAAAATAAAAAGAAAAAATAAAAGGAAGGAAATGTAGCAACCGTAACAAAAGTCAGTTATTGAGGCAGCAGAAAAATGCTCGAAATGCCAAACAAGTTCAGTGAAAAGTAGTTGGAAAGTTACGCAAAAAAATGCACTTCAAAAGTAGTAAACTGAAAAGTAGACAGCAGATACAAAAACAAACAACAACAAAAAAAGAAAAACTCAAGAGGAAAAAATGTAAATACGTAAAAATGCAAAGAGTAACAACAACGAAAAAAAAGTAGTAGAAAATGTAGTGGCAACTGCCTGTTAGTGACTACGTAAAATCGTAAGGTAACGCTGACGCATGGCATTAAGAGTGAAAGTTAAATGCGTTGAGCGGCTTTGTATCAATTTGCAAAGGATTTTCATTGAATGCAGGCAGTAGTGGAAAATTTTTATGTAACATGTGAAAATCTGATTAAAAGACACGTTTCTTGGAGTTATATTCATGTAAGGGTTTTTTTTAAGACTTTTAAAATTTTACTCTATTTTGGTTAACTCCGCTCGTTGAATAGGGTCATAATTGGCAAAGAAGGCATTTCTGAAGAAACATAGCTCAAAATTGGACAATTTTTGGTACGTCCTCGGTAGAAATTTTCCAGGAAACAATCATTTAATAGATTCATAAATGACTTTATAAAAAAAAAAAAATTTCGCGTAAGAGATGTCATCTCTGTTTGATATTGATAAATAAATAAATAAATAAATAAATATTCATTACAACTGTAAAATAGACCGCATGAGAAAAAAAGGTTCATCGTGCACCATCGAATCCAAAGCATTTTTCCAAGACTATTTCTAAATTTTTTTTTGACCGAACGTAGCAGTCCCTTATTAACATTTTGATAATTTCTTTGTCATTTACGGTCTGGTCTAAAAGTACACACAGAAAAAAAAAAATTTATTTCCAACAACTTTATGTTTTAATTCAAGAATTTTTGTTGGTTGAAATTAGAGCTGTCTGTTTCTCTACGAACTTCGTACTTTAATGGTACGAAATCACGTACCTCCAAATCACGTGAATTTGAGGTTCGCACAGGTACGTGAATTTGGTAAAGTTCGTACTTTTGATACGAACTTCGTACTATTCGTACCTCGTACCTCGTACATTTCGTACCTCGTACTTCGTACTTTTCGTACCTCGTGCTTCGTACTTTTCGTACCCCATTTGATATAGTACGGATATGCCACGCCCACTATTTAACGATTAATCGAAAAAAAATTTAACACGTTATATCTCAAAAACTATGGACGCTATTTTCATGAAATTTGGTAGGTAGGTGCTCCACGTAATTAGCATCCGCTGATGGGCGTGATGGGACAATGCCACGCCTACTTTTTAACGATTCAAAGAATCGGCACTTTAAAACGCTATTTCGATGAAATTTGATAGGTAGGTGCTCCACATAATTAGAATCCGCTGATCCGGTGATCGGACAATGCCACGCCTACTTTTGACAAAGTGTTTTTGTGTTAAAATCTCGTTTTTTTACAAAATTAGACTGAAATTATGTAATGGAATATTTAAATTTGAACATGGAAATTCAATAATTCAAAGTTTTCAATGATTTCAAAAAAAAAAAAAAAAAATCTTTTAAAACCATTCACCAGTCAAAATCAGAAGCCATTTGGGACCCTTCGACTGGGCTAGCAAAACAGTGGCATATATGGGGGGATTCTTCGGCTAACTGAACTGACTGACCCTTTTATATTCCAACAGATTTTATTTCAGAGTCCCTTTACCCTTAAAACTCAATTAATTTAATATCAAACAAAAACGCAAAACAAACAAAAAAATAACAACGAAACCACGACAGAACAGGTGGTCATTTGTAGACTAGAACTTACTTTAAATTTAAAAAAGCAGGTTTAGTCGAACTCTAACTTGATGGTCCCTAGTAACCGAATATATGATGATATCATAAGATGGTGTTGCGATATCAAACACTTTCCCACCCTCCATGGTCGCTGGGACATTCTTTAACGACCCCATATACATCTTTCTACCGGATTAAATCACCCTAACACAAGGAAATAAAAAAAATTACTCAATCATATCGATATTTAACAAAAATTTAATTCAAATAAACGTATAAAAATTATGAAAAAACATAAGTGACTTAGCCACTATTTTAAATTGGTCATACAAATAGATTTTTAGATTTTTAATAACAAAATAAAAGATGTAATTTAAATAAGAGTTAGATTTTTCAAGCCCTTATTACATATTATCTTTATTTTTTTTTTTATTTGTGGTATAACATTAAGATTTGAAGAAAAATAAACAAAATTTAATTTGAGGAACGAATAAAAGAAAAAAAAGCACAAAGAAAACTAAAGCGAACTCGTATTGTTATTGTTTTTCAAAAACAGAAGAGAAATAAATGGTTGTTTTTAAATTTGATTAAAAAAAAAAAATCAAAAGCAAACCCTTGTTCGCACCAAAAAAAAATTTACTCAAACAAAATTTTAAGAACAAATTTGGATGGAGTCAACAAAATCAACTTCGAAATTAAAGAAGAATTTAAGAAGAATTAAACAAGAGAAAGCAATGTTGTAAATCTCTGCTCTTACCAATTTTGGTAGAAAACAAAACAACAGTAAGCAGATACGATGCAAGATCAGAGCGAGCTTTCGAAGCTCTTAAATTTTTTCGTGCAGTTCTGGGCTTACTGTTCTTTTGCTTTTGCTTAGTTACAATATAAATAATATTTTTTTTTGTGTTTTGTTGCTGATTGTTCTTTTTTTTATGTGATAAACAAAATCATGAAAACTTACTGTTTATGCTGGAGCGATGAAGGCCCTCACTGCTGCTGCGTTGGTTTTGTTGTTGTACTGTTGAGTTGACTAAATATTAGCATAAAAAAAAGAAACACTATGCAACAAAATCATAAAATTTTCCCCTAACTATGTAAATTTTTTTTACAACAATTGTGAAACTTGACACCTGTGATAAAACCGTGATTACTCAAATTCTTCTGTGATACTTTTTATCAAAATTTTACTTTCTGTGATACTTTTTTTTTAAAATTTTTTCTTTCTGTGATATTTTTTTTTATTCCAAAATTTTTCCTTTCTGTATTACTTTAATTAGTTTTCACTCAAGCTTCCCTTTCCTTCTAATATTCGGACCTTTGCATAACCTTTTTCTTTTTCAATGATTTTACTCTTTTTACCACTTTTTTTTTTTTTAGCAAATTATATGTTTTAATTATTTAATTTTTCTTAAGAGGAACAAATTATACCTATATTTCTGATTTTTTTTTTCTTTTTCACTGTATTTTTTCCTGTTAATTAAGTATTTTCTTTAGATAGCACGTTACTAACAAAAATTAGTTTAAGTATATCGATTTTTTTTCGCAATTTTTTTTCCTCGCGTGTTACTTAATAATTATTTTTGCAAATTTTTCGCTTATTTTAATATTTTTCGTCGTTTATACTAAACTATATACGAGTATTTTACCACGCGCACTTGCTTTAAAACTAAACGGTGATCTTGTGTTGCTGGCTATTCTTTCTTTTTTCCTGTCTAAGAACTTTAGCTGAAGAGTTTAAGAGAAATCTTTTATGTGGTGGACAATTTTGCCTATTCTCTAGATGATATCAGGCTTTATTAAAGATGATCGATAACTTATAATATTGAAGAGATGTGGAACGGCAACCTCCTTGGGGCAATGATGATATTCCTGCTGAATTCTTTAGTTTAGATAAAGCTTTATGATAAGATTAAGTTTTTCATACCCAAGTGTAGTTTCGAACACAATGTAAATTAAGACTTTTAAAAAAAAAGAAATCTCTGTAGCAAATGTTGTTTCGAATCAATAATTTTTTTGAATAAAAAAAACTCTTAAGCTGGTCTTCAATCTTTGAGAGTTGGACAGGAAAGAAAGTATCCACATGGACGGAAATAGAAGGTTTCTTAATGGAGTTATTGTACAGTTTTCTTGTTCTATATAACCAAAGTTGGTGGCATTTAATTAATGACACAGAGAGATGGTAAATTTTAATAAGCCGCTGTAATGAAATTTGGTTGGTATGAAGCTATTTGAGGTAATCCACTAAACGAATACTTTTGTCACTTGTCGCAATCAAAAGAAATTTACAGGATTAACTAATTAGAATAGTTTAAAGAAAAATTTTACGTACTGATGAAAGTTCGTACATTACAATTACACTTTTCTTTTGAGAGTTTCTATGAAATTTGATAGGTAGGTGCTCCACATAATTATAATCCGCTAACCAAAAAGTGATCGCACAATGCCGCGCCCACTTTTACCAATTCGAAGAATGGACAATTTAAAACGCTACAGCTCCTAAAATATCCAAGTTATTTCGATGAAATTTGGTAGGTAGGTGCACCACATAATTACCATCTGCTGGCCAAAAAGTGGGCGTGATCGGACAATGCCACACCTACTTTTAAACGATTCAAAGAATCGGCAATTTAAAACACTATATCTCCCAAAGCATACAAGCTATTTCCATGAAATTTGGTAGATAGGTGCTCCACATAATTAGAATCCGCTGATCCGGTGATCGCACAATGCCACGCCTACTTTTGACAAAGTATTTTTGTGTTAAAATCGAATTTTTTTACAAAATTAGACTGAAATTACACTTTTATTTTAGGAGTTTCTAGCAGTAAAACTGATTAAACAAAATTTCTTCACTTGCCAAACAAACCTGACACATTTTTTTTCGTAAAATTTTCTTTCTAACTAAAGTTTATTTTAGCTGAGGATTCCAAATGTATTTTTAGGGTTGCTTCATACTTTTCACAAAATTTTCCAACTAATATGCATACATAATTGTAATTTTTATATTCATCGAAATAGCTATTTTAGGAGTAATAGCGTTTTAAAGTGTCCATTCTTCGAATCATTAAAAAGTAGGCGTGGCTTGTCCGATCACGCCCACTTTTTCGGTCAGCGCATGCTTATTATGTGGACCACCTACCTACCAAATTTCATCGAAATAGCTTGTACACGTATATTTTAAGAGTTATAGCGTTTTAAATTGTGCATTCTTCGAATCGGTAAAAGTGGGCGTGGCATTGTCCGTTCACACCCACTTTCTGGTCAGCGGATGTTAATTATGTGGACCACCTACTTACCAAATTTCATCGAAATTGCTCATATATTTTAGGAGATATAGCGTTTTAAAGTGCCGATTCTTTAAATCAATAAAAAGTAGGCGTGGCAGTATCCGATCACGCCCACTTTTTTTGTCACCGGATGCTAATTATGTGGAGCACCTACCTACCAAATTTCATGGAAATTGCGTCCATAGTTTTTGAGATATAACGTGTTAAATTTTTTTTCGATCAATCGTTAAATAGTGGGCGTGGCATATCCGTGCTTTATCAAATGGGGTACGAAAAGTACGAAGTACGAGGTACGAAGTACGAATAGTACGAAGTTCGTATCAAAAGTACGAACTTTACCAAATTCACGTACCTGTACGAACCTCAAATTCACGTGTTTTGGGGGTACGTGATTTCGTACCCCTCTTCGTGAATTCACGTACTCACGTGTAGTACGATTTCACGTGATCCGACAGCTCTAGCTGAAATCTTCCCAACAACTTTTGCTCTTGTCTTAAATACGAAATTGTTATGTTTTTAATAAAACGAAAAATTCTTGAATCAAGTAAAAAGTTGTTGAAAGTTTAAGAACGACAATTGTTGTTTTAAAAGCGAAACTGTTGACAATATTTAGAAACGAAATAGTTGCACGAAGAATAAATGATTGATATGTTTGTGGTTATATTCATAAGTATTTATTTGCCATTTATCTTACAGCAATAGAAATGAGACAAAATCTAGGACCTTGGGTGCTGTATGAGATGAAGCCGTGTGCGTGTGGACTGTTGCTTCAACGGCAGAAAAGGAAATGTTCCTTGCACCTTATCGTGAGTGGCAATAGAAAATGGATACAGTACGATTATCCCAAGCGTAAAAAGTATTGAGATAATTCAGGTCCATGCATCGGCATCGTCCGCACATCCGAATATCCATGTGAAGCTTCTCTGCATGTAGTGGAATCAACGGGGTCCCGATCAAAAAAACTTGTCAAGTTCTTGTCATTGTATCAGAAACGTATATCAAAATGATATCAAAATGTATCAGCCGCTGATATCCATTTTTTGTATATCATTTTGATATATTTTTGATATCATTGAAAAACATGTCAATTTTGTATCAGAAATGTATATCAAAATGATATCAAAAATTTATCAGCTGCTGATATGTCAAAATTGACGTTTTCGTTTGTGGATTTTATGGAAAGATAACTTTAGAAGACAAACGCGCAGTCAATTTTAGTGTAAAAGAAGTGAATTTTCTACTGAAATTAGTGAAAAGCACACAAATATAATTGAGTGCAAAAAAACCGACACTCCATTCAGTTGTTGTATGCAGCCTGTGGTTGATAAAACAAAAGCTATGGAAAGTGGACGCTCAGCCAATTTTAGTAAGTGAATTTTCTCATGAAATAAGTGAAAAAGCACAAACATATAATTGAGTTAAAAAAACCGGCACTTCAATCATTTGCTGCATGCGGGCAATTTGTAAAAACTTGTTGCCGACGATCAAATACAATATTGCAAAATTTCAAAGACTCAAAGTTGGTTATGTCAATTTTGTATCAGAAATGGATATCAAAATGATATACAAATTTTGTATATCATGTTTCTTACCCTCATTCGTTAAACAGAGCTTTTTTTAAAAAAAAAACATCTAGAACTTATTCAGGAATATAAATTGCTTATTTTTTGTTTTGTTCACAAAACTGGTGTTTGACGCTTTGTATTTCATATTTTTTATGACAAATGCGTAAAAATATTAAATATCAAGAATAAAATTGTTGGTTTAAGAATAAAATACTTATTCCAACAATTTAGAAATAACAATTTTTTTATTCTAAGCCAAAAACGTTGAAATTCTATAAATTTTATACCAAAATTGTATAATTTTAATAGCAAATTCTGTTTGAACAACGTTTGCTTAGTATACAAATTTTTTACCACTTCTCCATATCACTCAATGGCGTATCGGTCTAACGAGTTTTTAATTGTATCACAAGGACGGTCGTAGGTTCGTTTCCTATTGCTGTCGTTTTTTTTTGTTTTTTATTATAATTTTTTTATTTATCTTTTTTTTATTTCACTTATATATTATCCTTTCTTTAATTTTCTTTTGTTTAATTGAATTTAAACTGATTACACAATGATTCTATGTAAGGCTGTAGGAAGCATTCGAATATCAAATACTGTTCCAACAACCTTTGCTTAATTTACAAATTTTATACCTCTTCATTTTATCGGTCAATGGTGTAGTGGTCTAATAAGTTGGTTATTTTAAGTAAAAATAAAATATTTCTATCCATCACACGGACGGATCTTAAGCTCGAATACTGCTGCGGTCGTTTCTTTATTTTTTAGTTGAAATTATAATAATTCTTTGTTTGTATAAATTTTATACGAACTGGCATAAACGGTTTGCATACCAAATTGAAGCATAGATTTTATACCAAGTTTGGTGTGGATTTGTATTCATTCCAATTTGGTTAAAATTTTACACCCAAACTAGTTGCTGTGTAATAATGTGAACTAAGATGCTGCTGTTTTGCTAGAGAGGACTAAAATTAGACTCTGTTTTTATTAATTACCTTACACTGCAGTATTTTGAAAATTTGGATTGTACGGTAGGTGCCACTCTCTCTTGTCCGAGTTTGTCGAGTTTTTGCTCAGAGCTTGAACTTACCATCTTTAGTATTAATGCGTGCATTTTGGATATATTTTTTGTTTGGGTGGTAGGCGTGTCCGTTAACCGATTTCGGCAGTCTACCAAATTCTATCGAATTATCTTGCTCCCAAAAAATATTAAAATGATTTCAACGGATTGACAGAGAGACGAACATGGATATATCGATTCAGAAGGTGACGATGATCAGGATATATGTACTTTTTTAAACCTGCCACGTCTCTTTCTCTGCATTACAAACGGAAGGACAAAGTGAATATACCCTGGGTGTATTGTATAATAATATGTTTCTATATATCGCACGGACGGACACCGGTTCAAATCCTACTGCGGTCATTTCGTTTCTGGTTTTTTGTTTATACCCTACACCCAGGGTATATTCACTTTGTTCTTCTGTTTGTAATGCAGAGAAGGAGGCGTGGCAGGTAGGAAAAGTATATTCATTCTTGATCAGATTCACCTCCAGAGTCGATATAGCCATGTCCGTCTGTCTGGCTGGCTGGATGTCTTTGCGTGGAAATACATTTTTTGGGAAAGCTGAGCAAGATATTTCAATAAAATTTGGTACACTACCTTCGTAATCAAACTTACCACGAGGGATTGAAAATGAACGAAATCGGTCAACGGCCAAGCTTTGACAAAAAACTGGGTGAATTCAGACAAGAGGGCGTTGCACCTCCCATACAAGCAAAAGTTTCAAAATGCTATACTGAAAGCGTTATTTGAGATAATCCAACCAAATTTCATCTCAGGGCGAAAATCAACAATTCCCCAGAAAACAACTCTCCTTAATCTTTACCGATTTGTTCTTATATTCTCCTAGGAGTTAAGTGAGAACAAAACAATTTATTTAAATAAATACTTGTATGTTCAAAACTATCGCATATTATTTATCAACTAAGTGCTTAATAATACACTTGAAATGCAGTGTAGGGTATTTAATTTTTGGCCATGCCAAAGATACCACCCTTACTAGTTTTTCGTTTCAACTATACGGTAAGGTATATATCACTTGAATTTTTTCCCAAAAATTACTATACGGTAAGGCTACTCAAAAATTCTGAATTGGCCGCCATTTTGTAAATTTTCAAAATTTTTAAAACACTACTTGAAATTCCATGCCCATAACTTGTTAAAAAAAAAATGTTTTTTCGCAAAACTAATTATGAGAAGTCTCCATACTGAGCACTAAGAACAGCTCTGTGAATTTCGAAAAAAATTGAGATGGACATGGCCTATAGACGATTAATTGGTCTTCGACATACATTTTTTTTTTTTTAATTTTAAAATGTCGTTTTTTAAGATATTCGATTTGGAACTTTTTGATGCTGAAAATATTTCCTTTGACCTTGACCAAAATACAAACTTTTTTAAATATTTTGAATCCTATATAATTGCCTTTGATGCGGTTTTTCTTTTTAAAAAATATGTTAATTGATTGCCTAGTTACAGTCTTTTAATGTTAGTCACTTTAAAATTTTTTGACACTTTTTTCGAACTTAAGGACCCTGTATAACAACTACACCAACTTTAAAGAAAATCGGAGATAGTAAGGGTTGAAAATCTAAATTTTTTGGTTGATTTGATATGGATGATAAATTTTTTCTCATTTTTTAGGAAAGAAAGGTTAGCTTTAAGAACAATGAGCTACAGCAAATATTCACGTTCATATCTTGAAAATTTGTCATCTAACTTTAATTTTAATATTTTTATTTCGCTGCTGCCGAGCCCTCTCATTACTTACCAAGCTCTTGAAACTTTTTCCGAACTCAACTTAAAGTGAATAAGAAGAAACAAAAGTACAACCGAAATACTTAGGTTTCGTCCTACTACTTTGATTGCAATTATATTGTTACGCTGATTATCCTGCATTATCCTTGAGCGCGCCGTATGCTTCATATGAGTTTCAACTTGAAGTCAACTTTTACTGTTTTCCATTTTTCTCATTATTATATTATGTTTGTTTTTTGTTGTTGGTTACCTGTACAGACGAAGCATAAAATTCCATTTTATGCCACTTTAGTGTTGACTTTACCCCTCAGGTTTGGGTCTGTTTTTTCACATTTTTTGCCCGCAGTCTCTTCTAAAAATGGCAATAGCAACAGTAAGCGGCAGAAAGAACTACGATGACCATTTTAGTGTTGCGTGGGTGATTCAGAAAAACTTTTAACATTTTTTTTTTATATATGCACTTTCATTTATTGTGTCAACCATTGAGAGTGTGGATGGTAAAAAAAAACTGGGCAGAAAATGTGAAAAAAAAAATAAAATGGGAATTGTTTTCATTATTTTCATTTAGTTTCACATTTCCATGTTTAAGCCTCTTTATGCAGCATTCTTATTTTACCATTTTTCTCTATTTTCATACGGCAAGTTTTGCGGCTTATAGCCCCCAAGGGACCCACAAGTTCGAGTGTAAAATGAGAAGAATGGGGAGCAGTGTATAAAGTAGGCAAGTTCACCGTGGGGGTTGGTTGAATGCCAGCGTAAGTGAAGTTTGGTATGATATTGATAATGTATGTATCGATACATCAATGAATTCTGATCATGATATGTGGAAAAAATATTTTACGCAGTATAGTTTTTCAGACGCTAAATTTCGGATTGAGAGATGATTCTAGGCATGAAAGGGGCTAACACACCTATTAACTATAAATTATAGAGACTAAAAAGCAGTCTGTGTCTTGATAATTATCGTGACCAAAAAACAATGCAGTCTTGGTCTCGAAAATAAACAAGATATGATATTTATCTATAATTTTCAATATGTTCCGTTAACAGGCACCATCCAACTATATATAAAGGGTTTTTCAATAGGGACGCTACAAAAGTAGACCGATAGAGACAGCAAACGACGCCATATTTTTTCCCGCTCTCTTGACATTCAGTAAGGTTTGTCATATCATCATGGAAAGATATACGAACCAACAACGAGTAGAAATTATTAAAATTTACTACCGAAATTCGGAGTCAGTGGCCTCATCTTTAAGAGAGCTACGTCATCTTCAGCGATGAGGCTCATTTCTGGCTGAATGGCTTCGTCAATAAGCAAAACATGCGTTATTGGTCAGGCAGCAATCCACACGTACTCCATGAGTCACCATTGCATCCCGAAAAAATTACGGTTTGGTGCGGCTTATGGGCCGGCGCACAGTGCGAAATTTTCAGAGTCTAGCGGAACTTAATTCATATCTCAGCACATATAGCAGTTATAGTTATGAAACTTAATACTTAGATATATATTTAATTGGTAAAACACTATGCAAAAATTAAGGGGGATCAGACAAGGGGTTATTATACCCCCCATATATGAAAATGCTTAAAACGTTGTATTTCTGCTCCCATACCAGATATCGCTATGAAACTTGATAGATATAAATATTTTCTTATCAAAACACCATAAAAAATTAAGGGGGTAAGACAAGGGGTATTTGCTATTTCTTGCATTTTTATTCAGAAATGCTTCTGAATTTCGAGAGGATTCCCCCTACTTTTTAGTATATTATGAACTAGCGCACGAATAGTTACCTTTAAACTATGGAGAGTGTCAGATGTTAGTGTTGGTGAGCCTATTTTTTCCAAAACAAAACCAACGATGGCGTCCGATGTCGGTTTTTCATGAAATTTCGGTGTTATATGAAATTTCCAAAGACATTCTGGAAAAGGTTTAGTTAAAAAGAAGATCGCAAAATATCGCAAAAGATGTTTTGTGTTTCCAGTAGAGGATAAACCTACCTTTCAAATTTTGTACGTTTCAAAATGGCAATTTGTGGTAACACCTTTTAAAGTATCCAATGAATTTGAAAATGTAAATCTTATCCACTTCTTAAAAAGCACAATTTTCACAAACAAATCACATACGAGTAGGAAAAGATTTTGCAATTATTTGAATGCCAACAAGTGAAAATTTTATTAAAAAAAAAATGATAAAAATTTCGCGGCCTACTGACTTACCGTTTGAATGTACCACTCTATTAACTTTAACAAATCGAAAAGCTTTTAATAAGCAAAAAGTATGATTGAATTAGTAATGCAAGTTTTAGGTGCATTTTGCAGTTGTTTGGCAGGGTTTTTCACCAAACTGAGTATGAGGTTTTTGAGGTGGGATATTAAGCTACTGAAATAATGAATAATCTTACGCATTTTATGTATTCCCAAAATTGAATAAAGTTCCGCTAAACTTCTCAAATTTCGCACTGTGCGGCGGCGTCATTGGGCCGTACTTCTTCCGTGATTATCAAGACCGGCACGTTACTGTGAATGGGAATCGCTACCGTTCAATGATAACCGAATATTTTTGGCCCGAATTGGATGATATGGACTTGGACAATATGTGGTTTCAACAGGATGGCGCCACAAGCCACACAGCGAATGTCACAATCAATTTATTGAAAACCAAGTTTGGTGAACGTGTTATCTCACGAAATGGCCCAGCCGATTGGCCGCCTCGGTCGTGCGATTTGACTCCGTTAGACTATTTCCTGTGGGGCTACGTCAAGTCTAAGGTCTATGCTAACAACCCAGCGGCGATTGATGAACTTCGTACGAATATCGATCGTGAAATTGCAGTATCGGCCGATTTATGCTTGAAAACTGTCGAAAATTGGGTTCAGCGTATGGACTTCTGCAAGCATGTCCATGGTAGCCATGCTAAAGAAATCGAGTTCTATACATAATGGCATCGAATGTACTTTCACAAGAATAAAGAATTTCATTGATATCCAAAACCGTTTTTGTTTTGTATAAAAAAACTTTTGTAGGGCTCTTATTCAAAAACCCTTTATATATTGGAATATTTTCAAATTCTGTCGATTTGTTGATACATCTATATAAGTCAATACACTTGTATGCTCAAACTCATATAATTCTTCTAGTGTAAGAAATTGTTGCTTGATTCAGAAATATGTAGATTTTGATATTTTGTTTGAAAACTCAGATATCATACTATATCTCTATGTGATACATTTTCAAATATATCAATATCTGGTTGAAGTTTGTACTCTACCTTTCGAATTTTTGTTTTTAACTTGAAACATTTTTTCAAAATGAACAATTACTGAGTCCATAAGTTTTCTTTCATTCAAAACATTCAACTTACTTTTCATGAACCTCTTCCCCTTCTCTAGCATACTTAATGTTGTTGTTACAAGAATTCTGTGCTATTTTCCTTTTGTGTTGTTTGTTGTTTTTGGTGCTGTTGTTGTTGTTGTAATGAGTTTTCATTCCCTCTGTCAAAGGTGAAACGTTTTGGTATTGCACCGCATTATAGTTGGTCAGTGTCAAATGTTGATGTTACCGGGTTTTCTTGCATAGCGAAAGTTTTTGATAAGGGAACGAAGCTTTTGCCATTGAAAATAATTGAGGTTCAGCTCCTTGTAGTCATTTAAGGTCTCGATCTCATAAATTTACCAATTTTCTACGGTTTAAGAAATTTGGTGTGAGTTGTTGGGTTCGTACTTGTTGGAAAGATTCTTCATTAGGATATTTACTTTTTTTAATTTGAGTATTTCTTTTTAACGATGAGTCAAGATTAATGGTAAGTATTGCAAGGTACATATATTAAAAGATAGAAGTAAAAAACTAAAATTGTTTTTTTTGCTACCTAATAAAGTGACAAAATGACTTACTCACTCATTGATAGTTCTTGCAAAATCAATGACCACTGATATGAAGTTAATAATTATTTTACTTAATATTTCCATGCACTTTGAGACCGAATGGTTTTTCAACTCGATGACAATGTCGAAGGTTTGACTACGGCAGCAGCGACAGGGATACTCTCCTGAAACCACATAGTGAAGTTTGTTGCTATGCTTTGAATAAAATTAGGCGATGTTCTATACCAAATGTCATTTAGAAATGGTCATTGTAGAGGGAATTCCAAGAATAGGGAAAGTTAAAGCTATATGAAAGCTATCGCAAAGTATCTTATTACTTGTAAACGTTCCATGTCGGTCCTAAGCTACCCTCAAAAGTTACAAAAGAATTCATTACAAAGAGTTTCTTCTCCTTTCACGTTCTAGAAGGTGTACTAGTAACTAACTTGCTGCGTTGTGTATTATGCTCCAATTGGATGGTGTTAGTATTTTAGTAGTGTTCGTCGAAACGACTAACAATAACTTTACAAAGTGTGACCATAGGTTTGTATGGAAAACTATATTTTTATTGTTTTTTTATCCATTTAAGATAATGTTTGTCGGTTCGACTACCATATTTTCTTTAATCTTTGATTTGCTTGCTACTATTTTTATTTACCAAAGACGTAATATCTTACTATGGATCGTGGGAACGCTTTTCTAACAGTATTTTCTCCACAAGAAACTTTCGAAAGTGACGAAACTATCATAGACTGCGAAACCACTTTACCATAAACGAAATGACTTACTTTGCATCATATTAATGAGTTATCAATACCATCTTTCTCGATGCTAACCTTCGAAAGTTACGGACTAACTTTGGATTGCTTCACAACTTTACCATATTCATATCAATAAGAGATCACGGAAACAATTCCCAATTTTCTCCAGGCATTACGCGGTTGCTCGCATTAGATGAAAATTGACAATGTCAAACACCATTTCCGTTGCTTTGGAGGGCTTTTAGTTGCTTGAGTCGCAGTCCTATTCTCCCTTTGCAGTCTTACTATCTTACCAATTTTCAGCAATTCTTGACCTCAGACTCTCGTTTTTTATCTTAAACTTTTTAACTTTACCTATTTTCTTTCCTTCAACGACAGACGTTACAGCTGCGATAATTCCCTTGACTTTTTCGCCTGCATTTAACAATGAACAATTCTTTGTCAAATGATGCGGAAATGTCATTCATTCTTTATGTGTTAGCACAAAGATGATGCTGAATCTTAAATTCTTTAAATTCAAATTCTTTAGAAATGTCAATGCCAACACCAAAATAATGGCGCGCCATTCAGTTCAGCTGCTTTTGGGAACTTTTAACAGTTATTTACACTTCGAGATCCCCAAGTTGAAATTCTTTGCAATTCAATTCCATAGCGAGTGTCCTCCATTATTTGTTGTCGCTTATTTGCTAAGCTTTTTTCATTTTCACTTTTTGCTTTGACGTGATTTTTGTGCCTTCTTGGTTGTGTTTGTGTGTGTATGTTATTATAATGTATTAGTGTATTTCCTTGTATAAATGTGTATGTGTTTGTTTATTTAATAAATTGCCCTCAACAATTGATATCCTGTTTGATATCCTTGAGCATTGCCAAGCACTGTGAATCCCAATGCCAACACTTGAAATACTACAAAAATAATTCAAATTGTTTGAGCTCTATTTCTTTTGCTGATTTGTTGTTGTTGTTATTGTTGTATTTGTTGGTAAGCATTTGTTGCTTTTGTTGTTGATGTTGTTGCTGTCACCAATATTATAATAAGGCTTTGCACACACAACAATGCGAAGTAACAGCCAGAAGTGTCAGAACAGTAGCGGCAGCAGCTTTAAATTGAGTGTGACGCTGGTAACCGCCATCTTTACCGCCATATTGTGACAGTGCAGCCAACTTTAGGCATTTTTGCGCGCCCACATTCTTTGCGAATATTTGGTATGACGCCGATAACACTGTGCAAAATCTTTTGAATGAAATACTATTCTTTGAATTAGTTTTCTTTCTGAAACTTTTTTATGGTTAATATCCCAGTAGAAAAAAGTGCAGTCAAATAGACTCGATATTAGGCCTTCTTTAAGTGCCAGTAGGTTTGCTGTCTTCCTTTCTTTCTCCCTTTCTTTTTTATACATGATGTCATTGGGCGCCAAGGGCTGGCACTCTCACTTCTGAAAGAAGGCAGCCAAGCAGGCCTTCTATGATCGCTTCTAATATCAAAGGGCAGAAACAAGCATGCTGCCTTCCCTTCTTTATTTATTTTTTTACACATAATGTCTTTCGGCGCCAAGTAATGACACTCCAGCTTCCACAAAAAAAGGAGAAATGAAGGCCTTCTGCGATCGCTTCTAATGTAAAAGGACAATAGTATGTTTAGAGGATCTGTAGTAAAGAAAGATTAATGCGTTCTAATAGGCCTGTCCTTAGAAGGCATCTGAGAATGTTTAAAATATCTTAAAGAAGGCAAGAAAGAAGGCATGGTTATAAGCAGGCATTAAACATTCTCCGACTAGGATATCTGTTGTCCTGTATGAGTATATTCCATCCAGAAAAAGTTTTTCCTTGGGACGTTTCTGCAGCTGTTTTATAGAAGTAAGTATATCGCTCTTCTATTGTAAAGTAAGCTTTTAAAGAAGAGTTAGAAAAACTTGCTGATACCATAAATTTGCCATCTTATGATTACTTGAGGGTCTGCTGAGAAAAAGATTGATACAGAAACTTTCTATTTAAACTGGCGAACTATAAAGATTTGGTGCAGCGAACACTTTTTTACCCCAGGCGCTTTTTACAATCCCTTCCCTTCTTCGTTTTCAATGAAAAGAAGCCAAAAAGTCATCGGTTTCGGGAACGTTATTTTGAAGGATATTCTTTTCAAATAAGCTTGACTCTATTATATAACAGAAAGGAGAGGAAAAAACAGAACTGCTGGAACAATAAACAATAGAACTTTTGAGATTTTCTCAAATATTTTAAAAAACACTGTGGAAACTCTGAATAAAAATGACATTATGCCAGAAAAAGTGATTAGTGAAATCTCATCTTTACCAATTATTTAAAAAAAACCCAAAGCCGAACACAAGAAACAAACGGCAAGGATTCTGACGGCTTCTGATAATGTGGTCCAGCAGAAAAAGCTAAATTTGAAGTGAAAAATACAACCCATGTGGTGGTTTTAAAGAAAATTTCTTGTAAACGTAGGTGTTGAATAGTTATATTCCTTCCGATAAAAGTGAAGAAAAGAGTACCGCCAGTGGGCAGGGTTCGAGTGTGGGCACCCCCTCGTAACTTTTGACAGAAAACAAATGCGGCTGTTCCGACAAATGTTAAGCGCGTGTTATGACAGCACGAAATTTTTGTGCATTTACCGGAGCAAACAGACAAATTTGCTTGATACTGAGCAGAAAATAATTTTTGAATAAGTGAAAGTCAACACAAAAGTTTTTTTCAATAATTTTCCAAGTGCGATAAATCAAAGTGAATTAATCGAAAAGCTGAATACAATTTATATTTATGCAGTTAATTTATTATATTTTGTAATTCAAAACCGAATGCAACCAAAATGTTCACACAACAAAATTTGCTCAATGCTTTTCAAATTGGCTATCAACGTCGAGTATGGGCCCCGTATTGGTCCGGGTGTGGGCACCCCTCTTTGTTTATTTAAAACGTGTGTTTTACTGAAATATTGTCGTGGATGCCAACGTTACTAATCTAAATGGTATTCTTATGCCATTTTACGCTTTTTTAGTGGAAAGAAAAGAACAAATAGGCTCTTTAAGGATATCGTAGAAAAATAGTTAATTTCATTAAGTGTGGGTATTAAGGTGGTATAAAACTTTGCAAAAAATCTCGGTATTGAGTTTCCAGACAAGTACACCGAGGAGCAGATGGCGGATTGGTACAAAAAATTCATGCTTTGCAAAAGAGCAATGTCAAAAAGGGCTAGAAATTACGTCATTTAGCTAGCTTAATCTGCAAAACAATTGATCTGTCATCAGCCGAAGATAATCAAGTCTGGTTTCGGGGCAAGGGGCATGATGCCATTCGATCAAGACGTTTTCAGTGACGCTGATTTTGTTAAAGCCGTTGAGCAGAATTTGTTAAATTTCTGTCAGTCAATGTTTCCGATATAACTTAATTTTGCTTCTCCATTTGATTGAGTTTAGTTTTATATTTGCCTATTTTTAGCCGATTTTCTAAGGGTGCCCACAACCGGACCCAAATTTTTTTTTTTCAAAAATGATCACTTCACTATTTTTTTGATATAATTTTCCAACTGACGAAATCAATTTACTTTCTTCACTAATAGTTAGCTAAGGTCTTTAGCTTTCCATTGACACTTATATGTCTGCATAATATACATTTGGTCAAAAGTTATGAGTCGAAAACAAAACGTTGCCCACACCCGGTACCCTTCCCCTACTCTTTTAAAATGATGAAAAAACAAATTTCCAATCATTTTTACTTTTACTTTTTTTTTGTTTGTTTCAAATTGCAATAATTGAAGCATAAATTCGTGTTTCGTTTCTCAAAAATTCTCTTTTAATTCTACTTTTATAGTAGTTCAACAAAAAAGGTGCCATATCTGCCGAGTTTACCCTATATATCGAGAACTGCACAAAACTTTTCAAATATTCGAAAACGTGTGCTAAATGTCTCTGTTCTCCTTAAGTTACTGCTCTAAAGCTTATGTATTCAATTCCATATAAATACTTTTTTCAAATCGCATGAAGAGATAATTCAAATTCTCCCAGTGTACACAAGATAAGGAAGTCGAGAGTGTAATTGCGTTTAAATAGCGGCAATTGTCCTTTTTACCGCCTGTTGTTGTCATTAAAATGGCGACAGCTAGACGGCATTAAATTTTTTTGATTTTTTCTTTCTTTTGTGGATTTTATTTCATTTTCATTATGTCCATTAGGAATTAGTTTGCTACGCTGCTCTCAATGAGAGAGATTACGCGAATGAATTTCAGCCTCGCAGCAAAATTCTGTTTTGTATTTTGCGTTGATCCGGTGACGCGCGCAGTGATTGCAATTTAAACTTTTCTTCATCTTCTTCATCAATAGCCGCAACAAAAATTACACTTAATATATCCTTAATATCCTTGTGTGCGCATAAATTTGATAAATTAAATGCTTTTCTGCGTTAAAATGTCCTTTGGCGATACGTAGCATGAAAACTTTCCACTTTACCACTTAGAGATGGCGCTGCCATATCACAGTAGTAACTGCTCGTGCTGTATGTAGTTGGCACTGTTGTCCTGTCCTTGTTGTCAGCTTACCAGGGTATCACATTCGAAAAAGTGCCCTTTGGCAAAACAAGTTGAAATGCAAAAAAAGATTTCAAGCGGAAAAAACAAGTTGTGCTTTTTGTTGTTTTTGTTGTTGTCACTGTTGTATTTAGGTCATGACACCAACACCAAATATTTGTTGTAGTTTCCAAGCAAAGGATAGAAAACATCATTAAATTGTGAAGGCAGGAGTGTAACTGCAATGTGTTGTATTGGGCATGGTTGACAATTTCGTATTTATGATTCGAAAGCGAAAATCTAAATAAACATTTCTGTAGAAATAATGAAAAACACCCAGCTTGATGCCGCTTTGGTGTCCGATTTTTCAATTGAAAAAAAAAAAAAAAATTAAATGATTTTTCACAAATTAAAATGATTTTTAATTTTGCTTTTTAAGACTGCTATTTTTGAATATTCCATTAATACGAACTTGTACAGTTCGTATTATTACAAGTTCGTATTAATGGAAAAAAAAAAAAATGTTTTTTAAAAGAGAGAGAATTTTTTTCTCTTTCCATTGCACAAAAATTTGAGAAAAAATAATTAAAATTCTTGAAATATTTGAATAAGAAATGGACCCGAATTCCTTTTTTCTATGGCCTAATTGCGTATACGTTGCGACTCGAAATGAACTCCTAAGCCCAAAAGACCTTTACTGTATCTATGTCATCTTGTTCTACACCAACCTAAGTTCGATGGATGAACAAAGCTCCTTAATTCAATGGCGCACAGTGATCTACAATGCTATTCTAGCCGGTCATAAGTCTTTCGAGATTTTATGCTTTTGGGGCCGATGATGCCAAATCTACAAAATATTTTTTAGAAATTAAAATGGCGGACAATTTTTTCAAAAAATTATTATATCACGACAAAATTTTGGCTAGAGGGGCTTTGAAGGTCGCTTACTCCGAATTCGGAATGAACTTTTTGTAAACAATATGAAGGATCTAAAATGGCGTATAAATTTCTTAAAAAAAAAACTTGTTGCTACGATGGATTTTGATGCCGCTGATTCAAAATTCGAGATCACTTTATATGAAAACAAAATGGAGGATAGAAAATGGCGTACAAATTTCTCAAAAACAAAAAAATATATATATTACGGCAAAATTGTGGCTAGAGAGATTTTTTGAGGTGGCTGATTACAAACTCGGGATCAAATTTTTTCGAACCAAAGTGGTGGATCCAATATAGCGGACAGTTTTCTTTAAGAATGATTATACCACTACGAAATTATAAATATGGCGGATTAAAAATTTCGGGCTTGTAATGTTCTACTAGAGTTTACTAACTCTAAAAGTAACACCGACTGAGTCGTTATCTGAAAGGAGGTCAGGTTGGGCGGAACCCGTCTTTGCCTACTAGCTAACAGTCGTGGGGGAGTTCTTAACCTTTGTCCTAACAGAACTCAGTCATAATTTTTTATTTCAGAGTTCCTTACAACGAAAAGTCACAACTAATAAATTTATATTCCTGCATAGGCTTGCATAACAAAACGGAAACTAATAACCGGAAACGGATATGTTGAAAATGCACTGCACCTTTCTATTTCACTCATCGATAGAGCCAATTGATGTATGTTAGACTCTTAGCTTCTGTACCCACCCTTCCTTTGATCTTTTGGGCGCTAATTAATAAAAAGATCCCTTATTTAAATATCCTACTACCCTACATTATCAAGGAAAAACGTTTAGAATTAGAGAGCCATAACAATATTTATTATACTAATAACTTCAATTGGAATTCATTTTAAAAAAGAAATAAAATAGTAATAATAACAAAACTATGTTATGTTTGTGTAGTAGAATACATAGGATACCAACTAATTTACAAAACAAAAGCCAAAATGACATTAGCTTACAACTTTGAATAATTCTTAAATACTAAAGCAGAAAAATCATAGTTTAGATTATCATTAAGGGTTTTCAAAAAAAATTCAAAGTTTTTCTAAACAAATTGTTGCACAAAAAAAAAACTCTGTTTAACAGTTTACTTTGCAAGAAAGTTAATACGAAAAGCAAATTACAAAATGTAAACAATGGGAGAGCACCATTGAGTTTTAACGGTTTGCATATTAAAAGTGGGTTACAGAGTTATGTTATGCAAACAACATGATCGGCGATCACGCTGTTAACATCGACGACGGCAGCAGCAGTATTTCGCTGCTCAACCCCTGTCTCTGTTAACACAATGATCAGTGATGTGCAAATTTTAATTAAGTTTACAGTGATTTCCTTTTTTTTTTCCACTTGTTACAACAAAATCTTTATGCCCAAAATTTACTATAGTTTTAATTAATTTAATTTACTTTTAATTAGGAATTGTAATTATTTGTTTTTTAAAGATAAGGTTTATAATATGTATAAGTATATAGTTAATGTACAAAACCACTCACCACTTACACATCCAACGCTGAAAGGCCTTTCGGTTGACGAAATGTAGGTTGCTGCTGGTGTTAATTATATGCTTACTTGTCTATTTGTTTAATCTAGTTCATATATTATTATTTTTATGTACTTTGAATTAAGTTAATTTTAGTGAGCAAATTTTTGGAACTTAAAGTCTACAATTAACGTATTCAAGTTTAGTGAATGCTAATTCCGAATCACTCTTACACAATTTAGAAATTTTAAAAACAAATTTTTTAAATTATTGAACCTGTTTGGTTTGGTTGGCATCTTATGCTCATAGGGCAACTATTTACAGAAAGTTTGGTATACATATGTATGTAATTTTATATATGCAGTTATATACAAAACTTTCAAGTATATACTTAATACATACATATGTATAAATATCCAAATCAATTAAATTTTTCTTTTAAACATTAAACGCTTAAATTTTTTTTAAAATTTTAGTCACTAACATTAATAGTGGAATCAAATATATAAATTATTTTTCCTTTGCACGACACTTTAGCACTTTGCTTGCACTTTCGCTTTCATGTGTTCACGTATATACCAAACTGTTAAACTGTTAACTCCGACTATATATGATGCTGACTGACATGGTTGGTTTTCTTTAATTCTTTTGATGATTTTATGTTGCTACGCTCTTGTTTCGTACCAGAATGGGTGATGCAATATATATCACCTACATCCAGCAGACCTAACCATTAGAATTAGTTGATATGAAAAAATTGGTTTTTAATTAATTAATGGTGGATAAATTTACCTTTGTAAAAAACTAAATAAGGCGTGAATATTTTGCAGCCTTATGCACCATATAGAACATCAATACGAATATCGCAGCAAAACGTGTAGATTGAAGTTTTCTTCAATAGAAAATTATATTTTTCCTTTAATGAACGTAGGCTTAATTTTGAAACTTTTTATAAGCTCAAATTTTATGAAATTTACTTTGCTTTTGACCAAAAAAACTAACAAACAATTTATTTTAATTTTATATATATACCGGAATATATATATGTAAAAAGATACCTTTGTCAAGTTGATCAGTCCGTACCGCTTGCAGTTTATTACAGGAAAGAAAGATCACACTTTTCTTAGCTGTGGTTATACCGAATTCAGCGAATGATCATTAGCATGCTTGTCAATGACATGCTGACTCGGATATACCAAATTTTTGTACGTAGAGTACACAAAATGATAGAAAAATATTTCCACTGATAATCAAACTTCGTTTTAAAAGAAGAAGGTGTTTCAGAAAACACAAATTTTATCATATATTTGCATCAAATAAGAAAACCATGTAAGTTGGCACATAACACCAATGATAAATTTTTCATCATCATCATTATGATCGGCTCATAAGCAATCCAAATAATTTCAAATATAAAAATAAAAAAAATTGAGAATATTTTGAGGTCGTACATTACAGGCTATATCGAAAGTGGGCGTGTTCTTGACCCAATCACACCCATTTTCAATTTATAACTATATGCTTATAATCATTTCTCAAATATCAAATATTTTTGTTGTGCTTGAAATATTTCCGAAGATATGGCGATTTAAAATTTTGTGCTATATGGGTGAGCGTATTCGTGGCCCGATTGCACTTATTTTTGACAAGTAGCGTGTCCTTGACCCGACCATTTTCCAAAAAATGTTAGATGCTACCAATAATTTCTTGATATCAAATTTTAATGCTCTGCATCAAACAGTTTGGCTATCGTTAGTTTTACGAATCTGCAAGAAAACAATAAAAGTTACTGCAGAAAATCTGACCGTAGTCCAAAATGCGGTGTGAACGGGGTGGCTGATATTTGCAAAAAACCTTGAGAAAACCTTACATTACACATAAAATAATCGAGCCATTTCAACTCCGTAAAACTTTTAAGTTAAAATCCACATGATGACCCGAATATCCTTTTTATATTAAAAAATCTAATATCTAAGTATGCAAATCTTCAGGTAAGACCGTTTAGTTTTAAAGATACACTCATTTAAATTTAAACATTTTTTAAGAAATTTCTGTCGAATTCATCAAGTTCAAGACGCGAAAACTCAGAAATGGTATTAGTTCTTGGTATTTTGGTACTTGAAATATGTTAACTAGATATTTTACTTTAAATTTGTGCAATAATTATTACTTTGGACCCTACTTATAGTTTAGGTGATATGCATACTATTCTTAAATGTTGTAAAACTTTGTGGCACTGCTACACTCTTTATCCACCTCTAGTGGCTATTAAATGCCTCCAATGAGCCCTGAGGGGAAAAGTGTTCAACGACCACTAATATTTTGTCACCCTCAAGGATGTTTTTTATACAAATGTTCCAATACAAAATTTGTCTAAAAATTTAAATTTTGTATAAGAGGTCCTTTAAGGAGTGTAAAGAAAAGATAGGTATGTTTCAAAACAAAGTTGGGGAGGGAGGAAAAATGGTTATCGCGCTCCTAGGTACCCAGGGTGTTTCTGTTGAGTGCCCCGAAAATGTCACATAAAAAATGTAGCGATACAAGGGGAAATAAGGGTACACGGAGAAAAATACGTATAATAATTTTTACTATATTGGCTAGTCGAAAAATTAAAGTAATCAACACTAAATTTCAAGTATAAATTACCTTACGTATGAATTATTTGATGGGTCCGTAAAGTCATATCTACAAATAAAATGTAGTTAAATAATAAAGGAATATTTACTACAAATTTCCTACATTTGACTATATGTAAGGTAATTTGCACTTTCAGAAAAAAAATGTGTGGTCAATTTGAATTTATAATTCTAGTCAAAATAACTTAAATTTTTTCACGCACAAAAATGAGTATCATAATTTTCACCTTACGCGAGTAAGGTAAGTACCACCAAAATATAGTCATTTTGACTTTTATAATTTTAGTAACAATTTATATTTTTGGACAGACATTTTCTTGATATACAAATTTTTTTGCTCCTACATCACATGCGTAAGCAGCCCAGTGGATATGTATCTGACTACCATTCGGAAGGGCCAAGGTTCGTATCCCGGCGCCGGTCAGTTAATTTTTTTTTTTTTTTGTTTTTTTTTTTTTTGTTGTTGGAACTATACAGTAAGGTAAATATCACGCCAATTTTTTCATTAAAATTACTAGACTGTGAGGTCATTCGAACAATCTGAATTGACTAAAACAGTAAGGTAAATCTTACTTCGGTGTAAAGTTGTCACTATTCTGACTTGAAAATCTGGTAAAATTTATGAGAAATAAAGTAGCAGGTACTATTTTTTTTCTCCGTGTACCAAAAATGATCTAACTTCGCATTATATATTTTTATAAAGGTCCCTAAGATAATCTTATACAAAACCGAATGTAGACTAAGGAGTTAAGTAGATGAAAGCAAAACTGCAGCTGAAATCACGTTAAAAAGGCGGAAGTTGTTATGTCGAAATTTTACGGAGATGCCCTTGAATTGAGACTAGCGGGGAGTATCACAAGTGCAATTTAAGGACGGATATATAGTAAAAAATATTTATATCTAATCTTTTTTTCTGGTGAACATTCACCACATGTATGCTCATTAGGGTGACACAAGAAACTGTAGATTTCCGAATGCTTGAAACGTTAAGATTGAAATGATTCTTTGATTTCTTATATGACAAATATTTATGTTATAATTCCCATTATTTTTCCCACTTCAGTATTTTTCTGGAGCAAACATACACTCTTTTTCATCTCTAGTGGCTATGAAATGCCTTCAACGAGCCCTGACATGAGTGTTCAACGACCACTAATATTTTTTCTTCCATCACGATTTTTTTTTAACAAATTTATTCCCTATATCCACTCCGAGAAATGTTTCAATGCAAAATTTGTCTGAAAATATAAATTTTGTATAATAGGCCCTTTAAAGAGTGTAAAAAAAGGAAAGGTATGTTCCAACACAAAGTTTGGGAGGTAGAACAAATGGTTATCGCGCTCCTAAGCAACCATGGTGTTTTAGTTAGTTTTAATCCATTTCTATTTTAATTTGGACCGCCAGAATGATGAGTTCTCCACTTTAGCTTCATAGTGATTTGCTTTACTCATATTTACATGGCACCTAGAGCACGTGATTGGAAGACATGGTTTGGGTGCGAGAAACGACAATGGAGAGCTTCTCATTGACGCCTGCAATACAGCCGGTCTTGTCGTTGGAGGTACGCTATTCCCACACAAAAAATGCCATAAAGCTACTTGGGTGTCTCCAAACAACATCACTGAAAACCAAATCGACCACTTCTGCATTAGCAGAAAATGGAGAGGGAGTCTTCTGGACGTACGAGTAAAGAGGGCCGCTGACATAGGCTCCGACCACCATCTTCTCGTCGCGGTCATTCGACTAAAACTTGCCGCTAATAAACGTCCTAGTGAACAATCTGTAGCAAAAAAATTCGACGTGCTTAAGCTTAAGAACGACGAGGTACGCAGATCTTTCGTAGAAGAACTTAAAACAGTTCCGTTCGATTGTGGTTTAAGTATTGAAACATCATGGAGGGCCGCTAAGGCTGCGTTCTTAATCTCCAGTGAAAAAATACTTGGGTTTCGACCCTCGAACAAGAAGCACTAGATGAGCGAGGAAACGTGGGGTCTTGTCGAAAAAAGAAGAAGCGCGAAAAAACTGAGAGACGACGTTAAAACTAAAGCGCAAAAGAACGTCGCCGAAAAGGTCTTTAACTCTCTCAATAAAGAAGTCAGGCGATCGTGCAGACAAGACAAAAGAAGAATGTATAACGACCTCGCGAGCGAAGCCGAAAGCGCTGCAAATGCTCAAAATCTCAGGCAGCTTTACGATATCACCCGCAGATTATCAGGCAGAAAACTCCAACAGAGCCGCCCTATCAAAGACAAAAACGGAAATCTCTTAACATCTGCGGACGACCAACTAAACAGATGGAAAGAGTATTTTTGTGATATACTAAATCCCATGTCTACCGCATCCCTACAACCAGAATCACCAACTACAACTGCCGCAGTGACTCGCAGTAGTAGTCGAACACAAACACCGCCGCCTACAATTGATGAAATAGTGAAAGCTATCCAAAGCATGAAAACAACAAGGCCGCCAGTATAGATCAAATAACAGCTGAACTGCTAAAGGCATGCCCCATAACATCAGCTAAAATTCTCCATCCTCTGCTCACCAAAATCTGGAGTGAAGAGCGTTTGCCAGAAGATTGGCTACATGGCATGTTAGTCAAATTGCCGAAAAAAGGTGACCTAAGCGAGTGCCGAAACTATAGAGGCATCACCTTGCTCTCAGTACCATCAAAAGTACTGACGAAAGTGCTTCTGAGCAGGGTAAGCGAAAAACTTGATTCGGCCATTCGAAAGCAGCAAGCAGGATTCCGGCGAAACAGATCATGCGTGGATCAATTCAACACGCTCAGAATAATGGTTGAACAATCATGCGAGTGGCGTGCTGCACTTCAACTTGTCTTGGTTGACTATAGCACTGCCTTCGACAGTGTCTCCCGAAAAAACATCTGGGCGTTACTGCAACGAAGCCGTATTGCCGCAAAGGCCATAAACTTAGTACGTGCACAATATGAAGGCTTTAAATGCAGTGTGTTACACAACGGGTTGTCGTCACCGACATTCACCACTAATTCAGGCGTACGGCAGGGGTGTTTACTATCACCATATCTCTTCCTTATCGTTCTTGACGATATTCTAGATAAAGCTCTTAATAAGGCCAAAAGGGGTATCCAATGGAACTTTACTGAACATCTAGAAGACCTCGACTATGCTGACGACATCTGCCTCTTATCGTCCAAATATTCAGATATGCAAAACAAAATTGAAAACCGGCCTGAAAATCAACGTATCCAAGACTAAAAGCATGAAGCTAAACGCAAGCAATGACATCACGTTCAAAGCTGGCAGTGATGACATCGGAAACGTCGATAGCTTCACGTATTTAGGCAGCATTATCTCCATGGATGGTGGAGCAAAAGAGGATATCAACTCAAGAATAGCAAAAGCAAAAGGCGCGTTTGCTCAACTGAACAAAATATGGTCTTCATCCGTTATATCCACCAAAACGAGAGTGCGCATTTTTGATTCGAATGTGAAATCGGTTTTGTTATATGGGTGCGAAACGTGGCTTGTTACTGAACAACTAACGAACAAGCTGCAAGTATTCGTCAACAAATGCTTAAGGCGAATACTAAAGGTTTGGTGGCCTCGCACTATATCAAATGCCGAGCTACATCAAAAATGCAAACAGAAGGATATAGCAAACGAGATCAAGCTGCGTAAATGGGGATGCATTGGTCACACTCTCCGGAAACCACACAGCGAAGTTTGTCGCCAGGCCCTTGAGTGGAATCCACAAGGCAGTAGAGGACGTGGTAGACCCAAAACCAACTGGAAAAGGTCGTTGGAAAAGGAAATCCAAGAATCGGGAAAATCGTGGCAAGAGATCAAAGTCATCGCAAGGGATCGTGACAAATGGAGAGATTTCATATTGGCTCTATGCTCCTCCTAGGAGCTAAAGGAGAATACATACACATGGCACCTTTATTTCTGTTGAGTACCCCGAAAACTCGGATACTTTTTTGTGTCACCTCATACATGTAGCAGAATAGACAACAAATGAGTGCATTCTTATTTCGCTTATCCATGCATTCGCAAATCTGTCAAAATGATAAATAAACGTCATATAAATGTCATAAAACAGACAGCAGACAAATATTCTAGATACAACTGCGAGTGTCTGTCAAAAAAAAAAAAAAAAAAAAACTTAGCAAATGTATCTTGTACTCAAAAATAAAAACTGTGGTTTTATCCATGCAATGCATAGTAAAACAAAAAAAGAGTATTGTATTTCAAAGCTTTGTTGTTTAAAGTTCTTGTTGAAAAATATATGAAAAATTCTTGGTATTTGAATTTAGCAAATTTATTATTTTTGTCAAATCAAAATAATTCACATAAAAACAGTGCATAAGATTAATGAAAAGTTCTTATTCCTACTGAAAGAATTCATCGAACTTGATTCGAGAGAAGCACTAATTGACTACTTCAGATGAGACGTTACAGGGTAGAATGTTTGCAGGTTCGGAGTCAGCTGCCCTATAAGTATTAGTCAAAAAAAGTTATTCAGATCTCATTCAGAGATATCGCTGAGATTTACTACCTTTCACAAATATATCAGAAAATGAAAAACAGTTAAGAAATGTCCTATAACCCTTTTTGTGAATTTTGGGAAGAAAAAAATCATCCCGAAACCGACTCAAAAGTTAGAAGGACTCTTAAAAACGATATCTGCATCATTTTTATTTCGTTCCTAGAGAAACCAATTGAAGGCCCATTTTGCCTAAAAAAACATGTTTTTTGGTCATAACTTTTTTTTTCATTACAAAATGGATACTCAAGGGTGCTTAAGAAATAAAGACTATGTCCTTGAAAAAATTTTGGCGTTTAAAAATTATAAACTATAGATAATATTCGCGTAACGAAATCGATTTTTTTCAATTAAACAGTCGAAAAGACTATTTTTTACTCAAAAACAAGGCATCTAACGAAAAAAGTTTATATGGAAAAAAATGCTTGAACTTGTCTATTAAATGCGTGTGAATTTTTTCAAAATTTGTTGAGATAAGAATTTTTAAGTGTGTTACTTAATGACATTTATGTATTGAGAATTAATTTTTAATTGAACTTTTAGTCATTGCAAAGATCGATTTACATATAAATCTATCAATGCATAATGATGACAAGTAAATCCGTTCCTTAACTTGTCATAATTATGTGTAAGAAAATGCATTGATAGATTTATATGTAAATCGATCTTTGCAATGACTAAAAGTTCAATTAAAAATACATTTTTTAAGATCTTTTATAGTTTTCAAAAATGTATCATATTGAGTTTACAGCTGTTAAGCTCAGTTCGTCATCAAAATGCTGGGTTTACTCTAAGGCATCTATGAAAAAATTTCATATGACCTAAAATGCTTAGAATCCTTCAAAGAATATGTGTGAATTTTTTTAGAATTTTCGAAAATTTGTTTTATTTTTGTTTTTTTTTTTTTTGAGGATATATTTTTTTTTTCAAAATCAAAATTAGAAATGAAGAATTTCTATTTTCGATGTTACTTTACTTGCAACTATTTACTTTTCACTTGGTGTGATGACAGTCCTTATAAACGTCATCTAGTGAGGCTTCCTCAAAGGCAAATATACAGAATTATCACCTGGTCGGACATATGTATACATAATTCTCACATAAAACGATACTACGCTATATGAAATTTTGAAGCTGCCAAAGGTTATTTCAAAAATCGTCATTCAGCCCTTTTTTCTTTTTGTAAATGTTGTCTTATTGTCAGTGATGTTGGTAGGATATATTTGAGAAAAAAAAAGATTCCTATTGGGCATGTTAGTAACTATGCATATAAGTTCATCAAAATATCAGGAACATTTTTATTTAATAGCCTCTACTATATATAGAAGAGCTGACTGGCACAAACGTATTGACTTTATTGCTCTTTTTTTCGGCACGACCTTTGAAGTACTTTCTAATGACATTTCAGTGTAATTTATGATGCTGTGCAATGATTCAATGAACTCTCGTGTCTTTGACTAAAGCGAAAAAAGGAAAATTTAATTTAAGGATTTTAACTTTATTAGTCGAATGTGTGCTGAAAAATGTTACCCCCAGAGCATGAATTGCACTTTTTGATGGCAGTAAATGAATTAAGAGGTTTTTTTTTTTATTTTTTTCAAAGGATTTGTATAACTCAAAATATATAAAATATCTACTATACTTTGCAAAGAAAATGGTTCAAAATGTCATGCTACAAAAAGAAGATATGTCTTGACATCATCATGCATAAAGCCATACAAATTACTTGTACATTGACATGTCATCAATATTAATTTGTCGTATGTTGGCTTTTTTTTTTCCTACACAAGCATACGATTTTCTGACTTATGTGAATGACGTTGTGTGTGTGTGTTTGTGTATGGGTGGGGGCAAAAAGTTAAAAAAACAATTTCGTCTATAAACGAAGTATGTACTTTGAGAGATGAGAGTTGGAAACGATGCTGAAAATGTTGCAGCAATAATAGGCAGCTTCAATCAAAAAATTGGTATGACAAATGTACTACCGAATTAAAGAAAATTTAACAAAGATTCCAAAAAAAGTTATAACTACAATAGTAAGGGAGTAAACTTTGGCCTGGCCAAACGTTGAATACCCTACACTGCAGTATTTTTAAAATTTTGTTCATATGGGAGGCGCCACGCCCTCTTGTCTGAGTTCGTCTAGCTTTAGCTCAGAGCTTGCATTTATAGTCCGTAGTATTTGAGTGAAATTTAGTTGGATTATCTAAAAAAACGCGTTCAGTTTAGCGTTTTGAAACTTTTGCTTATATGGGAGGTGCCACGCCCTCTTCAGTTTATTTTTCAGAGCTTGCGCTTTCAATTCGTAGAATATATGTGTATGTCGGTTGCATTGCCGTGGAAAATACTCCTAAAGTTGCATTTTGAATATATTTTTTGTATGGGCGGTAGGCGTGTCCGTTGACTGATTTCGCTCATTTTCAATCCCACGAGTTAACTTTGACGACGGAGTCAGTGTGCTAAATTTCATTGAATTATCTTGGTTAGTTTTCCCGTTAAAAATATTTCCACGCACAGCCAGCCACCCAGCCAGCCTGCCAGCCAGCCAGACAGACGGACATGGCTATATCGACTCAGGAGGTGACGCTGATCAAGAATATATATACTTTCCTATATCTGCCACGCCTCCTTCTCTGCGTTACAAACGGAAGGACAAAGTGAATATACCCTGGGTGTAGGGTATAAAAAGGCATGTCAATGCAACTCTTCTTATACTCCTCTATTCAAAAAGTAGTGAAAAGAAAATTGAAAATATCAATTTTATAAGTCCAGAACTTTTGGAAATTCTTTTAAGCCCTATAAAGCAAATCCATTTTTAAAAAGCTCATCCAATTAGCTAAAAGATTTGATTAAAAAGTTTTCTCTAAAACTTTGGGGTGACCCAATAAAATTTTTTTTTTATAAAACAATTCAGAAAATCAGTTGTTTTTCTATAAGCTTTCAGGAGTTCATTTTAGACCCCTTCATAAGCAATTTTTTGTTAGTCTTACCTTCTCTATCACCTCCCAAAAGCTTCATAAACTTGTCGTTATTGCACTATATATTTGTTAATAGTTACTAAATCAATTTTTGATTAATATAAATAAATATGATTACCAAAGAACGAACGAACATTTAGGTCGACAATCACCGATAGTGCTTAAACTTTTTGGCATGGTACTTTACTTGATTTGACTAGATACGTATTTTTTATTTTGCACGAATCCGGTTTTCTTCGCCATATGGCACAAAAATTTAAACGAAAATTTTTAGCAGGGTGAAGCCTTTTATCTAAAAACTGGGATGGAAGAGAAGAGTGGTCCAGTTGACAAAGATGGTCCAAAATATATTTGTTTCAAAAAAATTGATTTAAATTTTAAGTTTTGTGTGAAGGAAGGTATATTATTATTACCACGTTACAAAGATAATATGCTACAAAGCACTTAACTAATCAAGCTTTATCGAAATAGGGTACTTTCTCATCACAGCTAAGGACCTCAATGTGGCGCTTATTTGTACAAATATATTTCGAAAAAACTTGCGGAAAATCATTGGCAGGATTACAATTAGGAAAAATATACGGAACAAAACAAAATTTGTGACTCTGAAAAGTGTGTTATCATGCTCGAAACCCAAAAGATCTGGATTGTTGACATTGTACACTATCGCTATGATACAACATCAGGAAAACCGGTATTTGGGCAAATTAAAAAAATACGTGTCTGGTCAATTCGAGTAAGGTACCATGCCAAAATGTTTCAGCGCGATCGGTAATGATCGACCTAAAAGTTTTTTCGTTCTTTCGCAGAATCTGTCATATTAAAAAATTAAATTTTTTGAAATATACCATTCAATGTTCCGGAGCTCAAAACCATATTTAAATTTAAAATTTGGCACTTTTACTATTTAATAAAGATACTTAACAAGAGCTTATGTATGAATGGCTTGAATTATAAAAAAAGTTTTAAGTATTTTGCTATGAAATTATAGCATAAAGTGTTAAAAAGTCATTCTCCATACTGTCCTTAACCACCGTTTCTTAGTGCACTTAACTTGCCCGTTTCGCATATTACGAATATTCTAAAAAAACTCATACGACATTATTTGTTTATTTTTTCAGTATTTGTTTTGTCTTAACCCTACGAAAACAATTTTTTTATATTGACATAGAAGTTGGTCACATATTTTCGACTACCTTCGCTCAGTATTTCTTATTCTAACTGTACATTTTTAAATGTTTAGTAAAAACAGAACCAAAAGTGAAGAGAAATAGGTGACTCAATTCTTTTTCTGCTCAGTCAGTCTTGGTTTTTCGATAGTTATAACACTATAATATCTCTTTTTTTTAAAAGTTTAAACATTTTGTTAAGTACGCGAATGTGTGTCATTCTCCCTGTAAGTTTTTTAAAATACTATACTCATTATTTTATCCTTAGATAAACAATTAGAGTTGCTATATACCAGTATAAAGTTTTTTTAAAAATAATAGCTATTTTCATTGTGATGTTACTATTTTTGCAACATTTTGTCATTCTCCCGTCAAATTTATTTGTTGAGGATGATCGTTTCTCCAGAAATTGGAAAAGGTTTTTGGGGCTCAATGCAGCTATTCAGAAATTAGATTTTCCGATTTTTCGATTACTCGGTTACACTTTTCAACGATAATCTAATCTTACACATCACTAATTGAAACGCATTCACATTCCTTTGTCACTGCAGGCATTTCTGCGTGATTCTTTGTTTTTTAAGTAATTTGTAATCATTTGGGCGTCAAAATTTTTGCTTTTTACCAACGCCTTTTTCATAAATCTTAATTTTTGGATTTTTTTTTTCTTTTCTTTTATCTTAAGTGGGTAGGCGATATGTAGTGGGTGGGATAGTAAAAAAACATCGCTGAGAGCTTACTGACATTTGGCGCATTCTTTGGTGACTTAGATTTACATGCTGCAGGGATGCTTAGTTTTTCTTTCCTTTTATTTTTTTTTTCGATTTATGTCTGCATGCCAAAAGCAACCACAACAACAAAGTTGAGAACTGAATACCATAAACGGATAAAGGACAACGACGCTTTAGTTGTTTGTCGCCGTTATGTAGCAAATTTATCGATTTGTTACTATGTGTTGATGATGATTCATAAGGATTCATAAGGAAAAATTGTGGTATTTCCGTATTCGTTTGTATATGATGCTAGTTATGTGCAGCTTGGAATAAGAAAAAAGCAGCTAAAAAATGATATCATTGTTCTTTTTCCTTAATATATATATGTATACGATTGTAGAATTGAAAATTAAAAAATTTTCAATTTGTAAATAAACAATTCGACTGCATTTGAATCGCATTGTCATTAACGTTTATTAGCGAATGAGTTGTGAAATGCACTTATGCTCAGATCGTCACCGGTGACAGCTATGTCGGACTCTCCAAAACGTCGTACTGACTAAAACACCTCGTCTTCATCAGGAAAACCGTTTTTTGGCATTGGATCAGAGGAGAGCTTTTTGCTAAGGCATGACACCTCTTATTAAGCCTACGTTGGGTCTTCGCTATAGTTGCTCTTGTAAGAGGTGGGGGCAGAATAGTGCTTCAGCCAACATCTCTATTTTCTTTTCTAAAAAAAAAGGTCGACTGAGTGGGAGGCGTGAATAAGGTCTTTACTACTGTGGTCTCTGTCAAAGCGAAAGTTGTCCTGTTCTGGAATTGCCTTGCTCACCGACAAGAGAAACAGGGCCTTGTGTCCAGACCTCCGCCAAAAAAGGAATAATGTGCACTAGCGGCTCAGCAAGAAGTTGCATAGCGACAGCATTTTTTAATATCAAAGGATTTTTTGACTTCTGGCAGCTTGATAAGCATCAAGGTCTCTCTTCTTTTAGCGAAGTACGATTTCTACGTTTCGTCTAATTAATAACCAATTTTCTTCGCTTACCAGCGTAGTTGGTATGATGTTTCGGACTGTAAGTGGACCAACGCAATTCTGCAACAATTTCTGCGTCACCGTATATGGTCTATCTGTTCTCTCTATCCTGTTGAGGAATTTCTGAAAATATCCATGTCATGATAGCATTTCCGTAATGTAATAATTTACCTCGCCGCACTTCCTGTTTAACCAGGTATTCAACTGAGGTATTATCCGAGCAGTCCAGCATCCAACGCTTTCACTTTGCCATCTCTCTTAGCATCTTTGTAAGGTGTGATCGCTGATATCTTTTGCAGTCCACTGATTTACCAGTTGGTTTTTCTGTGCCCACAGCCGTTGACGCTCCAGGACAAGCAAGTCTTTTGATATATTTCCGCTTATTATCAGCATCTCAACTTGTGAAACAGTGTGGCACTTTTGTTTTGTTGCACCGAACTCAGAGCTTTTCGAAAGTTCTTCTTTTTAACTGCGTCTACCCATACCTCACAGCCTGAAACCTGATTGGATAGTCACCATCAAAAGCTTTCGTTTTGCGAGCAGTTGGTCAACCTATGTTTGCCATTAATCTTGATCGCATGTTGAATCTGCGCCCAGTGTATCAGCTTTGAATTCAACCTGACACCCAGATATTTAACCACTTTTTTCGTTATGTATGTTTCCGAGAGTGTGCTCAACGTTTTTCTCGATGTAAGTAATTTAACAACTACCACTCTTTTCCCCCATTCCTCTAACCTGTTTCTTTTTCAACAAATCAACACGGTGCATTGCAATTATAGGTGTTTAAGCCAAATACCTTGCAATAACTAAGTTTGAAAGGCACTTAATATCCTATACTTTTTGGTATGTTTAACTGCCTTTGAGTAACGAATGGATGCCAACCCATGAAATTGAAAATGTAACATTAGGATATTAATTATAACTTTTTAACGTAAGACATTTTTGATTCTCCAACTTCCTCTTTCGATTTTGGAACATCAACCTGTAATCATCTAATCACCTACCAACGCGTTGGGAGATTTAACCCAAAAAGCTGGTCAAAAACGTATTTTTGTAATTGGTCCGAAATGATTCAACTTTTTTTTTATTATACAGCTAATACTCCAAACTAAAGAAATCTGGGACCCGATTTTATCTTAATCAATCTGCAGCTTCGTACTACGCTATCAAAGTTGAAGTTTTGTAAAACATTTTAAAATAAAATTTTAAAGTTGCAAAAGAATTGTTGATTTAAGTGCGTATATTTCTTTAAGTGCAGAAAAAAACGAAAATTGCAGAATGGATTATTTTACGACAGATGTGTTCTTTACAATTAATTCAATTTAATGAAAAAAAATCACTATAAGAGCCAAAATAGTGTGTTCAAACTTTATAAGTAACTGAGTATTTTTTATTGAAAAATTGTAAATTTTTAAAAGCAGAAAAGTAATGGATCCTCACGAGTCCCAATTTTATCTTCCAAAAATTCTGATAAATTAAATCTTTTTGTAGCTAAAACTGCAAAATTTGGCTTCTAATATTTCCAATTGGCAAAATAGCTGCACTTTTTGCTGATGCCTATACACGTGATATTTTTAGTTTTAAAGAAATTATAAACGAAAAAAATGAACGAATTTAGAGGACTAAAATTCTCAGAAATTATTTGATGGCGAAGAGTTTCCAGATTAAAATAAAAAATAATTGTTTTTCAAAAACTTGAGATTATTAGTTCGGATATTGAAAAGTTGGAGTTTCGGTAAGTTATGTCGGCCTCTATTATCAATTTTTTTGATAATTCAGTTTTACAGTATTACTCCATTTAACAATACTAAAAGAATAAGCCATATCTTTTAAATTAGGTACAGTGATATAGAATTTTTTAAATGTTTTTGTGATGTTTTTGTCTATAGGGCCCTCTGTGGACAAATTTTCTATTCTGTAGTTTTCCCGGGCTACTCTTCTGAGTTATATAAATTGATTGACACCTTGATAACTAAAATCAATAAAGCAGTATACGAGATAGAAGACCCTCAAAGTAACTACATTTATCATGTGTACAGCACCATCTATTGAATGTATTTCCAAAGTTTTATGCCATCATATTGTCATTTTAGTAAAATGAAAGAGAAAAACTTTATAAAAACCAAAATCGGCTCAGTACAACAGGAGCTACAAGTCTTCAAATATTTCACTTGTCTGCAGCGCCTTCTATTGACAATTTTTTTAAACGAGTCTATATTTGTTTTGATCGTTTGAATAATCTGAATAAAATGACACCTCAATTTCCAAAATCGGACCAGTTGTTTCAGAGTTATTAATTTTGACCAGGTTTTTAACCCAGATACCCCTATGTGCAACTTAAGAAATTTAATATTGAATAATAAAATCTTAGAAATTTATTCCACGTATATTGGATTTCTTGTTTCTTTTCTTTTTTGTCTGCTTAATTGGAGTCTCTTTCTACTCGACAAGTTTTTAGCTATACAATAGGGCTATCCCCCGATCGTTGGTAAAAAAAAGAAATATCTTAAGCTAGAGTTCTGCTGTTTACGTGGAAACGTAAACCTTTATAAATAAAAGAAAAATGTATCGTGTTTATACGGATACATAAAACCACCCCTTGTAAATCTTTACAACCTGACTGCCGAAAGTATAGCCGTCTCGCTCGCTCTGGTGTAAAAACCATTGCTGACTACTTTCGATCAGTTTTTTGATCAACGAATACAGAAAAATATTCTGTCTTTTCGTTGAATACTAGAGCAAGCTGCAAGCAGCCAATTTTTCTAACAACTTGTATAAAATAGATTTCTAAAAACTAAGTGAATTTAAAGTAAGCTTAAAAATAAAGTGCTGTCCACAAACTTACAAACACAAAAAAAGTGTTTATTGTTTTATTGCTCTAAAGTGGAGCTAAGAAGCTTGTGATCCAGACGACGTGTCTCCATAGAAGACTAGGGATTTTTGCTTCTCCCGTCGAAGGGGTACTCCATCGCCGCCTACAGTGGGCAGAACAGGTATTGTTACCGTTGAAATATTCAATATTTTAAAATACAAAAAAACAAGTTTGGTGCCAGATCAAACATCTGCTGTTGGGGTAACTAAGCTCCATTTTCCTCAGATATTTAGGAATCTGAAACGGTTGTCCAGAGTATCGATCATGTCAATCCATCTGGTGCTTGTTAAATTTTTTTTCACATAAAGTGTTTCCAAGGGAATTGTCAGTTTAGTGCTTACATTAATATCACCGGAAACTTTTCCTTTCATATAAATATTTCTTGTATGTAAATTAAAATAAAAAAAAGAAAACTATTTTCTTTTTTTTTTGAATATTTCTGTTATTCTTTTGCATAATCTAGTACCATAGTAAATAATCAATCGATTTTTATGTTGCTTCAATTAAAATAAAAGGATTATTTCGTTTTTCAGCTGAATTATTTAGTAAATTTTCTGTACCGAAATGTATCCTTCATTTTTGTAGTCCAAGGTGTCCCAAAACAATGTTTATATTTAGTGAACCAAAAAAAAAAAAAAGTAAGCAATGTGTAGAACACGTGTTTATTGTTTATTAAAGTCCACAATTTGGAAATTTTTTTCTTAAAATAATATCGTCTAAATACAAACCCTTGCGGTCACAGTACTCATTTATTAGAAAATTAAACTTTCTTATGTAGGCTTGGCAGGTAGACTATGCGTTGGCTACGCGTAGCAGAGACGTGTTTGATGAGTGTGGAGTTCCTCCGTCCTGCTGGAACCATGTTCTTTGGCAAAGTCAAGAAAGTTGATCAATTCAGGTGCCAATAACCTGAATCATCTCATATATCCCTCCGAATTGACTATAACTGCACGTTCTCTTTCACCGAGCACGCACCATCACCGTTTTTGTAAAACTCACGCAAACACAGCGCGCGGGCCGCTTCCGAGAAACGCTTCATAGCGGCTAAATTCTCAAGAGCAAGGCTTCCAATTTTCATACCACCCTCTTCCATCACATTCGTTGCGTTTAAGCATGAAGCTAAACATATATAAACTTTCTTTTGGGACACCTTTTACATTCAATTATTTCAATTTCAAGGACTCTAATGAAAGCAACAACCTTTGATAAATAAATTTCTGATATTCCAAGCATTTTTTTTATTATTTTCTGGTATTTTTTCAAACACATAAATTCATGCATATATTAATGCTCGTATGTATGTTTGCAGATGTGTGTGTATTTTTAAGTCTCTGATGTATGTAAAATTTAAATTTGTCGAATTATTAAAGATTTTGTATTCACTGTTATGCAATTTGTAAGCTTACATTTAAAGGATTATCGATTCATTTATAATGGAAATTGCTATTAAATGATTTTATATCAATTAAATTGACTGTGCTTGTGTATGACTGTTTGAATAATGCTCAAATTTATTTTAATTTCTATTTAAAGCTTTAAATAAAATGCGAAATGGTTTATTTATTCGTAATTTATTGATTTATTCACCGCTTAAATAGTCCGCGTCAACTTTATTTTAATCACCAAATATATCCTTCGCCATTTATGAAATGATTTTGGTAAATTTGAGTATTTATTTCGAAAACGAATTCTGGATATGTACCCTTCTACGTTCATTCGAAGAAGGGACATGAGAGGTATACATAGTTCTTGTTCAGCATCATTTCCAGAATAGATCTGCCATTGTTCTTTTTGTCAGTCTGAATGTCTAAGGAAATCATGGTTAAGAAAAAACGAGGCCCATATCGCCAAAAGTAGCTAATGAGATTGAATAAGATCTAAGGAAATTTCAGTAAAAGCTCCTAATAGAAGAAATAAATCGAATTGAGCTAGTAAGATCTTGAAAACAGCCATAGGTCTCATTCGACTGATGTTTCACTGGACACACCTATCCTCATTCAAAAACAAGTTTCATGAAAATGCCTAATGAAACGATTCACGGCGCCTTATTTCAGCTATTTCATAGTTTCGGCATCTGTTCCGAACTAAATCCTAGCTGATCGCCTTTTAAAATGAAACGGTACATTTGAAGAAAACGTAACTTTTTAAAGAGAAATTTTTAAAGACAAATTTATAGTTTATTTTGAAGACAAATACTGGCTTACCGCCAAAAAATAACAAGAATGAAATTAATGTGCTTTGATAGAATGGGATTTTCTAAGGACAAAAAAAAAAATTTTTTTCCAGTTGTAAATTTTACCTGGAGACCATTTTATGTTTTTATACCCTACACCCAGTGTATATTCACTTTGTCCTTCCATTTTTAATGCAGAGAAGGAGGAGCGGCTGGTATAGAAAAGTATATATATTCTTGATCAGCGTCACCTCCTGGGTCGATATAGCCATGTCCGTCTGGTTGGCTGGCTGGCTGTGGTTGAAATATATATTTTTTGAGAAAACTGATCAATATAACTCAATGAAAATTGGTTCTCTGCCTCCGTCGTCAAAGTTAGCTCGAGGGATTGAAAATGAGCGAAATCGGTCAACGGACACGCCTACCGCCCAAACAAAAAATATGTCCAAAACGCAATACTAGGAGCAATATTTACGATAGCGCATGCAAAACACACATAAATACTAGAGATGGAAAGCTGAAGCTCTGAGTAAAAACTAGGCGAATTCAAACAAGAGGGTGTGACACCTCCCATATAAGCAAAAGTTTGAAAATGCTATACTGAAAACGTTATTTGAGATAATCCAACCAAATTTTACCCAAACGCTAAGGACTACGCTAAGCATACGCTCTGAGCAAAAACTAGACGAACTCGTACAAGAGGGCGTGGCACCTCCCATGTAAGCAAAAGATTTAAAAGGCTATACTGAAAACGTTTTCTGAGATAATCAAACTAAATTTGACTCAGATAATAAGAATTGTAAATGCAAGCTTTAAACAAAAGCTGGGTGAACTCGGACAAGAAGGCATGCCACCTCCCGTACAATCAAATTTTTCGAAATACTGCAGTGCAGGCTATTTAATGATTTGGCCAGGCCAAAGGCAACTCCCTTACTAGTTCAGAGACGGTTTCACTGAAATCCTTATGAAATCCAAACAAAGAGTCTGATCGAGGTAAAGCTGAAGAATTTGAATTGAATTTCAGAAAATGCCAGGTCAGGTCGTTTTGCTAAATCTTGGATTACTCATTCGGACCGAAATTAATAAAATTGTTTTTTTTTTTTTAATTATTTGAAAATATTAGTTTTGATCCGATTTTGTTCATTTATGCCATGAAAGTTTTGTAATTGATTACACTATGCAAAATCACTTGAATGTTAATTTTTATTAAAAAAAAAAACAAAAATGAAAAGGAATAACTCAGCCATTTGCTGCCCAACCATAATCAAACTACATATGACTGGAAAGGTTATTCAATTACCTTTTCAACAACATTTCTGTCGATCAGACTCTGCGTTTGGGTTTCATAAAGATTTTAGTGAAACCATCTCTGAAAAACATAAAATGATCCCAGGTTAAATTTACAACTGTAAAAATGTAAAAAGAAAAAATTTGTTGTCCTTAGAAAATCCCTTTCTATCAAACGACATTAATTTCATTCTTGGTATTTTCCCAAACTTGGATTTTGTAAACCAGTGAAATAATGCAATAGTACTAAGCAATGTAGTAGGAAAGAGCAGAACAATTTTGTGCGTCAACTATGTAACCTCGTAAATCGTGTTTTTGAACTTATGGGTAAAAATATTTCGACCAAATGTACCGATATTCGACCTCATTTCAAAAGGGATCAGCTAGGGTTTCATTCATTCAAGAGGTGGGATAAGATGCCGTAAACAGTTTCATTAGGCATTTCCTTGAATCTACCTTTTGATTGAGGATAAGTGTTTGGAAACTGGAACATAATTTCTCAAAATTTGAATCCGTTTTTCTTCATTTTCTTAAAACGTAAATATCTGTGCTATATGGTAATTTCTCCCATCAAGATAAAATAAAATTATAACGTTTTAATTGGAATCGTTAAATCGCTAATAGATACTAAAATTCAGTTCAATAACTTACACAGCTTGCGAAATAAAGTGTCTCAAATTATCTGAAATATATGACATGAAAAAAGTTTCATTCCTTTGAAGAGGTTGAGGTTAGTTTAAATCCCTTTTGTTGGTATTTGTAGTTAAATAATCGACTTGAACTCGATTGAATTGTTTCCAGTTGAATATTTAACCCTCCTATGGCGATTTTTTATTTTGAAGATAAGGTTCCATTTCCTGTGGAACAACACTTTCCATACCTTTACAATCACAATTGCATGATGCATTCATTATTCACAAGTTGTAAATAGCCCATTCTGGGAATGAATATGCACATAAACATTTGGTTTTGTATACATACTTACATGCATACATATGAATTTGATCCAGAATGCAAGTGTTTGTTTAAATTCTAAATTGGCAATGCCTTAAAATCTCCTTTGTTACCGTTTTGCATAGGAAAATGCGTCCATTGTTGATGGCAACAATAAACTAATTATTGTTGTTAAAAACACCAAAAATTGGGTACTTTCTCAATACAAGAAAAGTAAACAGGCTTCTATGAATGCGCATATAGATGTAAATTAGGGAGGTTTATACGTACAAAAAGAAGTTGTTTTGTTTCCAAAGAAAAAGTATAGTATAGTATGGTATAGTATAGTATAGTATAGTATAGTATAGTATAGTATAGTATAGTATAGTATAGTATAGTATAGTATAGTATAGTATAGTATAGAATAGAATAGAATAGAATAGAAAAAATCGTCCTTCTCACGACAGCCACTTCCAATTAAAAAATATATTGTGATTATCATAAAATACTACAAGCCAAACAAAGTTCATTTTCGGAGAAAACATTCAACAATATTTTCTGCAAAAGCCGCCCTAATCTACATACAAACATGACTACAATGAAAATATTTTTGAAAAAAATTCATTGCAGTTTTATAATTCTTAGGCTTTGATTAGATTGTACGGGGTTTCACTTGAGATAATAAAACAACATGCATTCACATGTCCGAATATTATACAATAGATTGTAATGCAAAGTCCTATTTGTAAGACTTTAAATCATATCGAAGGAAGGTTTCTTTGTTTATGTAAATCTACAGGTAAATACAATGAAAGACTCTTGGAAAATATTTCAATTAAAGGAAGCTGTATATTTTGGAATTGATATAAAATTGCATACAAAATTACAGGCTTAGAAATTTTGAATATAAATTTTCAAAAGAATCCTACAAAATTTGTTGACTTCGATTTTTTCAAAATGGCTGCAATTGAAATGTGCCATGTGTAAGCAAATGCAATTAGAGATTATTTTCAAATCTACTGTATCCTTAAACCAAAATCCAATTTTTTTTTGGAATCAATCATAAAAGCTAACAATTGCCATCACCTTTGGCACGAAAATAAAATTTTTGCCAAACTGAAATAAAAACAAAGAAAAATGAAGTCAGAAAAACAATACATATTTGCGGATAGTTCCATGAAAAAGGCAAGAAATACTTGTGGACATAAATAAATAGACAATAAGCTGAAGGATTTTTAGAAAAAGACGTCGATTCGTAAAAGAAAAATGATGGGGGTGATACTATCCATTATATATTTTCCATGTTGATTTCTGGGAGTGGAAGTATTACCGACATACAGTTTCGGTTCATGGTAGCTGCTTCAAATCTGTCTTAATGTATGTTTCACCGTCCATTATGTAACAGCCTTTTCCGACAGACGCCTTAGAATTAGTCGCCAAAAGTCACATATAAGGTCTATTCTGCTAACATTTATAAGATTTAATTAGGATTCAGGCGCCCAATTCAAAAGTAGAGGCATACGCGACAGAAAAGTAACAAAGTCTGTGTCTTGCTAGACTGGCACAGTGACAAAAAATATGTTCTGCTGTTTTCTCTTTTTCATAACAGAATCTACATAATCGATCTTGGACTAATCCATAGCCATCCATGATATCATCGATAGATCCAATCCTCAATAGCCTTGTGGTGTAACTCTCAGCAACAGAAATCAGTCTTGGCTTTGGCTAACGAAAGTACTCAGCATGTGCGGAGTGGGTTTAAGCTCTGAACCCTATTCACTGATGAATAACTTTAGTCTGACGCATGCGACATATAGAATTTCCCTCAGTAGTGTTTTTTTTTGTAAGTATTATTGAAAGAAAAACGCACAAATACCATAACGCAAATGAAAATTGTAAAGATTTTTTGATTGTAGTCGAAAATTGAAAATTCCAAGGATTTCGTCAGCTTTCAAAATGACCTCACTGCAACAGAAATCGAAATTGATTTAAAAAAAGAAGATAAATAAACACAGAAAAACAAAAACTCCATCACAAATGAATTTCTGTTTTTTGCCTGAAGAATGGCCCCACAACCAGACAGAAATTCTGCATCTTCCTCGCAATGCATTTGAACTCGCATTGGCATGATAAATGAACAATGTACCAACGCACAGAAAAATACACATAGGTACTATACTCCCAAGTGGAAAAATTTCAAGCGCTTCTTAAGAAAGCACTTGTTTCCATAGAAATTTACAAGCGCTTACGCAATGGTTTTTGTAAGGTAGCAGAAAGTATTCGAATACCAAATACTGTTTGGAGTGACATATTGCTTCAAAATTGGGGCAAGTTCTTTTATCAAAAGAGAGGAAGAGAAAGAGCATTTATACAAATTTAAGACGTTTAAATCACAGATTTTAGCCTGATGTGCTTAGCAGTTTGTAGTTAATGCATCATAATGCCATGAACTCCGAGCTCAATTCCCTGCCCTTATTGACAGATTAGAAATAAGCGCTTCAAAACACCTTTTCGGAAGGCCACAACAAGCATCAGAGCGATTATATCCTACAAGAACGGTTATTATGGCTGAAAAGTAACAATTGAGAAACTCTTTTGAAGCTCTTTTTTTCCCTAAGGCTTGTGCTTTTACATGTGTATACATCTGTCCACATGTGTTTATTTAAAGGGTGGTCCATCTGCTCTTTTTATTTTCAAATTTCGTGTTATTTAGACAGTGATTGCTTTTTCGCGCTTCCAACACGAGAGAGGCGTCGAAAACTTTTCTGAAGCTCTGACTCATATTGACTTAAATTTTTTGAAACGGACACACTAAAAACTAACTTGTTAAACTGAAACTTTTTATGATTGTTTTTTGAAGAGTTTTTGATCTAGATTATTGCATTATACTTTTCTTTTAAAAATTTTAATTTTTTTAAAAGTTATAAGCATGTGAATTTATATGTATGTCTTTTTTCAAATTGCGATTTCTCCGTAAATATTGAACGAAAATTTATGAAAATTCATAGCTCCTCGGCTTTTATCCAATTTCGATGAAATTATCAGGGTTAGTGTAAAAAAGCATGAGCTGTTGAAAAAAAAAAACTACACTTTTAATTTAGGAGGAAAAAAAGCTTTTTTCGTTTTTAAGGCCAATTTGGGGCTTGGAGCACCCTTTTTTAAATATTTTTATTTCAAAGTAAATTTTATTATGATTATTTTGCAAACCTCAAAATTGTGGTAACTTTACAGCTTTCAAGTTGTGAGTTTTTGAAGTTGTTCAATGTTGTGCTTATAATTTTACGTATAGGGTTGCCACCGTCCGGACAGTAGCATATTTTTGCAGAATATTTTAACCCATCATAACCAAGTATTTGGAAAACGAGGTCAAATAGACACATAAAAACGAGATATAATGTGTTGAAAAGCTTAGATAAATTAGCGTGAAATTAAGCAAGGAAAAATTAACCCATTATATCCCGTTTTTATGAATCTCTTTGATCCCTTTTTCAAAAAAGTTGTAATAGGTTAAAATATTGTTCTAAAAATTTCACTGGGGGCCACCGAAAAGAAATATCATCCAGACGGTGGCAAATACGATGCAAAATAATTATAATGAAAATTACTTTTAAATAAAAATATTTAAAAAAAAAAAAAAATAAAAACTGTGCTCTAAGTCCGAAATTACATTACATAACACTTCAATCCCTCAATCTGAAAATGTCACATACCTAGGTATTCATTTAGACAGACGGCTAACGTGGCAAAAGCACATTGAAGCCAAAAAAACGCATGTTAAACTTAAAGCCTCCAGTCTGCATTGGCTAATAAATAATCGGTCCCGTCTGAAACTTGAATATAAAATCCTTTTATATAAATCAATCACTAACCCATTCCCCGCCAGTGATGCCATACGGCACAGTTAAAACGCATTACCCGAATGTGCACCAAAATCATTTTGTAACTTTTTCGAGCAGGCTTGTTGTTTTTTATGTGCGTAGAAATGTTTGATCTATCATTTGATGCATTCCACGCGTAAATATTCCATCAACTTTTCAAGCGTAAGCGGAGAGGAAGTGTTCATTGAAAAATTATTCGAAAAAAATCGATTATGGCATCGAGACGTCGGCGAGTTGCAAAAAATTATTTATTTGTATTTCGATTTTGAAAAAAGTAATTATGCCAAATTGAAGAGTGATGAAATAGTTTCTAAAGTGCATTTATATTTTTCCATAATTTGTTTCTTACTAAGTGATAGGCCTGAATATATTTTAAGTGTGCCATATAGCATCACTGGCGGGAACCGCTTATGAAAAGTTTAGAGGTAGACTAATTAATTTCCATTTATTTCAATAATTCAATTCATAAACAATTTATATGGGGAAAATATCTGCCTGGGGGGGATTGAACACCAAAAAACCCACCCCGTAAGAATGGGCCTGGGTGTCCTAAGAATTTTTCGAGCCTTTTTTTATGAAGATGTGCTGTAAATTATTGTGGATGCATCTAACTATTGAGATTATGCATATCTTTGGTTACAATGCTTGTAGTTAATCGTGAAGATTATTGGATCATTAAAGCCATGATTTTTGCTGGTATGTCTCGAAATAGTTTCAATCAAATAAGCCGTTTTATTCACTTTACACTGAAAAAAACACATTGATCCCTTTCACCCTGAGCATCATTTGATGAGTCCATGACACCATATTTCAGACTGCTCTCATGCAAACAGTTTATTCGAACCAAACTTCTTCGATTTAGATACATTGCATGGTTTCTGAACACTCTTGGAGGGTATTTGGTATGCAGCCGGAACTACTGGCGCAAATTTGTATGCTTTCTGAACTCATAGGATGTACAAGTCCCTATAAACTCTGGAGACACATTTGATATGAAATTATATATTCGACATAATAATGTATAATAATGTTATTTAGGATTTAGATTTTTAAACTTATTGTTAGTCTCCTAAGAAGAGAAAATTCAATAAATAAGTGAAGTATTTTTGTATTTAAAAAAAAGTCCGAAATTGGCTTTAAAAAATTAAAAAGCTTTTTGTCCTCCCAAAAAAAAAAAATTTTGTGCAATTTTTTTTTTTCAACAGCTCATTTTTTTTATACACTAAATCTGAAAATTTCGTCAAAATCAGATAAAAAGCCTAGGAGCTATGAACTACCAACAAAATCTGTAAAATATTGTACTATGACTTTGTACAAACATAAGTAATGATATGTGTAAGCAACCTAATTACACAGGTTTACAAAAAAAAAAAAAAATGTCATGGCGTTTTGATCAGACTATGTGTTTCCTAGGGACTTTGACGTCCTGAATCCGAATCCGGGGTCCGTTTTTTTCCAGAACGTCTGAGAAAAAAGATTTCAAGGTCGAAATGGGGTTAATGTGTCGTTTAGTGATAAATTCGCTAAAATTCTGAAACAAATTTTTTATCATTGAATTCTTAGTCTTTAAAAAGAATATGTGATCAAAAAGGGTATTTTGGACTTTATTTCGGAGATATAGCCTTTGGAATATCCGGATATATCTTCAACGAAAACCGATATAAGTTGCGAACCCCTGGATGGATTTAAAAAATATTGGTGTCATATGAAAGGTATTTTGACAACCTATAAAATTAGATTCATAGTTTTGGAGATATGACTTTTTTTGAAATTTTTGGAAAATTTTCAATTACAACAACAAATACATCAACAACATCAGTAACAACAAACACAACAACAATAAAATACCTTTCATATGACATCAATATTTTCCAAATCCATTAAGTGGTTCCCAACTTATAGCGGTTTCATAGAAGATATATTCGGATCTTCCGATGGCTATATCTCCGAAACTAGGTCCGAGAGACCATTTTTGATCATATATTATTTTTAAAAACTAAGAATTCAATGATAAAAAATTAGTTTCAGAATTTTAGCGAATTTATCACTAAACGACACATTACCATTTTGACTTCCATATGACCTTGAAATCTTTTTTCTCAGACGTTCTGGAAAAAAACGGACACCGGATTCAGATTCAGGACGTCGAAGTCCCTAGAAAACACATAGTCAGATCAAAACGCCATGACATTTTTTTTTTTTTTTATAAACCTGTGTAATTAGACCAAATTTGAATAAAAAGTCGTGGAAAGCCCTATGTAAACATATATTTCAAAGCGTACAAGTTTACATTCAGAGTTTTTTGGAGCCTTTATTGTATACAATGTAGAGTATTATAATTTTGAGTAGGCCGAAGATAACACCATTATTACTTATTTTCAGAAATTGTTTTTGAGTATCTCAACAAAAAAGAAAATTAAAATAAGCTGTAATATGAACTGAATGGCGAATTCGATATAAATTAACTCAGAAAACATTTTTCAATCATCATGCAAAAGTTTATGATTACAGAGAATAGGTACTCCATAAAACCAAAATGAAAAATATAAATTTGTGTTATGGAGAAATGTAGGTTGTATGGAGAAAAAACGAAAAAATTCACAAATAAAAAGAACAATAGGGATTTAGCCAAATTTCAATTTTACGTATGCTAACAAAACATGTTTTGTGCTTATAGATATGTAAATGTATGTTAGTACATTCATAAGTATATATGTAGGTGTTGTAGATATACAAACATATGTACTTGTACATATACAAATTTTACGATCCAAGCACAATGCATATATAGTGAGTGCAGCTGTTTAAATATAAATTTTTATAATATTATATATTTATGTTCTCTTAATATCTCCAACTAATGTACCTCAATTGTTTTTCAATGGAAAGCATATTTCATAGTTTTAATTGTGTTCTGTTAAAATAACCGCCCCAGTGGCCCAATGGATACGGCATCGGCCTCCTAAGCCGGGGATTGTGGGTTCGAGTCCCATCTGGGGTACAGCATTATTTTTTTTTTATGAGGAAAATATTTCCAAACTATGTAACACATCGACTTATAAGGTCCCGGCCTAATTAAAAAAACACAACTTCTTTGATAAAATTTGGTTTTATTTATCACCATAGTTTTCTTCAAGAGCGATATAATCATTCCAGCTTCTAACATTTCAATACATTTCTTATAGAACGATTTGTCTTTACTTTCAAAATAGACCACATTAGTGATGAGCAAAATTAGTCTTGGTATTGCGTCTTGTTCTTGGTCTTGCTAATTTTGCGAGACCAAGACCAAGACCAAGATGCTGATATTTTTGCAAGACCAAGACCAAGACTGCTATGGTCTTGGTCTTGCTCACGATAATTATCAAGACCAAGACTGCTTTTCAGTCTTGCTAATTTATAGTTAAAAGTTGTTTCACGCCCGTTTTGAAGATAAAATCATCTCTCGATTTGAATTTTGCCATCGCAAAAACCCAACTGCTTTGGAAAAATATGGTTTTGAATACTCAATATCTCTGAAAATTTTTTCAAGACCAAGACCAAGACTTAATAAGCAAGATCAAGACCAAGACCAAGACTCAATATCAAAACCAAGACCAAGACCAAGACTCAATGTGCAAGAACAAGACCAAGACCAAGACTGCTATGGTCTTGGTCTTGGTCTTGGTTTGCTCATCACTAGACCACATAGTTTCGGTAATCACTTCTTTGTTTGATCCATATCTTGTTTCCTAGACCAGGTAGAAGTCGCTGTGAACAAAATTTAGAGAATAGGGTGGATGAGGAAACAATTCAAAACGGAATAACTGCATTTCAACTATCGTTTTCATCGACTTATGACACGGTGTATTGTCTTGGAAACGCACCCACTTTTTAGGTAACTTTCGCATGCTAAATTTTTTATGTAAATGGTAAACACACTACCTGATATCTGATATCCCACAAAATTTCAAGTTTAGGTCTTCTAAAACTATTTTATGGACTTTTTTTATGTGTTTCGGAACAACTGCAGATTTTGGGCATTTTTTCCGACCATAAGTGAAAAAATTGGTATGATAAATATTCTACCGTATTAAAGAAAATTCAGCGGGAATTCCAAAAAAAATTATAAAATGGTATGTTAATGGGACCTTTTTCGTACTAAAATAGCCACCAAATTAAAAAAACAAAAACAAAAATTATAAATCAAATTTAAAGGTCCAGAACAATGCCAAATCCTTTTATACTCTGTAAACCAAATACACTCTTAGAAAGCACATATAATCAGCTAAAAGTTTTACCTAGAAAAGTTTTCTCTAAAGCGCTAGGGTGACCTATGAAAAAGGCAGGTCAGAAAATCAGTTTTAACTCTATAACTTCTCAGGGGTACATGTTAGACCCCCCTCAGATGCAAGTTTTTGTTAGTCTTGACCTCTTCTTTCACCTCCCAGAAGCATCGCAACCTTATGCGATACACCCTGTATACTTCGAAATGAAAATGTTGCTGTTTTGAGGCACTTGACGTAATTCCAGGAAATATTGTAATTCATTTTTGCTAATGTTTTTGGATAGCTATGGTCTTTCTCGTTAAAACTTACCTTTAATCATTTCCAAATTACTTAGCGTCATAGTTTTCAACTTATACCTCATTGACGTAAAGGTACCTTAACTTCATTCTTGGTATAAAGTTAATATTGGTTGACTTAAATGAATGGTAACTTGAAAACTAAGGATTCAATAGGAAAAGTTTAAAGGTAACGGTTAATGAGAACGACCATAGCTATCCAAAAACATTAGCAGAAATGATTTGCAATGTTTTCTGGAAATCCTGTCGTAAAAGAATAAACTTGCTTTCAGAACGTCAAAAACTTTTGGGATTTCATTATGAAATCGAATTGGTAGGCACATTTTTTTCGGAGAATTATGTAACGTTTGTAAAGTGCAATTTGAATCTCAGATGTCAAACTCTGAAGGAACCCTAATTCTGTGTATAATTTTAGCTACAAAGTTATTGTTAAATAAAAAAAAAAATTTATTATTTGAACAGTCAACATACTTAAGTACATTATTATAAGCTTCTACTTCGTATTACCCAATGACTACACATGACATTTACAGAATTATGGCCTTCACCTTTCACTACTACCACTACCAAAGCAAACTAACATCCTGCCACATGCAGCAAGTCTAACGACACTGAACTCTGAACTCTCTCTCAGTCGTCTGACTAATGCAGCACACAGTCAGAAGCGATGATTTGCTTTTCCCATTTTGTAACCTTCTCCTGGTGGAAGTTTCCATGAACTCAATGCAAAGAGCAAAGTGCAAGGATGCATAAAAATTTACCGTTTGTTTGCCGCTAGCAGTAGAGTCAAGGATATTTAATTTGCAACGAAGAGTGTAAGTGAGTAATAAACACAAAGGACACCATGTGATACATTAGTGCAACATGTTGCTAGCGCATGTGCTGTTGATTGGATGCAATGGAAAAAGTTGCGCAACATTTCGAAATTCCAAAAGAGAGTTTTTGGTTTTTTTTTTTTAGTTTTTCGTTTGTTTATTTTCGAAGGACACTGCATGATGTCATGCCGCCAAGGAAATTCCTTGAAAACGTGCAAAAATTTTTGTTGCGGAACTTATGTCTACATAAATTTGTGTACTTTCAAGATAATGCTGAAACATGTGTGGTAATATCCTTCACGAAGCATTATGAATTCATTGTGTATTTTAATTTTAAATACATACATATATGTTGCTTGAATGTTGGTGGCCTTCCAAATGTTTCTTTAGCGGGATTGAACTCAGATGCAAGTTTCACACAGATACTAGAAACGGTTGATGCACTACCGGTTTATTACACCGAACCACAAAATAAAAAAATTGGCAATTTACTCAAAATTTTAAGTGGGTACGGGCCAAATGGCCTTCGGAAAAAATTTTTTTTTTCATTTTCATAACTCCAAATTTTTCATGTTCTTAGCAGGTTTTTGCAATTATTTAAAGATTTTGAGGGTGTATGGGCCAAACGGACCTTGGATTCGGATTCAGCGCACCAAAATAAGTATAGATATTGGGTGTGTGCATTATTTTCCATCGTTTTTCAAAAGATGTCGCCATCAGTACAAGGTGACTTAAATGTTAGATCAAAAACGTCATATCTGAAGCTTAGGCATCTGTCAACAACTCTGCATCATTAGATTTGAAAATTTTCATCCGCATCATAAATTTTACTGTGCTCCAAAATGTCTGAGTTCGTGCCGAAAAGCAACATTTGCAGAAAGTTTTACTTCACTACTATATTTCAAAGAAAACAGCCGTCGAAACCACTCACGACAGCTTGATTCAGCTGGAGCATAGTCCCCATAAACTTCTACAAGAATGCGATGACTTTCAGCAGCTAGAGCTCCTCCTCACCCAATCTCCCCTTAGGCTTAGCTATAAGCCACTTGCAGTACAAAACAAATACATAGTACGAAAATGGTAACGATCGTTTTAGCGGTTTCAAAGTTATAAGGCGACAAATACACTCACACTACATTTTTATATATGTATAAAAATTAAATTTTTGAGGGTAGTTCTATGCCCTTTAATGAGTTTTTCCAATGCAACGGTATATTGCATAATAATCCCTGTTTTCAGTGATCACATCACTTAAATTTTCATCGAAGTCGCTTTTGAGTAATTTTAAACCGATGTTTTCAATGGTTAAAAACAGAACGTGGCACTACTACGATTTTGCCCAGTTTTCATTTCTTTAAAAGGCATTTGTTAATAGCACCCGCCAAATATCAACAAAATACGTTGTGCCATTTGCGAGAAATAACTATTAATGTATTTTACTTGTATGGGACGTTCCACGAGCACCTGCGATATTTCTCCCACTTTCAGTTTATAGGTGCCTAAGAGAAAGTAGACTCTCTACAGTTAAATACAGAGAGATTGCTTTTGTAGTTTTCTTTTAATATCGTATTATGTTTTTGTGGGTGCTGCCACGCCCCTTAACGAGTCTTGCCAATGTAACCGCATTTCACATATTAAACCTTGTTTTCAGGGGTAACATCTCCTAAATTTTCATTGACATAGTTGAAGTCATTTTCGAGAAATATTGAATCAAAATTTTCAACGGCTAAAAAGTGGGCGTGGCACTTCCTGATGCTGCCCACTTTTCGTTTGTTACAAGCCATAAGCAATACTGAATTTCATGAAAATACCTTGTACGGTTTGCAAGATATGACTAGAATATAGTATATGAGTATAAGAAGCAAAACACGCCAAGCGTACCAGCTGAACATTTTTTTGCCTCCGATCTCGCTCAAATTTGGCAATATGGTAGTTCCAGTGTGCAAGAACAAAAATCCGGGAAGATTTGTTCCTAGTACCATTTGTTGTTAAAATACAGGGTGTTAAAGTTGGCGTTTTTAGTCATTTTCATGAAAAGGGTGTTTTTCCAAAAATTTAAAGCTTACACCAAAATTTGTAAATTGATATATGTTAGTAACTGGTCCCATTATTTTTTAGTGTTCTTTTTATAAAAAAATATTGCTTGGTGAAAAAAAATTTTTTTCACCAAAATTTTTTAAACTTAAAAATACTTTTGAATTTTTTTACAAAAAACCCCCTTGAATTTTTTTAGAAGTTCTTTAAATTAAAGCAAAATTAAAGCATATATAATTTAAAATGATGCAAGACTCAAGATGGGATTCGGTCGCTAGATGATAGTTTTGGGTTTCGAACGCCCGCGGCAGGCAAAACTATTTGTTTACTCAAGAGGAAGGCATCTCACGAAACAAGTGTTCAAGGCATAAAATGCTTAGAATCGTCCACGAATTACGTGTGAAATTTTTGGGAATTTTTTCGAAAGTAAAAAACAAAATTTTATTTTTTTTTGAATAATTTTTGAAGAAATTTAAAAAAAAAATTTTAAAAAAACATTTTAAAAAATTATTCAAAAAAAAAGTTCAAAAAAATTCCAAAAAAATTAACACGTATTTCTTCAAAGCCGAAAACTTCATCTAGCGACTGAATCCCATCTTGAGTCATACATCATTTTAAAGCTTATAAATTATGCTTTAATTTAAAGTATTTTTGAAAAAGTATTTTTAAGTTTAAAAAATTTTGGTGAAAAAACTTTTTTTTTCACCAAGTAATTTAAAAATTTTGGTGTAAACTGTAGATTTTTGAAAAAACACCCTTTTCATGAAAATGACAAAAAAATTTTCAGCTGGTACACTTGACGTGTTTTGCTTCATATGCAAAACCAAAACCTTATTCAATATCTATCATTGGCCCAAGTTTTATTAAAATCGCTTCCGCCATTTTCGAGAAAAAGTTTGTCTACAGATATACTTGCATATAAACAAACATATAAACATTAGACCGGTGCGTTTTGGACGAAAGTTTAAAATTCGTCGCGCAACCGGCAGAATTGTAAAGATTAACTATCGACATGAAGATTGCCGCCTCTCTAGCTCTGAGAGATGACGGGAAGGGGTATCGATTTATTTTTGAAGGTTGAAAAACTTGGTTTAAAAATCATTAGTTTTCTGATTAGACGTCCATTTTTGGCCACAAACAGATGTTCCGATTTTTTTTTTTATCGGTAAAATTCCAAAAGTATCGCAAAATATTAAAATATACATTGAAGAAATCGGTAAGAGTTCAAGTTTATGGAAAAACTTCTAAAATATCGGTAAATGTCCAAAAGTATCGAAATACACCGAAGAAATTGGTAAAAACCCAAATGTATCGAAAAACATCTAAAATATCGGCAAAAGTCTAAAAGTATAGAAGAACATCCAAAGTATAGGTAAAAGTCCAAATATAACGAAAAACATCCAAAATATCGGTAAAAGTCCAAAAGTTTCGAAAAATATTGAAAAACATCTAATACAGGAAAGGTCCAAAAATGTCGAAAAACATCCTAAAATCGGTAAAAGTCCAAAAGTATTGGAAAACATCGAAGAAATAATAATAATAATACTTGATTGTTATTATTATGAATAAGTGGCAAGTTAAAGACTTAGTCCTCCTATGCGAACGATTCAAATCAATAAAGACTATATATAAAAAAATCAGTAAAAGTCCAAATAAAGCGAAAAAGAGCCAATATATCGAAAAAGGTCCAACAGTTTCGAAAAACATTGAAACACATCGAAGAAATCGAATAAAGTCCAAGTTTATCAAAAAACATCTTATATATCGGTAACAGTTCAAATACATATATCGAAAAACATCCAATACATATATCGAAAAACATCCAATACATATATCGAAAGAAGTTCAAAAGTTTCGAAAAATAGTGAAATAAAAAAAAAAAATTTCGAAAACCATTGAAGAAATCGGTGAAAGTCCAAGTTTATCAAAAAACATCCTATATATCGGTAACAGTTCAAATACATAAGTATAACGAAAAACATCCAATACATATATCGAAAGAAGTTCAAAAGTTTCGAAAAATAGTGAAATAAAAAAAAAAAATTTTCGAAAACCATTGAAGAAATCGGTGAAAGTCCAAATACAAATTTCGAAAAATATTCAATGCATCGAAAAGGGTCCAAAAGTTTCGGAAAATATTGAAACACAACGAAGAAATTAAGTCCAAGTTTATTGAAAAACATCCAAAATATCGGTTAAAGTCCAAAAATGTCGAAAAACATCCTATATATCGGTAAAAGTCCGAAAGTTTTGAAAAATATTGAAACACATCGAAGAAATCGGCAAAAGTCTAAGTTTATCGAAAAACATCCAAAATATCGGTAAAATTACAAAAAAGAAAATCGAAAAACATCCTATATATCGGTAAAAGCCCAAAAGTTTTGAAAAATATTGAAACACATTCAAGAAATCGGTAAAAGTCTAAAAACAAAACATCAAATATATCGAAACAAAATCAATAGTTTCGAAAAATAGTGAAATATGTACATCGAAGAAATCGGTCAGATTCCAAGTGTTTCGAAAAACATCCAAAATATCGAAAAAAGTCAAAAAGAATTGAAAAATATCGAAAAACATGTAAAACATCGTTAAAAGCCCAAAAATATTGAAAATATTGAGTTGGCATTGCTGACGAAATCACTCTCATTTTTGCTCTCATCAACAACACAACATCAAGAATAAAAAAAACAATACATGGGCTGACTTCCTAAACTAAGGTTGCAATGCAACACTGCATTGCATTCGGTTCCTAAATAAAGTAGCAACATTTTTGACAATGTCATATGTTCCTTTTTGAACGGCAACTCTTTTTACTACACAATAGCTGCGCAACTAGCGCATCAATTTTAATATTGTTGCTTAAAATTTTGCGCGAAGCAATATGGATGAAATAAAGTAAGTAGTGAATTTAATTAACAATTATGTTAGTCTTATCTTCTCTTCTTATACGAGATAAAATTGTATGTACTTATGTACTTATGTACCTATGTACTTATGTATGTTTGTTTGGAACGGGCAAAACTTTTTCTCGAAAACGGGTACAGCGACTTTAATGAAACTTAAAACAGTGTTAGATATTAGCATACAATGAAGAATGCGCTAAGTTTGAACTTTGTAAATGCTCACCAGGGGGCGTGGCACCGCCCTAAATTTTAAATTTGATTTGGTCATAACTCGCAAACCATACAAGGTATTTGAATGAAATTTGGTAGGCGGGTACTGCTTAATAATACCTTGTGACAGACAAAAAGTGGGCGGGATCGAAGAAGTGCCACGCCCACTTTTTAACGCTTGAAAATTTTGATTCAATATTACTCGAAAACGACTCCAACGATTTTAATGAAAATTTTGGAGATTTTACCTCTGCAAATAAAAATTAATATGTAATATGCCATTATATTGAGAAAACTCGTTGAAGGGCGTGGCACCGCCCACAAAAATATAATACGGTATAAAAAGAAAACTAATAAAGTAATCATTCTAAAATTAACTGTGGGGAGCATACTTACTATAAGGCATCTCTGATCTAAAAGCGGGCAAAATATCGCCGTTGCGCGTGGAACCTCCCATACAAGCAAAATACGTTAAATGCTATTTCTCGCAAATGTTACAAGGTATTTTAATGAAATTTGGTATGTAGGTACTGCTTAATAATATCTTGTAACAAACGAAAAGTGGGCGTGATCGAATAAGTGCCACGCCCACTTTTTAATCCTTGAAAATTTTGATTCAATATTACTCGAAAACGGTTTCGACAATTTTGATGAAAATTTAGGATCTGTTACTTCTTCTAACAAGTATTTATATGTCATATGCCATTATATTGGGAAAACTCATTAAAGGGCGTGGCACCGCCCACAAAAATATAATGCGCTATAAAAAGAAAACTACTAAAGCAATCTTTCTGAATTTATCTGTAGGGAGTTTACTTGCTATTAGGCACCTACGACCTGAAAGTAGGCAAAATATCGAAAGTGCGCGTGGAACCTCCCATACAAGTAAAACACATTAAATGCTGTTTCTCGCAAATGATACAACATATTTTGATAAAATTTGGTATGCGAATCTGGATCAGGAGTATCTAAAGCATAACAAAAAGAAGGCTTTGTTAAATAATTGCCACGCCCACTTTTTAATCGAAATAAAAATTTTTGTTAATAACTCAGGCACAAAAAAAAAAATGGAATGAACTGTATAATTCTTATATGCAGTCTTATGTAATTTGACGCTAAATCCGTCTTCATCAGCAGAACTGTCATTATACCTGCAGGATTTTGAAATATCCTTGCTTGAAGTTAAAGAAAACGCTGTGTGCAGTCTTACAGCGTAGTTACAAGAAAAGGTGAAATTCTTTTTTATTAATAGCATCGGATAGTTACACTCTTCCTTATCCAAATATCCTTTCAGATTTTTCCAATAGGATTCTTATTTTCCGAGTTATGATCCTTTGAAGATAAGATATTTCAGCCGCCATACAAAAGATAAAATATTTTGGGTGAGTGACATATCCCATTTATTTATTTTAGGGCATTCTATTTCGCCAAAAAAAAAATTTGAGTTTTTGATATTTTTCTATACCATTCAATGCTTCCCGAGTTTTTTTTATTATTATTCTCATCGGTTTATTTATCATTTTGAAAGCATGACCGTTAGAAGTAAAAAGCTACAAGTTTCATAACAAAAAATAGTTATGAATAAAAACATCGACTAAAATAATAAGATTAGATTGTTGACCGAGCAGGGATCGGTCTCCAGGTACTAATATTTTAAGCATGTTTTTAAATAATGTTTTAACATTTAATTTTAACAACACAACAACCACCTCGAGCAATTTTTGTGTTCCTTTATTACTGAAAAATGCAACGTCAAAGTTTGACAAAGCAACATTTGTAACAATGTTGCCGTGTAAATGTTGCGCATGTGAAAACATGGTTGCATTGCAACTTTAGTTTAGGAAGTCAGCCATGAAAGAGACGGAAAAGACAACAACAACACATAACTCATGGCGCAGCAAGCTATAGCGACTGAAATGCAAACGATCATTTTTATGCAAGCATTGAATTTTTTTTTTCAACAACTTCATACTAAAAAAAAAAGGTTTATATTATTAAAACCAAAAAAATAAGTATACAATCCTGTTCCTTACCACACGTAGAACGTTTTAAAAAAAAATTTATTAAAATCGGTTCGGTATATTTTGCACCAAATCGTTACATAGGGTTTTCATGTAAGCAATTTTATATAAATAGTATAGAGTATAGGTAAGAAGAGGAGATTTAATTTTTAAAATAACTTAACTGTAGTTGTATTAAAACTAAAACCGATTGTAGGCTTTAAGTTGCTTTTGTTTTGGTTGAGAAGCATTAAATATCTTCAAAATGTACTATAATAAATTATTGATGTTTATTTATTGATGTTTATTTTGCGAAAATGAACTTTGATTTTAACAAGCTGTAATATTTACAAAACCAAACTTAATTGGACTATTTTCTGTAAAATGGCATAAAAGATAAATTAAATTTAATCAATATTTTCCTCAAAATGCCGACTAACGAAGCATTGTCCAGCGGCCACTTCTTCAACTCCTTCAACTGAAATCAGTTTGGCATTCATATAGCGTTAATATATTATTCCTGAGCACAATCCCTATTGCTGTGTTTAATTGTAGTGCTATGCCTTATCGGCCTTCCATAGGGAATAATCCATTGAACTCTAATGAATGAAAAAATCGTATGTAATTATGTTTCATATCGTAAAAGATTAAAAATGTTTCGACTTTTTGTATTTTATAATAGCTTCATAGGTCATTTACTTTTCAGCGCAGCTTAAGGCATTAAGCAAAAAAATTGTAATGTTTTCACCAGTTTATCCATTAGAACTTAAAAAAAAAAAAATAAATCTAAAAAACTTTGTTTCTGCCACATTTACAGTAATGAAAAAGGTCATATAGGGACATATAAGCTCAGAAATGCAGTTTTGCTTCACAAAAAATAAGTAATTAACTGTGCACTAACATTTAGGGCCGTTTTCATAATGTCCAGTTAACGTTTAACTGAAACTTTAACTGTAAGTTTGAATAAAATTGTTTTCTCAATGTGAAGTTATTTATTAACTGACACAAAATATACTCTAACGTTCAGTTAACTTTAACTGGCACAATTTTTTCAGTTAAAATTTAACTGGCAGATTGAAATAAATTCAAATATTTTTTCAAATTCATATGAAAAAATTTGAAATGTTTACATTTTTTGAAAACATTTGAAGGGGAAATTTGTTATTTATTCACAATATATATTTAACCATAAGTCAAAAAATGGAATTTATTAAAATCCAAATAATTTAACGGAAAGTTTATACCCATAGCTTCCGTTAGTAAACTTTAGTTTAAAAATATCTTAACTGTACATTGTGAAACCGGCCCTTAATAAATTAAGTGATTTCAATGTAAATTGAATTTTTTTTTTTCATTTTTATAATTTTTTATTTTTTTTTTAAATATTGTTTAATGTTTCTATGCAAATATTTGTGGTCAACCCATTAAATTGACGGTTTTTATTTGTATTTTTATTGTTGTTGTTATTGTTAAAAAAACCAATATTTTCAATAAAACTTTGACACATTGACCAACCGTTTGCGTAAAAAAAAAAATGTAGCTTATTTTGCATTAAATATGGTTTTAATTTTTATTTATTTTTATTAAGCGCTTAATTGAGTTGTATCTATGTATTGTTTTTTATTATTCCACTATTTTTGTAATTTTTTGTTAATTAATGTTTTATGTAAATCCTTAATTTCATGGCATTTTGACAAAATTAATTGTTTCCTATTTGGAATTCGACAATTTTAAGCAAAAAAAAATGTTGTTTGTTTAAAAAAAAAATATAAAAATAATTCTAAAATTTATATGAATTAACATGCACGGAAAGTGCTTATTAAAATGTCAAAAATTAATTGAAAAATATGTATATTATTTAAGACTTTATAGCTAAGTTATTTACTGTTAAAATTATTAACAGGAAAACTCAAAAAGTCAGTTGGAACCGCATAAAATAAATTTAAAAAAAATTGTATTGTAATGTAAAAATTTTCGCAAAATCTGGCAAATAATTTTGTTCTGACAGTTTGGTATTTTAGGAAATATTACAAAAATCTGATTTTCATTTAAAATTGGAAAGAAATACAGCCTCAAAAGAAACTGCATTAAAATAAAAAAAAACCTGACTTATCGCTATGCTAGAACTACAGAACTGCATGTGCTGTCTTGAGAGACATTGGAGCCTCTTTTTTGGAAACAACAGACTAGCATTCAGCCAAACATATCATGCAGTGACCATATACTTAAATATATTTCTGAATATCGCATGGTAGCTTCGCAGTCATAATCCGCATTAGATTGGTTTTACTAAATAAGTATTTATTGGGGTTTTAAATTAAATTAAAATACCTGTCTGTATTGGCTAAAAAATTAAGAAAAAAATACTTTTTTGTTGTTCTTTGCAATTATCTATCATGCTTGGTTCAATAATTTAAAACTTTGAGCACATTTCGGGATAGCTCGGCAGACTCCGATCAACTTGAAAATTTAAGACGTTAATCTTATTATCAAACCTCATATTATTACAGCTAGCCGCATTTGAAATTCCAAAAAAAAAAAGTTCATACATCGTTGCGCCAGGTCTAATGTACATAGGCACTTATGTGATATTTAAAAATTTGAGGCATGTTGAATGAATAAATTATAAAATATGGCTCATAATCATTAAGGTAACAAATTTTTAGATTTATTTTTAGACGAAATATATCATAAGCAATTATCATGTCAAGTAACTAACATGGTAGCTAAATCTGTGTTTAAACAACCCACCATAGGTCAAAAGGCACACTTTTTTGGCTAAAAATCAATTTCTACAAGTGTTGCTATTGAATTTTGGCTAACACAGGATACTTCAAACAAACAAAAATGTTCTTTGTTTTGGGAAAAATAATTTTTCGTTCCTCAGCGACGCACAGTGATGCGATTAGTACATGCTAGACGGAAAAAACTATTTTTTTCCAGTTTTTTATGTTTTAGGTATGGAAAAGTACAAAAAAAATTATTTCAGAATTTTTGGACAAGTGGGTGTGGCACCTCCCATACAACTGAAATATAAATTGCTCCATAACTAACGAAAAAATCTGCAATAACGAAATTTATATTCAAATCTTATATTCTCTTTGAAGCAAGCAAATGAGTTGCATAAAAGAGAACACAAAATAAAAACCAAATAATATTAATATAATAATAGAGCTTAGTAAGTACTAGTGATGATATTTGATAATTTTGGAGGGGACTTTTTTTACTCTTCAGAAAGTACTTTTTCGGATGCGAGAGTACTTTTTAATAACATGATTAAATAAACTTTTGTTTTGTTGCAGACGCAAATATATATTTCATTTTTATTCTATAAAAAAATAACAAAAACAATAAACAAAGGATTTTCAAAAAAAAAAAAAAAACTATTTGAGGATTTATTTCATATCCATGTAAGCAAATAACAATATTTATATCATATACTTCATTTATATCATTTATAATAAATTTTATTATTTATACTTTTTATGTTTTATACATATTTATACTATTTATATAATAAATATAATTTATTTATTCAAAATATTTAGAAAAAAAATTTGGAACCTGGATTTAAATTTAAATTAATAGCATTTTTAGGACAATCAAATAGGTTTAAACAAAAAAAAAAAATACAATGTCAAGTTTGCGCACCTAGGCGCTCCTAGTGCTAAAAGTAGACATAATACTAATTTGAAAAAAAAAAGTTTGGTGAAAATATCAAGTGGCCTTTTTTTTACTTACCAAAATATTTAACCAAATTTTTAATTTTTAAGACTGATTAACACTTTACTAAAATAGTTTTTTTTTATTTCGTGTATTTATTTTTTTTTTTTTTTCTCAAAGTAAAAATATTATGTGTTATATTACAAATATTTAAACCCCACAAAAAGTCTCATCGACTTAAAATTATGTATATATTTCAGACAATACGGTCGGAGCCTAATTAATACAGTAATATTTAATCTATATGATATTAAGAAAAAAAGTCAAAGGTAAATTTGCGCACTTAGGCATTCCCAGGGCTTAAAGTAGACATAACACTGATTAAATAAAGAAAATTTGGTAGAAATATGGAGTGCCCCATTTTTTTTATTTTCCAAAATGTTTTGCAGAATTTGGCGTTTTTTCAAATTTATCTCCCTAAATTCTATTCTATAGCACCAAGATTTTACAAGATTTGGTTTTGAATTTATAATATTTCCATAAGAAATATCTTGGCCGTAATGTGTGCCGATTTTCAACTTTTTCGATATTGGGAAGTATTAAAAAAAAGTTGTGAAAATAGCAACTAATTTCATGGACACAAATTTGGAAAATATCATTTTTTAGGCCAACTTTGACGATTTTTGGTATTTTATGTAGAAAGCGGAGGTAAGTAAAAAATTACTTATGAGTTAATTATATATTTTCTGATATTTTTTCATGTTCGAAATGTAAAAATTCGATTTCGAGTTTTTTCCGTTCTTGTCTTGTACTGATCGCATCACTGTGCGATGTGTCAAAGTTGACGCATTTGCATTTTACTGGGATAACGCAAAAAAATCGTAATTTTAACTCTTTTTTTCAATTAATAAAAAGTAATTAAAATAATTTGTTTTTTTTTTTTTCTAAAATAAAAATGGATTAAATTGATAATGTTATGTATAATGCAATGTAGTTCAAAACATTAAAATATATTTTGGTTTTTTGTGGAAAAATCTTAAATTCAAATCAGACCACTGGCTTTTTATATTTTTTTAGATTCTGAAATTCGTGTAAGCTTTTAAAACTTGATGGGAATTTGTTAGTCTTAAGAAACCGGAAGCTAGTAAGACGGTGCTATTGTTAATGTTATTTAGAAATGTGGACGCCCGATTTTGCCCGTTTTTTTTTTCAATTATTTTTTTTGTCAGGTAACTTTTCTTCCGCAATTCCGATTTATTCGAAATCTGATTGCAAGAGACAGACAAAAAAGGAAAAGAAGAAGCTGTTTTTCAATTTCTTATTAAAAAATACTGAAGATACTACTAGTCCAGGTAACTTGGGTAAAAGTGCACAAAATTTTTGCATCAGGTTTTTTTAAAAATAGAGATATTTTGAGGTTAATATACGAAAAATTAGTGCTTTTGTTACTTTTGAGGCTAGTTATGGACTGCACAAAAATTTTTTTATATTTTCTTTGTATAATTCATCACTGATTAGCATTTTTTACCTTCAAAACGAGCTCTTAAAAAGTGTCATACAGAACTTTCTTCAAAAGTTATTGCAGATTTAAGATTATATCATGAAATCCAAAGTTGTGTCGTCTTACTCGTTTTATGGGATTTCAAGATGTCATCTTAAATCGTCGATAACTTTTAAAGGAAGTATCGTATGGCATCTTTTAAGACCACATTTTGAAGAAACATAATAGAACTACGTGATACATTTAGTAAAAAAATAATGAAAATTTTATGCAGTTTGCATCTAACCTCAAAAATAGCTAAAACAGCCATTTTTCATGAGTTTGACCTCAAATATCTCCAAATCCTTAGCTTGTGGGTCAATTCTGATCTCGGATTTTACGCAAGAAATTACTTGAGAAATGCTGGGAAACAAAACATTGATGGCATGTGTTGTTAACTAATAAAATTTATAACGTACCATTTTTAACCCGGTGATACATGGGCTAAGATTTTTTTCAGAATTGTTCTCTTGGTCAACATGATAATATGAACGTTATGAATTTTGGCCAGAAAAATGTGCCTTTTGACTTATAGTGCATTCTTTTATTTTTTTATTTATTAGTATAAAAAGTATTTATTTCATTATTTCTTAAGCCCGAATTAAAAAGCGTGTTTTTGTTTGGTAACAAAGCCCAAAAAACTGTAATAAATAAAAGTAATTTAATTAATTTTAAATCCTGCGGCGTATTATGGATTTAAAAATAATGCACATTATTTTAAATTTTTTAATACAAAAAAAAAAAAGAATATTAATCAAAACCAGTTGAACAAAAAAAAAAAATTTACTATAAATATTTATGACTTTCTCTGCCTATTATGCATGTTATTTATTCATTTATTTTTATATTTTTAGTTGCAATAAATCATAAATTTTAATCAAATTTAATTTGACAAGACTTATGTTTGTATATGGGTTTTTACTTTAAATATATACAGTAGTTAACGTTATTTCGATTTCTTTTTCGGGCGTTTTTTACAAACGCATGCTTTTACCACGCGTTGTTGAGTTCGATCTAATACTTAGTTTCACGAAGCCTTAGCCCTGGTCTATTTGATGGAGCAGAAATCAGATATTGTGCAGTATTTCATACACCATTTAAAAAAAGGCGTTTTCTTTGGCACATCAAACATGTGATCGGATTAAATCAATATGGCAAAAACTATTAATTTCTAAATGCTCGAAACAAAATTATTTAGAACTTACTTCTCTAGCCACAAAAGTTGCAAGATTGAGGAATTTGGAATTTATAGGTTTTTTTTAAATAGTGTAGTATTCATGTACCTTATTAATTTATAAACATATCCTCACACTTTGTCTGTTGAACCCTGGAGCATGCTCTACATCCGCTGTTAACTTTTCATGCTTTGAAAGCTGCATTTTCTGCAGAAATACACAAATACAAGGGAAGTTGCAAGACAAAGCATGCTTTTGCAAGGAAATAGGGTAAAACAAGCAAATGCGAAAACTCTACATCAACTTTAAATAAATGACCATCTTAGAAGGAACCTCTAAAAAATCTCACATATGCAAATGATTGACTTTTGTTCGAGAAAAAGCATGAAAATCTTCCAAAGATTGCTCTTTTTATATTTGCATAATTTACCCTACAGCCTACTCAACTTGCTGAACATATGTAAGTACATCTGCCACCACATATCGGCGCTGTATGAGCTTTCTTGTGCTGTCGCTTAAAGCAACTCTAGCGGAAGGCTCTATTAAGTTACCTACGCCGCGCGCAGCCAATGACACTTCTTGACAATTCAAAGGATGTATGGCAGACCCCAAAGCATACGTACATCTATGAGGAAACTACATTTACATATATTCAACATATGAACACATTGTATGGTGATGTTCATGGAAGTGTGTACTTTAAAGTAACAACTTTGCTGTATAAAAGGAAAATTCCTTCCTTTTTTTGCTTACTACCTTTTACCTTTTACTACTTTTTTTTTTTAGTGCTCTTACCATCCAGTCAAAACAATGAATCTGCGGAAATATGAAGCTAGGTAGGTAGGTATGATGAAGATGATTTTGTACCAGACTTCTCTCTTGTTGTTTTTGTGACAAAAATAAAACGCCTGAAGGTTTGACAGCGATAGGAGTGAGATAAATAGGAGTAGACAATGTAGACAAAAATAGAAAACACGTAGTAGACGAAAATTTGTAGCGTAAAGCTGAAACTGTCAACTCACTGTAATAATAACTTTTGTCATTGCTTAAATGTCACTTGAGTTTATGGCTGATATTAAGAGAGAGAGAGAAAGAGGGAGATTGAGAGCATAAGAGTTGGATGATGGATGCCCAAAACAATGACAACAATAAAGTTACGTTGGAAAAATATACGAAAAAAGAAAAAACAAATATAAATGCCAAAGGTCTTTCAAGTTTTTAAAGTTGAGCATTTTAAGATACGAGTGCCTAAAGTTTAAGAACTTTGCTCATGATTTTTGTAAAGAAAGCTGGGTTTGAATAACAAGTATATTTAGTTTAAGACAAAAATCTGAAGCAACGCTGGACATCCTTGAGTTATCGACCAAAAAGCTGAAGTGTTTAACAAGATGAACTTCTGTAAATTGTCTCTAGACTGTTAACAGGTAATGCATAGCGGACAATTGCCTGTAGACTGTTGAAAATTTAATGCATAGGGGGACTATTGTCTCTCGACTGGTTTAAACGTGATGCATATGGGACAATTGTCTCTAGAATGGTGAAAAGGTACTGCATAGGGGGGCAATTGTCCCTAGTCAGGTGAAAATGTAATGTATTGGGGGCCAATTGACTCTATACTGGAGAAAATGTAATGCAATGGAGACAATCGTCTCGAGACTGTTGAAAAGAAAATGATTAGGTGGACAATTGTCTCTAGACATGTGAAAAGGTAATACGTTGAAGACAATTGCCTCTAGACTGGTAAAAAGGTAATGCATAGGAAAACAATTATTTCTAGGATGGTGAAATGGTAATGCATATGGGGAAAATTGTCTATAGACTGGTGAAAAGGTAATGAGTATGTGGAAAATTGCGTCTAGACAGGTGAAAACGTCATGCGTATGGGAACAATTGTCTCTAAACAGGTGAAAATGTAATGCGTATGCAGACAATTGTGTCTAGACTGGTCAAATGGTATTGAGTATGGGAAAACTTGTAATGCATAGGGTACAATTGTCTCTAGACTCATGAAAAAGAGTCTGAGTCTAAAGCAACTCTTTTAGTACTTGTATTTTGAAGATTTTTCTAGTATGAGAGGTACTAAGGACTTTTGTCAGAATCAATAAAGATTCTGATAACAGCTTGTCGCTGGTGTTTCTAGTATTTACCTATTATACTATTTGGTTGCTGATACTTAAAATCATGTTTTAAGTGTTTTTTTGTATGGGCTGTAGGCGCGTCCGTAGATTGATCTCGCTCATTTCCATTAGTCCAAGCCTACGTAATTTTTCCACAGACAGACATGAGGTGACGCTGATCACCTACCACACCTCCTTCACTGCACTACAATCGGAGGGACAAAGTTAATACACTCGTACGCTTAGGGTAGGGAGGGAATCTAAAAAGTTTCTTCTAGTGAAAAATCTTTCGTAGTGAATATCGAATAAGTCATTCTGAAAATTTTTGAAAAATTAACTCTATTTGATTAAAAGACTTCAGAGAACATTTAGCTGAACCGATTAACGTGTTCACAGGCCAGTCATTAGCACATCCATCTAGGAAAATTCTATGAAATCTAATTTTACTTCCGTCATCATTATCAACTGCTTCCGGTCTAAAAAAACCCCTTGAGAAACTAATCGGACTAGACTAAACTCTTCGGACCTACTCACAGGTGGTTCCTATTGAGAACGCTCACCACTTCCTATATCCGTTAAAATCTAGAAATATTGATACTGCTAGTATCATCTAGTGACCAAAATTCAACCACAAATAAATTAATTAATTTTGGTACTAAGTATTTCGACACTAAGTGCTTTGTTGTTATTCGGTACAAAATAGCAAAGCTCATTTATCATCCCTGTTACAATGAGAAGCAAAACGTAAGCAAAACAAAAATATGAAGTCACTGTTTTGTTTTTGTCTTTATCTTTCTCTTTGTGCTTCATTCTATTTTCAGCTCGGTGTGACCGCTTATTTTGTTGTTTGTAAATATTGAAAAATTTGTTTTTAATATTGCCTGGCTTCTAGGTAGGTAATTTATTAAAATAATTTGAACTTTGTCCACATCAACACACAAATACCTTTCTAATGGTATATAATTTGAAGTCATACTCTATTTTTAAAATAGTTAGAGGATCCGAAGGTTTTGTCTAGCGTATTAACATTGAGATTTTAGTAGCAACCGACTAGAGTACTTATCAGTTCTTCTGTCCGAAAAGCACTTGTAAAGCGAATTTTGTTCCAGTGAAAAATTTGTGAACGGTTCTTAGCTTTTGTCCGAAAAACTCCAAAAAAAGTAACATTTATTAGCTACCAACAATGAAAATACATTGATGGTTGGAGCTTACTGTTCAGTGTTTTTGAGTAAAACAACAATAAAAACACAAAAAACAAGGCAAAAATACACATAAATAAAAAAAGCAAAAAAATGTATCGGAAGGCTGGTTTGCGTTACTAGTTTCGGGACCCACCACAGGTCAAAATTGACTATAATAAGTCAATTCCTTGTTGTAGCTAATAATGTTAATCATCATCTGTTCCAAAAAACAAAAAATTAAAAGTAATATTGTTTCGGACATGGTTATCGGTTACTTCGTCTTCAAAACTTCATCAAAACTAAATTAGTACTCTTGAAATCAGAAATGATTGGGAAACTTTTTGAATGTTTACCATTTCACTCTCACAAAATAAATGTTATTGTCATACACAAAACGAAAGACGGTCTGAAATACCGTACCCATATGAATTTTCATCTAGAAATTTCTTCTAGAAATTGAATATATCGCCACTTTATATATGAAAAGCACCAGGTCAGTTTATCCTAGTTTTGAGTTATTTGTTTATGGTCCAAAATTTAATAGTCTGTTAGTTTGGTAAGACTCATTCAACCATATCTCTGCTAAAAAATGGTTATTTTCATCATAAAAGTAAAAGCAAAACAACGATTTCCATACCAAAAAAAAACAAAATTTAATTTTTTGAACTTCAAATATCTCAAAACTTGAAAAACTGACTTATACTTTTAACTTGTATAGGGACGATATCAGGTTATTCCGGTTTCTCTGTTTGAAAAACTTTGGGAAAATGCATATTCTACGAGTAAGAAGTGAGTTGAGTACTACCAGGATATAAGCAATTCCAATTAAAAAATTTATGAATAAAGTAACATTTTACTATTATTGTCAGCAAGTTTTATCCAAAAGACCAAAAGTCACCAGCAAAAGGTCGAGTATAATTTATATCAAAATTCTGAACTGGTATATAACGGTGAGCATTTTTTTACATTTTTCTTAAATATGTCTTGTAATCTGAATCGAATATAGAGGAATTGTAAATATATACTTATTCTCTTTGATTTGTTTAGGTCGATAATAACTTTTTCATGTTGTATTAATTGTTCTGAACATATTTTATCTTAATTTTGCTTATATTCTCCGTGGTACCTATGCTCAAAAATCCCCATAGACTTTGTTAACATTTTAAGGGGTGAAAATTGATTCTTTGTGTTGCCAGATTATAAAAATAATTTTTTACGTGAGAATCGTTACACAGAATATTAAGATTTAAGCATACAAATACATCTCAAATGCCAATTATGTCAACCGTACTCTTCTCGTAATACTCAAAACGTACAAACAGCACAATCATAATTTTTGTAGTGAGTTTAATCGTTAAACATTCCGTATTGAAAATGGCAACCTTTAGACCAAACACATGATGCCTTGGATGACATTTCTGTTTGACATATGTCACTGAAATAGAATTGCCAATTTTAGACCACGAAATGGATAACCCTGTATAAGAAAATATTTTGAGAACGCCCTCCTTTTATGTACTTCCGATCGAGTACATCTCAGTGGCTCAGTCATTTAGCACGACCTAAGTCGGCCAATTTACTTTATACTTAACATTTTGAAGACACTCTGGAACAAGGGATCGTCTACAAAAAACCTAAGATTTCAATAAAAACAAAAAACGATAAAAACCATTTTTTGTGATTGTTGTAGTTCCGAGAGATTTGCAAAACATAGAAATATTGTGGTTGTTGTAGGCGGGCCAAAATTAGCACACTTTTGTTCTACACTACGTTGCTCGTTGTAAAAAACTTTTGAAAGGCTTAGTTATAGAAAAAGGATATTGCAAGAAAAGACTGTGAAATTGATTTTGCAGAAAGATCGTGTAAGCTCGTAAGCATATCTCCCGGTGTGCAGAATGGTGCCCACGTTAGCCCAAAGGTATCGGCTGATGCTGAACCATTGCATCTGAAGGTAAAAAGACGTTCTGTTCTGATTAGGATAAAGTGTGGGTTGTGCCACTGGTCAAGAACGAGTGGATTGCTCTAGAACCGATGCTGCAAAAAAACTAGGAGCTTGACATGTAACATGATTGCTATTTACTCTTGATGCTAAGCTCAAGCAACAGAATCTTGATTTAACTTTCAGTCCACAACTTGGTATTTTGATTACAGGACATGGAAACTTTGGTGAACTCCTTTTGAAGAAGAGCACTGGCTGACAGTGAGAGCTGTGCCTGTTGCTTCTGGAAGCTGTGGTTTATATCAAAATCACGTAGAGACAGTATCGAGCGCTTGATTAGCTTGGCCGGTAAAAATGCTCGAGTGTGGAAATGCAAAAACCCAGGTGCTATGACCCAGAGGACAACAGACGTTGAAGAAGTGGTTTATGCCCGGAGGCTGATGTTATTTTCGGAACCACTGGAAGTTAGTCTGGCCATGGTGGTCAGATTGGGTTGTCATCGTGGAGGCTGTGATTTGTACTCAAACTACGGGAAGAGAGTTTCGAGCGAGTGATTGACTTGACACCGGCTCAGTAGGGAGCACTTGACCCGTCAAAATACTGGAATGTGGACTTGCAAACAACCAGGTGTCATGATACAGGGAATCATAGAAGTTTTGGATGGAATTCGCTAACACTAGAGAGGAAAGTCTTGACCTGATTATACACAGGTATAGCGGTAACACAGTGCAACAAATTGAGGAGAATAAAGTTTGAATAAGATCATCTCGATAATTTTTTGAACTAATTTAGTGTTGCTGATTCCGAATCCGGCAACGGTTTTTTTCTATCAGGTTTGTGATCCGAGTTATTCTTACATAAAAGTGCATAGCACGCTTTTTACAGACATACGAGTACAGCGTATATCCAGGAAGTAGTCTAGTTCACTTTTGTCAACGGTACACAGTAGCCTTATCCTTCCACTTTAAGCTAGAACTGTAGCTTTTCCATATGAATCAATGCTTTCTTAGATATCATTCATTGAAGTCAAGGTACCTATACAAATTTAGTATAGTCCTTTACAGGGATTTGCGATACTTTTACTTCACCGGATGATGTCTCGGAAAGTAATGATGCATGTAATGATATGCTAAATGTACTTTTTAAGAGGAAAGATGAAGGCTATTCGATGTCATTGACAAAAGTTAATTACTACTGGATATACGACATATGTCTGAAAAAAGAATAATGCGCACCTTAAAGCGAGTATTACTCCAGTCACGGACCTGATAGAGAAAAATGGTTTCCAGTTTCGGAATCAACTACTCTAAATTAGTCAAAAAAGAAACATTATTGAGATCTCGTTCAGAATTTTGCATTCCCTAGTGTAATTAGCGATTTACACGAAGAGATGGGCATTGTTCAAATGGATTTTTGAGAAGATTTATACGAATACGATTTATGCCCAATTCTTTGTAATCTTGTGTTTAAATAGGATTCTGAATAAAGGTTTTCTTCTATGTACTATATATATGCCAAACATTCGACTATTTGTGTTTTTAGACTTCTTCTTTTTTTTTTGGCAAAGTGGCATCATCACTGACACTGTCAAAATTGAAATCACAGCTTGACATCAACGAACGAATGATGGGAAATATCACCTCAAGGGAATTGCAAAGTAGCAAAAGTGCACTCATACATATGCAGCCACATGCTGTGCCACACATACTATGCCCACAAATAAATGCATTACAAATGTCCCTGTGGCCAATGAAATGAAATTTACATTAAAATAAATGGAAATAAAAAAGATCCGGAGAGAAGAGCGAAGTGTCAGAATGTAAAGTAACAGAATTTTTATTGTAATTTTATTAGGTGAGAAGTTAATGGTAACACGTACGTACACAATGTTGACAGCGACACCCCCAATATAGAAAAGGACTAACTACCCTGCGTTTTGCCCTATGGTGGCATATAAAATTAATTTTGACACGAAAATTCGTTTAGTATGGTATGTTGCTTAGTGTGGGTGGTGGGATGGTTGGAGGGCAATGTTATAGTTGGGGATATTTTGGAGAAGGGATAGGTTGGAGACAAGGGTATATGTTGGTTATAAGTAGGGATGTTCCACTCACAACATACCATGTTGTCATTAATGTGCTATTCCCGCAAATATAATTTTATTTGTTTTTCTAAGGGACTATTTGGTGTTTTCAGCAGTGCCACAAAGTGTATTTATGTGTGGTCTTAAATTTGTGTTGATGGAATTTTTAAGGTTTCGCTTGAAAATTGCATTAAAATACCTCTTACATTTTATACCACAAGTTCCTATTAAGTACTTATAAAATTTCTCTATGAATTTCTCTTTTTTTGAAATAAACAACAACTATTTGATGCAAAATAAATGCGTCCAAAAATAAACCAAAATGCATTAAAACCTTTGCTAAATTCTTCTTCATCGAAAATGACAGTAAAATTTCACATAAAATGCCATAATTGAATGAACATATTAGGGGCAATTTTCATAACCATCAAAAATGCAACATCATCAGCACCATGAATTGGCCAACCAACTAAATCATGAATCGCTTATGACAAACTAAAATTTTTGATTTATGAATATTTAACGCTTTTCATGTGCTGGTACTATTCTGCGTAACTTCGCAATCATGTTATATTTGACAACTATTGGGGCAGGATTTTATTCCGGAAGGGAAAAAGTTTTAACACAACATGTGCTAGAAATGCCAAAATCAAACTGTCAATAAATTACTGAAAATAAAACAGGCTGAGTTGTAAAAGAATGCATAGGAAGGTCGGCTATAAATCTACTCGCATCTTCAATGAACTATTTATATAAAAGGAGAAAGGAGATAATGTTAAAGTTAAATAACGAGAAAAGTGCCCCACGTTGGGCGCCACTTGCCAATTTTCAGGAAAGCAAAAAATAGATTTTACACTGATTTTGAAAATAAAGTAATTCTTTTTTTGTAAAAATGTTATTTATTTAGGACTTGTTTGACTATATTGCTGCATTTTAAAATACAAATAACATTAACTACAAACTTTCAAAAGATTGATCTTTGTTTTTGTAAGAAAATTTGACTAAAGATGGGATAACTAGAAATGCAATTATGTTTCAAATGATTCGACAGGCAGGCTGAAAGAAAGAAATAACCTTTCAGAAAGCTTGAGACAAAGATAACTACGATGGAAAGAGGTCGAAAATAAGTTGTGGAAACTACCTATGTCGTCTCTTTCTACTCTCTGGAGTTTTTGGTCAATTTTTGTAAAAAAAAATTTAGTTCACGTATCGATATAGAAATTATAAGATGCATGCTTTCACATTTCTTAAAAGAAATAAAAATGTTCTACATCAATCGATAGCGAAAGGTCGAAGAAATATTTACATCTGGGTACCCAACCCTTCTCAGGAGTTTTGGGCAAATTGTTCTTAAAACATTTATCACACCAATCGATAGACAAAAGCCGGCGAAAAATTTGGGAAATTATTTGAGGAGTTCCTGAACCCTCAGGAGTTGTGAGTCCATTTATTGGATACAGAGGGGTATGGGACACCCCAAATAATTAAAAAATTTTACTGCTATCGTTGAGGGCAATAAAATATTTTTGAAAAAATGGGCCCAAAATTACAAAGAGGGTTCCCAACATTTTTCGTCAGTCTCTTCACATTGGTTAGTGTCGTACATTTTTTTTATACCATACACCCAGGGTACATTCACTTTGTCCTTCCGTTTATAACGCAGAGAAGGAGGCGTGGGAGGTATAGATAAGTATATATATTCTTGATCAGCGTCACCTCTTGACTCGATATAGCCATGTCCGTCTGCCTGGCTGGCTGGGTATACGTGTAAATGCATTTTTTGGAAAAACTGAGCATTATAATTCAATGAAATTTCGTATTCTGCCTTCGTCGTAAAAGTTAATTCAGGGGATTGAAAAATAGCGGTCAACGGATACGCTTATCGGCCATACAAAAAATATTTTCAAAATGCAATAATAAGAGCATTATTTGCAATAACCGAAGCAAAATACACACAAATAAGTTTTTTGAGATAACCCAACCAAATTGCACTCAAATACTCAAATCATTAAATGCAAGCTCTGAAAAAAAATAAACAAACTCGGACAAGAGGGCGTGACACCTCACATATAAGCAAAAGTTTCAAAATGCTATTCGGAAAGATTTTTTGGAGAAAACCTAATCGAACTTTACTCAAACACTCAGAACAGTAAATGCAAACTCTACGCAAAATCTAGGTAAAGTCGGAGACAAGGGCGTGGCACTCCCCATATAAGCAATTTGTTCTTATACTCTCCTAGGAGTTACGGAAGAATAAAACAAATTTATTTTAATAAAAACTTGTATGTGGGTAATTCTATTCTAACGCGTCAAATTCAAATTTCGAAATGAAAAAAAATAAAGTTATTAACACTCGAAGTTTTACATACGTTTTCTTATTGTTGTACCTCATAAAGTAATATTTTAAAGTGGGCAAGCTGTCCATACATTTTTATATATATACATACATTTTTATATGTATATTCATCATAAAAATGCCAGGGGAGTTACTTTGACAGGGGAGGTTACTATGGCGTTTGAGTGCGATTTCCAGGTAGTAAACAATCTTTATTATTAATATACAAGGATATTATAGTAGCCCTATATTACTTACAACTCAAACGTATGTTATTTATTTGAATATTGGTTTTCATCTTGTTGGTACAACTAAATGTTTGTCGCCAGGGGAGTTACTTAAGAAAAGGTACGTTTTCTTTCCTGATAAAAATGATGTTTAAACGTAAAAAACATGTATTGGGTTGTGAATATATCAATGTTTTATTGAAGTTAGCATACAATAAAAGAAATTAGGTATGATAGGAAATTTTTATATCCTAATAAAATCGAGATATAGGCCTTCATAATTTGATTGCTTTTTGTATTGAAAAAAAGTACCAACTTTTGAGTAGCTACATAAAGTTAATAACATTTTTTTTTTTTAATTTTTTTCTGAAATGTGTTCAGGCATACTGAAAGGTAAATTTTGGTCATTTATAAGTGCAAATTCTATTTATATTTTGTCTTATATACGTTAAGTTAGTAAAATTGTTTATGATTACAGCCAGGGGAGTTACTTTTTTACTCATATTTTTGGTTTTCCACGAGAGCTATGTAAAATAAGCGATATACTAAGTGGTGGATCTTATAAAGGCTATTTAAATGTATATAAAAAAAATTTTGCTATAATTTTAGAACCTCATATTGGTGTTTTAGTGGACGATTACATGATTTGACGCGTTAGAATAGAATTACCCATGTACGAGAATATTGCATAGTATTTATCAACTAAGTGTTTAACCCTTAAATGCATAGTGGACCATATATGGTTCATGAACATAATCATGGTTAAATCTAGCCAATGAACCTCCATCGCGTTGCATTTTATTTTAACTTGAAGCCTACAGTAAGAGCGTTTGTAATAATGCGTCTTCGGCATGCCGACGTCTGTTTCCAGTTTTCAGTAAGCTGCCAAAGTAGACGGACGTGTTTTTTACGAAAAATTTCAAAAGTGCTTTTCAACAGTGAATAAAATATATTTAATTCGGATTTTTTGTGATAAAAAAAATATTGGTGAGTATATTGGATTTTGTTTTAGCTAGTTACGTCGAATCTTGATCGAAATTGTTCTCCAATAATAGTTTTTTTACGTATTTTTTTGTGTACCATATATGGTCCACCATGCATCTGAGCCAAATCAGAAATGTGAATACCTCCTTTTAGCATATTTTTTATTAATTAAATGGATTCCAATTTTTGCGGGTAAATCTTGGATTATCATGTCAATTCATGATGTGTGATGAATGGACGAGTTCAGGCATGCTGTTTGGCTTCGGATTGCATGCATTCAGGCCAACGTGACATTATGTATTATATGTCATATCACAAACTTCCGTATGTAAAAGATTACTGGAATTGGCAGCATGGAGTTGATGCTGTACGTAATGTGATGAGTGTCAACAGATATGAAACAGTTTCTCCCAAACAAGCCTAAGAAATGGGGATTTAAATTCTTTGCCCTTTGCGATGCATCCGGTTTTATGTATAAATTTAAAATTTATACTAGAGAAAACCACTCCTTGTGGCCAGAGGAACCAGATTTAAAAGCTTCTGCAGACATTGTTCTACGTATGACTCGTGAAGTCCCTCGATTTGAAAATTTCATAATCATATGGATAATTATTACACATCTACACCATTATTGATTTATCTTCGGACTCAAGGTATTCACAGTATTGGAACCATCAACATCAATCGAAACCGAATAAAAAATTTTAAACTGCCAGACCCAAAGGCTATGATGAAGTTAAATAGAGGCGTTTCGGCAGAGTTCAAAGCAAACATTCATGATATCCAAGTTACATCGTTATCCTGGAAAGATAACATGATTACTGAACATGACGTTGATATCGAAATCCCAACAGTTTAACGCTGGGATAAAAAGAAACACGAGACTATTACGATTCCCTGCCCTCAAATCATCAAGGAATATAATCAACACATGGGCGGTGTATGAAGATCTTATGGATTGCTCTAAGGGTCGCCTAAAAATAATCATGAAAAGCAGAAAATGGTACATAACAATATTTTACCATTTGCTCGACCTTTGCATGGTCAATGGATAACTACTTTATCAGATGGCTACTTTTCCGATGACACAAAAAGCGTTTCGTCTAGAGATATCCAATGTGTTAACAAATATGACTGCTCATAACATAGAGAAAAGAGGTCGACCCGAATTACTTGCGCCAGTCCTTCTTGCCAAAGAGGAGCATAAGCCATCCCAGAATTTGCGGTTGGATGGTATTGACCACCTACCTGTTGCTGATGGACGTCTTCGGTGCAAAAATGCAAAAAAAAAAAATTAAATGCGGAGGCAAAGACTTGAACAATCGTTCCATTTTTAAGTGCAATGTGCACCTTTGTTTAAACGATAAACGTAATTGTTTCGTCGAATATCATTCCAAAAATTAATTATTGTATTCATAATCGCAATAAAAACTTAATAAACTAATTATTTTCGTTAATTTTTAATAAAAAACAAAAATAAAAAAGAAATAAAAAAATTTAAGATGTATTTCATTTCAAATATATAAAAAGATATGCAATGCATGGTGGACCATATTTGGTCCATACCGAAATTCACACTTTTTCCGATTTTTCGGGAAAACGGTGCATTTCCCAGGAAAATGAATATCCATTTCGTGTTCAGGGGCCGATTTTACATAAGGGGAGCTTGGTCTCCATATTGGGGGCTGACCCCATGCATTTAAGGGTTAATAATCTACTCGAAATGCATAAAACATAAATTGCTTTCCTTAGAATCGTTAAGTGTCAACGATATATTGAAAAACCATTAGTGATTTCAGTTTATGAAAAAAAAAGAAGCTGTCAATAACATAAAGGAGAGTTCAGCAATATCAAAAAAAGAATGTTTTAACCAATTATATTTGCACAACACCTTATCGCATCATAAACTAAACTAAACTAAAGGGTGAGCCAATATGGGGTCCCTTTTTCAACTGGATTGTTTTGACAGCTGTTATGTGTCAAATGACTTCTCCATATGACTCTTATGTTCAGTATTCAAAACGACTCAATCACGAATAGACTTATTCTTGAACAACGTTTATTAATTGTGGAAATTTACTACGAAAATCATTCATCAGTTAGAGAAGTTATAGAGTTCTTCAACATCATTTTAGTCGCCATGAGCGTCCAACTGAGTACACTATTCGTAGCACGATCTCTAGATTTTTGAGGAATATTAATCTAGTGGACATTCATCATTTAACCAGAGCGCATAGAGTCCGTAATTTAGAGAATATTGCTGCAGTAGCAGAGAGTGTTCGTGAAAACCGTGAACTATTCATTCGTCGCCGATCTCAGGCTTTGGGCATCTCTTATGGATCATTGTGGTGTAACTTGAGACGTGATCTTGGTCTGAAGGCCTATACAAGAATTGAAGCCGGCTGATCTTGGTGTACGTTTTAAGTAATTTTGGTTTACGGGCCTTACAACAACTTCAAATTGATCCATTATTTTATCGAAAAATTGCGTTTACCGACGAAGCTCATTTCTGGTTGAACGGCGGCGTTAACAAGCAAAATTGCCGTATTTTGGCAGATGAACAACCAGAAGCAATCCAAGAGCTTCCAATGTAACCCGTTAAATGTACTATTTGGTGTGATTTATGAGCAGGTGGCATCATCGGACCGTATTTCTTCAAAAATGCGAATGGAGCCCGTGTTACGGTCAATGGTGCTTGCTACAGAGCAATGATCAATGAATTTTTGTTGCCAAAACTTCATGTAGATTTGCATTAATACATTGAGTTTTATGTATTTTAGTTAGAAAACAAAGTAGGAAGTGGCGGATTCAAGGGGAGGGCTATGAGGGGTAAAGCCCCCCTCAAAATTGTTCTATCGTTCGACTTCAGCTTCCCTCCCCCCATAGGCGAATTGGTCATATCAAGACGACAATTTGGCAATACACGTATTAAGTTTGCATGATGGAAAAATGGCCTGCCCATACTCAGAGATGTCTCACAACTGGTGGCTCTTCCCTAATAATACAACAACTCTAAAGTTCAAAATTCATTTCCGGTCTAAAAAACTTGTGAAATCTAATGCAACTACCCAAGTACGCTATAGCAATACTCTATAACTATGTTTTCTTTTACATTTCTGCGAAACCTAGTTAGCGTTAAGCGGAAAATGTATTTATGAATATTTCACAGTAAAGAGAATTTAGTTCAAATATTCAATGATTCGCAAATAAACCAAATTTCAATGCAACCCTGACGGAGCAAAAACATGTTTAATTATAAATATTTTCCAAAAATTTTCCAATTAAACATTTTATTATTGGCTACACTGAGTGCGGAAATATGCGGAAAAATACTACATAAAGCTGCTAGGGATTTGGCAGATATTTCAAAAATAACAACAATGCAAAAACCTATTATTAAAACTTCAAATTTATGGTTAAAAGTTTTGTGTGGCAAAAGTGTTGTAATAAATGTAAAAAGCGATAATGTTGAAAAAAATAAAAGTGCAATAATTTAAAAAGCAAATAACTTTACCAAATAGGGAAATTCCTTTTTATTTTAGAGCAACATAGCAGCTTCACTCAATTACATACAACAATTTAGCACGCTTTGTTGACTTCCGCTTCCGTGTTTTTTGCACTGATTTAATTTGACCTCCGTAAGTTTGCATTCTGCTTTTCGTCCTTCTTGCAATGTGTGACAATTTACAAAGTAACAGAAAAAAAAGAAAGAGTTAAAAATCCTTTACCTGGAGAAGTGTTGTAAGAACAAAAAAAATGCAACACTGTCGTTGCTTCCTTTGTTGGCGCGCTCTGTGTTGCCAGATTGTAGTAATGAGGTTGTTGGCATATTCGCAATTAAGTAACAAATTGACGCACGTTTTATGTGTAGTTATCGAGAATTTTTTTGACAGCACAAGTGTTGTCCTCGGCGAAAACTTGTGTAGTAAAGAGAAGAAAAAACAAACTTTTGGAATAAGCCTCGATAGTTACCGCTTATATTAACACTTACTGTTATGTAGCCCAAAACTGTTAACGTGTCTTCTGGACCAGAGAACGGTATTCCGTAGCTCAATAGAGCTTTGAATTATCAATATTTCCCTTTCTATTTTATTCGATTTCCTATATCATCTCTTCTGACTCCTTAACTCCCTTTTTTTAAAACTGCCGACCTCCGATCTAGACTGTGATGTTGAAAAGATCAGCCAGCGCTTGTTTTTGGGAAGTGCGACAATTATTCAGACTGATGATCTTGCTACTAGTGCGATAATGCTACTGCTAGAAACAGGACCACCGATAGTCATAGATGGCCGAGATGGCGCTGATCCAAAGGTCGTGAAAGAGACATTAGAGCCAAAGAATTAGGGCCTTATTCTAAGAGCAAGTTGGGTACTGAATAGGGTAGAGAAAGGTAAGATAATGCATAATTGATGACGGTTTCTACACCAAAAAATGACCCAATATTTCCAAATATTCGGTGAAAGTATAGTTATCGCGTAAGATGTATCTGAGACATTTGATCAAACCTGACATCGCCTTCTTTTATAAATACTACATAAAAGGACAATCGGGTCGTTTTAAATGCTAGTAAGAGTCGTTGTTTTCTGTTGTCTTCCGCTTTGATATTACCGGTACAGACATTACAATATCAACAATTCATGACATTTTTGGGACATCGGCTCAATAGAACCTGAAGTGTACCGGTCATGAATTCATTGTGTCTAGAGAAATGGCCAAGCTTTTAGGTTATTAAATACAGTGACAAAAAATTCTTGAATTCTGTTGCTTTAAGTTCATACTGGAATACTATTCGTAAATCTGAGAAAGGGCTTTAAAAATCACTTCAGGTCTGTTAAATCGAATTAAGCAGCGAGGAGTTAATGATGCTAATGTAGTTCAGATATGTCACGTCCTTAAAGTAAAACTAACCTGTTACGGCTACACTGCTGTATCGATTTTTAGGAAATCGACATTGAGATGGACTGAATTATAAAAAAAACACTACGAACTTTCTGTTAGTTCTGTGGGCAGTGCCACTCCCTAAAGGAAAACCATACAGTCATGGCTAGGCATATGTATATAAAACGAACTCTAGGAAAGGATACTAAGAACTTTTAATATTAAAGTAGGCAGTAAAACGCTCTCAAAGGGAAACTGAAATTAATTTATTTCCCCAATATGGACAATTTCAAGAAATAACCAGTAAGAGTGTTCCTATTGGCCTGGCCAAACATAAAATACTCTGCAATGTAGTATTTTGAAAATTATGCTTACGAAGAATTTATAGGTATACTAGAGGGAAAACATTTATGAAAGACTTTCAACTAGCCTTAACTGATAGTTTTCTGGGACACCCAAAGGTTCCCGAGAAACATCCGAAGGTTTCCAGAGATCATCCGTAGGCTTCAAAGTCAAAACGAAGAATATCTAGACAAACTAGAGAAAAGCATTTATGGTGGACTATTAACAAGCTTTAATTGGTTAATTTTCTGGGACACCCGAAGATTCTCGAAGGTCACCCGAAGGCTTTATAGTCAAAACGAAGAATATATAGATATTCAAGAGGTAAAACATCTATGGCGGACTATCAACAAGCTTATATTGGTTTATTTTCTGGTACACCCGAAGGTTCCCCAAGGCTTGATAGTCAAAACGAAGAATATATAGGTATACTAGGGGGAAACATCTGTGACAAACTATCAAAAAGCTTCATTAAATTCACTTCCTGGGGCAACTTAAGGTTCCTGACGGACAACCAAAAGTCCCCCGAAGGCTTCATAGTCAAAACGATGAAAATCTGGGTAAACTAAAGGGAAACATCTGGGACCGACTATGCACAAACTTTATTTGATTCATTTCCTGGACCTTCCGACGGTTTCCGAAGGGTTTATAGTCAAAACGAAGAATATCTAGATATTCAATTGATATTACGCCTACTTTGCAAATATAAGTTTCACTTCCATCATGTGTACAGAGTTGCACGCGTAACATTCTTTCCCCCTATGAATGTGCACTTGCACCTCTATGCATGAAATCCTTTTGCTGCTGCTGCATTTCTTCACTGCCGAAAAGTTTTTGCATGCAACACATTTGCATGAAAAACTACAACTACTACAGCAACAACGTATAACAACATAACAGAGAATATTCCCGCAGGATTTAAATGCTTACACATACACACACACATAAAAGGAGTATTCATATAAAAAGATAAAAGGATTTATTTAATTGCAACGAGTTGAAAACATGCAAGCAGCAGCAGGCAACATGCAACAGCTGTAGCATAGCACACGTATGTAGTTGGTAAATGGCAAATGTTGCATGTAGTGTTGCCAACGGCTTTAAATGCACTACACAAAAGTGCAGTTTTCAAAGTGTTAAAGAAGAGAAGAAGGAGTTTGTTCTTGCTGAGGCATGTTATTGGTTAAAATTTTACATAAATGTCGTTTTATGTGATTTTACATGTTTGTATTTTGGGTTAAATTACTTGTCATTTGTGCATAGATTCCTTGTAATGCTATAATGACACTTTGTCACTAGTACGAGTATAACAATGTGTGCATTTTTGAATAATCGCAAGAATTGCTTAAGTAATCTAATAACTTTTGAATACTTAGATTTTATTGTTAAGTATTGTATATTAAGAAATATCAATTAGTTGGTGTTAGATGGGAAATGTAGCAGAAATAAATCAGCAACTAAGACAACTTTGTTAGCAAGCAAATGGAATTGATGACATACTATTGAATCTACCAACAACCAATATCAAACAAACCCAACGATTAAAACATAACAACTACATAATGAAACAGGTTTTTCACCCAAATTGAACCTATTCCACGTTATATTGATATGATATTGATATGTTTTTCAAATCAAAATTAACCTTTGCGAATCAAATAATACACTTTAGCTCATTTTCGGCTACGCTGCAAAAATTATTTTATTTTTTTGATGTAGAGTATATTTCTAGAGTAAAAAAATGTTCGATTAATCGAACGTTGCCCGATAGCCCATAACACAAGATCCCATACAAACCTCTTTATAATCTGCCAACTGGAAGTTAAATATCGTCGATGACAGTTGAAAAGGGGCTGCCCATAAGCCTCATGGTTCTAAAATTCACAAAAATTGTCATGAAAATTTATAAATTTTCCCTATAAAACTAATAAACACTAAGTCAGTTTTTTAAGTTTTGATATATTTGAATTAAAAGTAATCAGTTTTTATTTGTTTTATTTTTTGGTGTAGAAATTGTTCTTTTGCTTTTTTATTAACTTTTTAGCAGACATATACAGTGTTGGACAAAATACAAGCACAAAATCTACTTTGTCAGCATTTTGTCAAAAGTAGATCCTCTAAATCCAAGATATTCATGCATTCTTATTGTGCTTATGTTTTGACGCGCCAACTTTTTAGTCTTTTCTATTTAAGAAGGCCCATTTTATTTTGAAACAAATTATTATCCTTGATTTTTGTTGCTTTATGGAAATAAATGAATATTTTAACAAAATTAATTGAAATAAATTAATTCGAGACTACTTACTCAATTTCAATCGACAAAATGCTGACAAAGTAGATTTCGTGCTTATGTTTTGTCCAACACTGCTTAATGAGTCTTATCAGTCTAAAGACAATAATATTCTAGACCAGAAATACCGAACAACCCAAAGCCTATGCCCGCGGACATTTGGGTAGATCTGCTTGCCGCTTTCAATAAACTTTTATACATTGACAAAATGCGCTAGTATTGAGATTAGATATCACTGATATAGATGAATATTCCATTTACCAAACACCTTCCAAAAATGATTTAATAGAAGGCCATGTCCATCTCAATTTTTTCGAAATTTGCAGTTGGGTCCACAGATTTTTATAAAATTTCACAGAGCTGTTCTAAGTGCTCAGTATGGTTATTAGTTTTGGGAAAAAAAAAAAAAATTTTTCCAAGTTATGGACATTGAACTTCAGAGTGTCCAAGTAGTGATTTTGCGAAAAATCGATGGGTGTAAATCAAAGCACAAAATAAAGTTAAAAAAACTGTCACGTGACCCTTTAGAAAAAAAATTTACATGGCTCTCACAGCCATTTAACGCAAAACAAGTCTTCCACAAAATATTTGTTTTTCATCCATCTTTCTGTAAAAAAAAAATTTAAAAAAAAAATGTTATTTTGAGATAGTCAACTTTTAAGATTTTTCAAAAAATGCCCTCCATTTTGTGAATTTTCCAAATTTTTCAAAATTTAAAAATCGAAATTAAAACAACGATTGGGAAGCTACAAGATACCGAAAACAAAAACTGCAAAAATTTAATAATTTTTTGTTTTTGGAACAGAAAATACATTGATGGTTGGAGCTCACTGTTCAGTGTTTTAGAGTAAAACAACAATAAAAACACAAAAAACAAGGCAAAAATACACATAAATAAAAAAAAGCAAAAAAATGTATCGGAAGGCTGGTTTGCGTTACTAGTTTCGGGACCGACCACATGTCAAAATTGACTATAATAAGTCAGTTCCTCATCAGACGCATTGCCGACATCGAATAGAATTCTGGAAGCATACCTTATTTAACTTTAAGCATAGATTAGACGAGAATCACAGCAGCAAGAAAAAAACGGCACATGAAGAAAATTTTAATCTCTTTGTTTTTTCGCTTTATATGTATCATCCTGCCGTTGTGAGTCATCGATATTATACTATTTTTGCATAGCACTCCGTTTGCAGGGGAAAAAACAAAGAAATTAGAATTTTTGCATGTGCCGTGTTTTTCTTGCAGCTGTGATTCTCGTCTAATCTATGCTAAAAGTTAAATAAGGTATGCCTGCAGAATTCTATTCGATGTCGGCAATGCGTCTGATGAGGAGTTAACTTATTATAGTCAGATATTGGCTTGTGGTGGGTCCCGAAACTAGTAACGCAAACCAGCATTCCGATAAATTTTTTTTTTTTGATTTTTTGTTTTTTATTTATATGTATTTTTTCCTTGTTTTTGTGTTTTTATTGGTGTTTCACTCAAACACACTGAACGGTAAGTTCCAACCATCAATGTATTTTCATTGTTATTAGCTAATAATGAAAAATGTTAATTTTATTGGAAAAAGTTAATTTTTGATTTGGAAAAGGTTTGATTTGGAAATAAATAGTTAGTTATATTGTATTGAAAAAAGATCAATATGATGTGGAAGTTTTAATTTGGAGTACATTAAAACTTACCAATGACTTTTTGGGAGTCCAACCATCGCAGAATATTTTGTTTAACTTTAATTTAATGAGCAACTGGAATTATTTGAGATTTTATAATTAAATTTTCCATAATCTAACTCCCTTTCAACAGAAGATCTGTTTTTACTTCCCAATTTTGTTCTTACTTGCCATCACATCAATTAACTTTACCTGACCACAGACAGCACTACACAAAACGGTTTATTTTCATACATACAGTATGACATGGCTTATTTAGCTGTCAACAGTTCAGTTACATACGAATAGTACCAATGTTTAAGTTATTCCATTTCAAAGGATTATTTGATAGCTTCATTTGCGGCAAAATCATTGTGCAAACTAGGCCTAGTCAAAAGTCAGTGGCGTTTCTATAAAAATATTATGAATTCATTTGTGCAAGTGAGTCTTTAACTGTTTTTCGATTTTAAAACATTTGTTGGATTATTTCTTGTTTTTTAAAAATTTTTTACCAACATTTGTCATTTGACTTTCGAAAAAAATTCCAACTTGATCAACAAATTTTGATTTTTGAATATATGCAATATTTTCTATTTTTTGCCACTTTATTGAATTCTTCAACATTTTTTCTCTCTGTCAAAATTTTTGGGTATTTGGACATTTTTTGACCAAATACATTTTTGGAAATTTTTTTTTGCAAAAATTTTAAGCTTTCGCAATATTTCCCGAATTCCCTAAAATTTTTTCAGTTTATCAAAAATTTTTTAAGTAAATTTATCAACATGGGTCAATTTTTTTGTAATCGATCAAGATTTGAGTTGACTTCTCCGATTTTTATGAAAATTGTTGGAAAGTTAGCACTTGACATACATATAACTGTGGTTAAATAAGTTTCCTAAATTTCCAAGATGGCGGCCATGAGAAGTTCGATGCGATTTTTTTATGCTCATATATTTGAAAACTCATAGCTCCTCGGCTTTTCATCCGATTTTGATGAAACTTTCAGGGTTAGTGTAAAAAGTATAAGCTTTTGAAAAAAAAACTACATTGAATAAAAATTTTTATTTTAGGTGGTAAAAAAGCTTTTTTTTTTTCTTTCTTAAAGCTAATTTGGGGCTTGGAGCACCCTTTTTTAAATATTTTATTTATTTACCGACCCTTTAAATTGTGTTATCTTTTACAGCTCATAAGTTATGAGTTTTTGAAGTTGCTTAATATTGTGTTTATCATGAGTCGTTAGTACCTACACGTGCGCTACCATATAGTGTTGCCACCGTCCGGACGGAATTTTATTTTTTTTTTTTTTTGTGGCCTCTAGTGAAACTTTTCGTAGAATGTTTTTGTAAAATATTTTAACCCATTATAAGTTTTTGGAAAAAGGGGTCAAAAAGACCCATAAAAACACGATATATTGAGTAACGCCACTGGTAAATTACATGGCCCAATCCCATAATTGTTATTGTCGTTCTTACTCTCAAAGCAGCTTCATTTTGTATGATTTGTGTAAATAACAGGTTTTAACAAGAACACATTATACGATTTTATATCTGAGCTCAGCCCTTAGTTATTTAAGTCTTTGTGTTGTATGGTAAATATACCTTTTACACATTCACATCCATAATATATGATTACATGTTTTGTCATTCTCCTAAGCCTATTTATGTTTGTATATGTATTTGCATGAGTAAGTATGTGTACTACAATTATAGCACCCTGTAGACCATCAACCAAACAGTTTGCTTCGGCACTGTAAAATAAACAAATGTTTGGGGTTTTTGCATTCTCGGCCAGATTTTGTCCATAAATGAGATTTTGTGGTTTGTAATTGTTACATTTTGAATTACACCAAATGTAGACTGTGTACTACTACTCCTAAGTACTTTTACTACTACAGTACTTTGTTTAATAACGGATATGAGCCTAAGTAGCCATTGTTTAAAGGATGCCACAAGAATGAAAAAACCAAGGGCACTGAATTGTATGTAGGAGGTGTTATTTCCAAACTACAATACATTTGTTAGTTTTTTGAAAAACTAAAAACTTCGTCAATAGCCGGCCAAATCATGAATTTTTTTTTTTAAATTTTCGAAATTTTGATGAATTTATAAAAATTTAAGAATTTTTTAGAATGGGCAAAAGATGGGATCTATTGTTTTTTGAAATTTTTAATTAAAAAAAAAGTGAGTGTTAGAGCACTGAAAATTCCTCGTTGCCAGGAGAGGATAAAAATGTTCACCGACCTCCTTGAAGTTTTTCTCTTTTTTCAAGCATACTAAAACCTTTTTTTGACCCCTTCAGTGGGATCTCACACAAAATTTTAATAATAATATCAAAAAACTAGTCATTGCGAAAAAATGTTCACCGACCGCTATTAATTTTTCCCCTTCAACATTTTTTTCAACCATTTATGTGGGCTCCCATACAGAATTTTGATAGAAATATCAAAAAAAAAAAAAAAATTTCCTCCTTGCCGGGAGAGGGCAAAAATTTTCACTGCCCCCAAATATTTTACAATAAGTCCATAAAAAATCATAAAAATCATCTCTACAAAATTTCCTCAAATTGTTGAAATTGAAGAAGTTATAGCGAATCTAAAACTTCAGTACAAAATATGAAAAACAGGATGATAAATAACGAAAATCGCCCTCTTAAACTATAGCATGAACTGCAATGCGCTCTTGATCAGATAAATATCAGATAAAAATGTCAGCAAATTCATACTATGACATTACTTTTGCCCTTGATTGGATTCTACTCTTATATTCTACATACAAAAATACATTTGGTGCATATATTTAGGCTGATCGATTGTTATTGTGATTAATGGTTTATGCATAGAATAAAAACGTCTACAGTTTGGTTGTCAGCGTGAAAAATGTAAACAACAGCGGCTTAAAAAGGACTGGAAATTTTGCGGAAAAAAAAATTTCTATTTCGTCGGCCGAACTTGCAAAATGGACCATGTACGATATTTATGATTTTGTTTTTTCATATATTTGAATAAATAGATGTATGAATTGTTGAAATTCACTTACGTGGACACTTGCTGACTTTTCCTGTTGGATCAGAAATGATTCTTTTTCTCTTTCTTTCACTTGGCTCCCACATATTTATTGCACTTTTGGAGCTTAGGACTTGGAGGCGATGGCAAAATTTATACATTTTCGTTTGCCAAGAAAAGCCTTTCATTTAACACTTCACTCAACACTTTATTCAACAATTAAACACTTTATTTAACACTTTTACACACCGAAAAACACAACTTTTCATATTTTTATTTAAAACAAATTCGAGAAGAAAGTAAACCGAACCGCACTATCGACTGGTCAACGAATACTAAGCAATTCATGTAAATATCAATGTTGTCGACTATTCGCGTTTGTAGAGCTGGGGCGAAATTTGTAAAACTATAAATGTACAATAGGGAGACCGGTTACGATAGATGGTCATAAATCGACTCCAAATCTCATAAAAATGTTTTTTTGCAGATTTTTATGTTGATTTCAGATGGACAATTTGGTAAATGTGCCAGTCGGTCTATTTAAATTAGGATTGTGTTCAAGCAAATCTTTATATAATAGCCTGTTTCCACCGAAGATTCAAAATAGGATTTGAGGCAGTTTCTGGATTTAGCTCTTAATCTGGGCGTCGATCACATGATTTAACATACAAAAATAAATCTGAAATTTAAGTTAAATCTGAGATTCAGAGTTAAGTTTGCATCTAACTCACAATAAGGCTACCGATTTTGCCAATTTTTGACCTAGTGATACCCCTTGTACTTTGACAATTGGCGTAAACACAAATATTAAGAAGAAAATGAAAGACAAAGTTGATTTTACTGCTTCTGACATTTACTGACAGAACAATATGATTTGGTCATCTCAGCAGAGCTAAATATTCGGTGCACAGAGCGAAGAAAAAACCACGTTTGTAAGTGTTTTAACTACGTTTCGTTGCTGATTTGTATTTAACAATGCTCTAAGCTCATATTTGTATAGTGCGTTCCAAATCAGCTCATTTCAAAACAAATACACTTGCATTCAACTTCACAATAATGATGCGCGTAGCTGAGTTGCTAACGTCCGCATCTATCACACGACAGGTTCCAGGTTCAAATCTCCACAATATCAAAACACAAAAAATTTTATTTAAAGCATAAAATTGAAAATAAAAAAAGAAACAAATGTCAGTTTTCATTGCCGTTGACAAAAAAAAAAAAAAATTATTCCAAAAAAATGTTTTTTTCCTTTTGTATTTTATTTAGAAACGCGCGTTGTTGAATCACTCACAAGAGTAGTGGAAACCCAATTAGTTAGGAGCGTATTTAAAACTGCCACAAACGAGCCATGCTCAAAATTTAGGTTAAAATAACTACGTTTCTGCCACTTTTGACAGTGTTGTTTTCTCTGTGTGAAAACAGGCTATAAATAGGCAAAAGAAATCGGTTCAGTCCCTTTTACTATGCCTAAATCTCATCACATTCGTTTGTTTTTTTTTTTTTTATTAAAAGGGCTGTGAGGAGTAGCAGTGCATAGGGTTTTCCTTTTTTTCGCGGGCGGTCCCACGCCTCTAAATGAAAAAAACGCTCTCATGGATAAAGCACTGCATCGATTTTTATGAAATCTGGTACAGAGATTGGATTAGCACTATGAAACGTTAATATGACCATTATGTTTTTCAGTGGGTGGTAACACGCCCCTTAATGGAGAAAAACACTCTCACGTCTAAGCCGCTGCATCGATATTTATGAAATTTAGTATGGAAATAGGGTTAATACTTAGGAACGATAATATCATTATTATAATTCAAAATAGGCGATAATGCGCCCTTAAATAAAAAAGCCCTCACTACTAAAAGTATCATGAAGTACGTCCCCACAGGTTAGAAATATGAAAAAGTTTAAATTCTATAAAATTTTGCGTAATTTTCGACATACAACGCCAATAGAAAAAAAAATTTTTGTCTGCTTGTTAATTAGTAATACTAATAACAAGTAAGGGGGCAGCCTGTTTTTTCGAATGCTCATAACTTTTTTATTTTTGGGAGTTTTGACTTGCAAGTAGGTTAAATAATTTACAATTTTTAAATTCTATAGATCTGTATCAAAAAATTTACAACAATGTGATTTTTATTATAAGAACCTTAGTGCAACTTTTAATCAGACGCCAACTTTTTTTATAAATTGTTTATTTGTACATTATTGCTACACCTTTTTATGTAAACTAGAGTTCGCCTTGTGGCCGAAATTCGACCATTTCGATTTGACCACAAAACAAAGGAAAAAGTTTTTGTACCCTTCCTTGGTCGATAAAACACAAAAAGCTTTTAATATTCTTCCTTAGGGTTCAGGTTATCTGCATCGGTGCAGCAGCTAAGTTGCAATATCGTACTTTCCATTTAGAGGCGTGTAACTCCTACTAAAGAGCAAACAGTTTTTGACATATTTCTATACCAAAATTCATAAAAATCAATCATGCTATTGTGCTATAAAGTACTCTATATCTATACCAAATTTCATAAAAATCGTATGCAGTATTTTCGCCGTGAGAGCGTTTTTTCCATTTAGGGGCGTGGCACTGTCCACTGAAAATATAATGGTCATGTTATCGTTCCTTAGTGCCAATCCTACTTCCATACCAAATTTCGTTGAAACCGATGCAGCGGTTTAGCTGTGAGAGCGTTTTTTCCATTTAGGGGCGTAGCACCGCCCACTGAAAAACATAATGGTCATATTATCATTCTTTAGTGTTGACCCTATCTCCATAACAAATTTCGTTAAAATCGATGCAGCGGTTTAGCTGTGAGAGCGTTTTTTCCATTTAAGGGCGTGGCATCGCCCACTGAAAAACATAATGGTCATATTATCGTTTCTTAGTGCTAACTCTACCTCCGTACCAAATTTCGTTAAAATCGATGCAGCGGTTTAGCCGTGAGACTATTTTTTTCGTTTAGGGGCGTGGCACCCCCTACTGAAAAACATAATGGTCATATTATCATTCCCTAGTGTTAACCCTATCTACATACCAAATTTCGTTAAAATCGATGCAGCGGTTTAGCTGTGAGAGCGTTTTTTCCATTTAGGGGCGTGGCACCTCCCACTGAAAAACATAATGGTCATATTATCCGTTCTTAGTGCTAACCCTATCTTCATACCAAATTTCGTTGAAATCGATGCAGCGGTTTAGCTGTGAGAGCGTTTTTGTCATTTAGAGGCGTGGCACCGCCCACTTTAAAAAAAATATAGTCCTATGCACTGCTCCTTTTCACAGCCTTTCCAACAAAAAAAAAATAAAGCAAATCGGTTGAGATTTAGGTATAGAAACAGGGACCTAACCGATTTCGTTTGCCTATTTATATATAGATAAATGTATCTGGTACGCGCCCCCCAATATGTGCAGAACCAAATGTAATTAAAAATTAATTGCAAAATTAGCTTGAAGCAAATAGTTGAGAGACAATCGGCCAACTTTTTAATTTGCATCAAAAGCTTATATCAATAATAACTGTGTTTTTGACGACTGTTTATTTGTGCTTGTACTTAGCACTTTTATCCACGTGTTTAATTAAACACATTTGTTGTTACCATACATTCATCAGAAATTGCTTAGACGAGCACAGATCTACAGTCGTCAAAAAAGCAGCTATTATTGATAAGAGTATAAGACTTAAATTTTTTGAAACGGACACACTAAAAACTAACTTGCTAAACTGAAACTTTTTTTGGTGGGTTTTTGAAGGGTTTTTGATCAAAATTATTGCCTTATACTTTTTTTAAAAAAATTTTAATTTTTTAAAAAGTTATAAGCATTTGAATTTTTATGTACGTCTTTTTTCAAATTGCAATTTCTCAGAAAACATTGAGCGAAAATTAATGAAACTTTTGTAGTAGGACTAGAAATAATTCAGAATTTAAATGAAATAAACTTTTCATACAAATTTTTAAAATTTCTTATAAATAATGCACTTTTTAATAAACAAATAGATATTTAAGCTATACCTATAGCAAAATAAAAACAAAATTTTTATACAGAAATGTGCTCTGAAATCTGCACAATATTTCTGTGAAAAAAAATTGGAGGTACGCATCATTAATAAAAAGTTACGCGTACTTAAATGACTCTACATAGGTGCTTTGCCTATGCGATTCACACATTTACGCTCGCTGCGCGTTCTTACGTGCATTCTCAATTTCTGCATAAATTATGATTTGTTGTTTTGAAACGGCATGCTGCGGTGAAATGCGAAAATCACATAGGCAAGGCACCTATGTAGAGTCATTTAAGTACGCGTAACTTTTTATTAATGATGCGTACCTCCAATTTTTTTTCACAGAAATGTTGTGCAGATTTCAAAGCACATTTCTGTATAAAAATTTTGTTTTTATTTTGCTATAGGTATAGCTTAAATATCTATTTGTTTATTAAAAAGTGCATTATTTATAAGAAACTTTAAATATTTTTATGAAAAGTTTATTTCATCTAAATTTTGAATTATTTTTAGTTCCACCACAAAAGTTTCATAAATTTTCGCTCAATATTTACGGAGAAATCGCAATGTGAAAAAAGACATACATATAAATTCACATGCTTATAACTTTTAAAAAAATTAAAATTTTTAAAAAAAAAGTATAAGGCAATAATTTAGATCAAAAACTCTTCAAAAAACCATCAAAAAAAGTTTCAGTTTAACAAGTTAGTTTTTAGTGTGTCCGTTTCAAAAAATTTAAGTCATAAGCCTTTGATGCAAATTAAAAAGTTGACCGATTGTTTCTCAACTATTTGCTTGAAGCTAATTTTGCAATTAATTTTTAATTAAAAAAATACATTTGGTTCTGCACATATTGGGGGGCAAGTAGCAGTTATATTTACATAAAAAAGGTGTAGCAACAATGTACAGTTAAACAATTTATAAAAAAGTTGGTGTCTGATTAAAAGTTGGACTAAAGTTTTTTAATAAAAATCACACTGTCATAGATTTTTTTTTTTTGATACAGATCTATAAAATTTGAAAATCAAAAATTATGTGACCTACGTCCAAGTCAAAACAGCAAAAAAATAAAACAGTTAAGAGAATTTGAAAAACAAGCTGCTTATTATTAGTATTACTAATTAACTAGCGGACGCAAACATTTTTTTCTAGTGGCGTTATTCATCGGAAATTACGCAAAATTTACATACATTTAAACTTTTTCATATTTCTGATCTTCGGGGGCGTACTTCATGACACATTTAGTAGTGAGGCCTTTTTCTTATATAAAGGCGTAACATTTAAATTTTAATGATGATATTATTGTTCCTTAGTATTAACCCTATTTCCATACTAAATTTCATAAGCATCGATGCAGCAGCTTAGACGTGAGAGCGTTTTTAGGACGTGGTGCCGCTCTCTGAAAAACATAGTGGTCATATTAACGTTCCTTAGTGCCAACCCTATCTTCATACAAAATTTCATAAAAATCGATGCAGTGGTTTAGCCATTAGAGTGTTTTTTTCAATTAAGAGGCGCGGCACCGCCCACTCAATAACATAATGTTTATGTTATTTGCTTACCCTAACTCCGTACCAAGTTTCATAAAAACCGATGTAGAGGTAAAGCCATGGGAGCGTTTTATCCATTTAGGGGCATGCCACCGTCCACTTTAAAAAAAAATATAATTCTACGCACTGTTCCTCCTCACATCCTTTCCAACAAAAAAAATCGGTTGTGGCTTAGGTATAGAAACAGGGACTAAACCGATTTCGTTTGCCTATTTATATAAAGATTTGCTTGGACGCAATCGTAATTTAAATAGACAGACTGGCACATTTACCAAATTGTCCATCTGAAATCAACATAAAAATCTGTAAAAAAACATTTTCATGAGATTTGGAGTCGATTTATGGCTATCCATCGTAACTGATGTCCTTACTGTACAGTTTTACAAATTTCGCCCCAGCTCTACAAACGCGAATAGTCGACAACATTGATATTTACATGAATTGCTTAGTATTCGTTGATAAGTCGATCGTGCGGTTCGGTTAACTTTCTTCTCGAATTTGTTTTAAATAAAAATATGAAAAGTTGCGTTTTTCGGTGTGTAAAAGTGTTAAATAAAGTGTTTAATTGTTGAATAAAGTGTTGAGTGAAGTGTTAAATGAAAGGCTTTGCCAAAAGGCTAACGAAAATGTATTAATTTGCTATCGCCTTCAAGTGCAAAGCTCCAAAAATGCAATAAATATGTGGGAGCAAAGTGAAAAGAAAAAAAATCATTTCTGATACAACAGGAAAAGTCAGCAAGTGTCCACGTAAGTGAATTGCAACATCTATTTATTCAAACATATGAAAAAATAAAATCATAAAGATCGTACATGCTCCATTTTCCAAATTCGGCCGACGAAATAGAAATTTTTTTTCCGCAAAATATCCAAACTGTAGACGTTTTATATTCTATGCATAAACCATTAATCACAATAACAATCGATCAGCCTAAATATATGCACCAAATGTATTTTTGTAGAATACAAGAGCAGAGTGCAATCAAGAGCGAAAGTAATGTCATCATATGAATTTACTGACACTAGAGTTCGCCTTGTGGCCGAAATTCGCCCATTTCGATTTGACCATAAAATAAAGGAAAAAGTTTTTATACCCTTTCTTGGTCGATAAAACACAAAAAACTTTTAATATTCTTCCTTAGGGCTCGGGTTATCTGCATCGGTGCAGCAGCTAAGTTGCAATATCGTACTTTTCATTTAAAGGCGTGTAACTCCTACTAAAGAGCAAACAGTTTTTGATATCTATCTATACCAAAATTCATTAAAATCAATCATATTATCGTGCTATATAGTGCTAACTCTATATCTATACCAAATTTCATTAAAATCGTATGCAGTATTTTCGCCGTGAGAGCGTTTTTTCCATTTAGGGGCGTGGCACTGCCCAGTGAAAATATAATGGTCATTTTATCGTTCCTTAGTCCCAAATTTCGTTGAAATCGATGCAGCGGTTTAGCTGTGAGAGCGTTTTTTCCATTTAAGGGCGTGGCACCGCCCACTGAAAAACATAATGGTCATATTATTGTTCCATAGTGCTAACCCTATCACCATACAAAATTTCGTTAAAATCGATGCAGCGGTTTAGCCGTGACAGCGTTTTTTCCATTTAGGGGCGTGGCACTGCCCACTGAAAAACATAATGGTCATATTATCGTTCCTTAGTCCTAACTCTATCTCCATACCAAATTTCGTTAAAATCGATGCAGCGGTTTAGCTGTGAGAGCGTTTTTTCCATTTAGGGGCGTGGCACCGCCCACTGAAAAACATAATGGTCATATTATCGTTCCTTAGTGTTAACCCTATCTCCACACCAAATTTCGTTAAAATCGATGCAGCGGTTTAGCCGTGAGATCGTTTTTTCCATTTAGGGGCGTGGCACCTCCCACTTTAAAAACAATTATAGTCCTATGCACTGCTCCTCCTCACAACCTTTCCAACAGAAAAAAAATCAAGCAAATCGGTTGAGATTTAGGTATAGAAACAGGGACTGAACCGATTTCGTTTGCCTATTTATATATAGATTTGGTTAGAAATGATTAAAATTGTTTTCTGTTTTCGCGAAAATTTACTTGGTTGTGTGAAATTGATGACATTATGTTAGAAAGTGATACCGGATAAATAACCGATTGTTATGACACATAAGATGTATGACATTAGTTTTGTCTTGTTATGGTACTTAGGCCCTTTGGTACGCAATGGTTACCAATGAAAATAAGATAATACTGGTGAAAGTAATATTCCAGCCCATAATTTTATATGCATGTCCTGTGTGGGGTACGTGTGCTAAAATGCATACCAAGAAGTTGCAAGTCTGTCAAAACAATTTGCTGAAAATGGCCCCAAAACGACCTTGGCAATACTCTACCAAAAAAAGTCATAACACTATAACTAAACAATAATAGGTATCAAGCCGTTTCAGAGACATAAATTTAAAAAAAAACTGAAAAAGCTGCAAAAAAAACATTAGTTAAATTTTTAAAATGCTCATAATTCCATCTATAGTTTTATTTTTTTAAGAAAATTTTTATAAAAAGTTCCAAAAATTTTTTTAAATGATTTTTTTATGAAATTTTCGACTTTCGAAACTAAATTTGATATTTTTATCAATGATTATACTCTTCGATTTTTTTATAATAATTTTTAAAAAAACTCTAATGTAGGTATTTAACAAATTTTAAGACTATTTTTAGAATATGCAAGCGATTGGATCTATTTTTTTTTTTTAGTTTTTTAATAAACACAAAAGTGAGTGAGCGAGCACTAAAATATTCTTCATTGCCAGAAGAGGGTAAAAATGTTCACCGATCCCCACTAACTTTACCTCTTTTTTCCACCCTTTAAGAGGGCTTTCATACAAAATTTTGATAAAAATATCCAAAAATTCCTCATTGCCGGGACAATGAAAAAATATTCACCGACCCCCATTAATTTTTCCTCTCCAACATTTCTTTCAATCATACTACCCCATTTTTTTTCACTCCTTGAGGGGGATCCCATACAAAATTTAGATAAAAACATCAAAAAATGGCCGAGAGAGGCGAACAAAATTTGCATTGACCATCATTAATTTTTTCACTTCAATATTATTCTTGAACATACTATTTTCTTTTTTCCACCCCTTAAGGGAACTCCCATACAAAATTTAGATAGAAATATCAATTTTGTATGGGAGGCCCTTTAACCCTTTCCCGATCACTGCTGAACCGCTGGAAAATTTGTAACTTTTTTGCAGGTTTGCGCTAAGCGATAAAACATTTCTATTCAAATATGTTTTCAAAACTAAATTTTTTCAATTCCAAGTGTGAAAAAAATGATGTCCTATTGGCTGTAAAAGGTAAAAAATAGGTAAAACATTTTCTGGGTGGTGTGGGGAGTATGCAAAATTTTCCGGCACCATTTTATATTTTTCAGTTATCCAAAATCTTTAGATTCAATTACCCCGAAAATTACCTCGGTAGCATTATTTTCCATTTTTAAGTGCAAATTTTAACACAGTTTTATGGATTTTATACGTTTACGAAGGCTCCATGGGGGAACAAAAGAAAAGAAGGAGAAACCGAATAAATCCAAAGTGTTGGTTTGTATCCAACTTTAATTACGAACAAAATGAGTTGTGTCCGATCAAAATTGGATCATGTTCGACAAATTTGGCTGCACTATTTTTCTTTCGCAAAATAACAATATTTGGTTCAAAATTCACCATAGATGATTTCTGTATAGTTTTTTTCTTTAATTTATTTCGAATAAATTTTTTGAATAAATATTTGCGAAAAAAAAGTACCTAATCTTTTACATTTAACCCTTTCAGGACCGTAAGGAATTGGGAGCTTATGCAACCATGTTAACTATTTATCTATTGGGTCTATTGGCCGTCCAGAAAACATATTTTAAGATAAAAATTCTAAAAATTTTAACGGTTTTTCTGGAATTTTCTGGGACATATGAGCCGTTTATTTTGAAAGTGACCTAAGTCCATTTCGGGGCAAAAGTAGTGTCATTCATATGTATGTATGTATTCTCCTTTAACTCCTAGGAGGAGCATAGGGCCAATGCATTTAGAATTCGGACATTCCAAGAGCCGATGCGTGTTCGAGTTTTCATCGAAAGGATTTTAAAATTTTGAGAAACCATATTGGTTCCAGTTATAGGAGAATCATTCCTAACTATGCATGTTTCTTGCACCTCCAAATCCGATGTGCATGCTGCCGAGGCAGGTGGATTAACCACACTCTGGTGGGTACCACTTGGAGAGTTATTTTCCATCGTTTTTCGATCCATGCTTCATTAGTATAATCTTCTCGGCAACGCCCCACGCAGTAAGTTATAGACTTAAAGCTGGATTCGGCAAGCGCTACAAATATAGTGGCCAAATTCACTTTTAATTTCAGCCGCCCAATCTGGAACAGACGCTGACCTGGGAGCCGCCCACTCTGGATCAGACGCTTCAGGATTTCGACAAGATGCTTATTTTAAGGCGGCATCGACTCGCCTTGTCAGTGCCAGTTACGGGCATTGTGGGTTTTTCTTTCGAGGCGCAACGCTGTCCAACGCTACACCCTTCCACACTCTGGCTAGTCACCCGCTTTTAGTCGCCTTTTACGACAGGCATGCTTACCTCGGGCATATTCTGACCCCTTACCCGCAGGGGTGAATGTCATTCATTTAATGGGCCGTAATAATCGGTTTATTGCCCGATACTATTTTTTAAACATAACGCCATCAATTTCACACAATGTGGTAAATTTTTTGTAAAGACAGAATGCAATTTTATTCGTTCTGAACAAAATGCCAGCTAATTCATATTATGACATTACTTTACCGAAATGGACTTATGCCACTTTCAAAATAAACGGCTCATATGTATCCTTATGTTCGTAAAGGGAGACTTTTTCCTCATACATTTTTATATGCGGAAAAAACGCCCTTATTTTAAAGGGTTATAACTTGAAAAAAATTTAAACGTATGGTTTAATTGGTAGGATCAGGACTATTCGATGCCATCAAAAAAATTAAATCACCTCCTGGAACTACACCGTTAGATTGAAACAACGGTTTCTCAGCTTCAAGCATAGATATCTCGAAATCGTGTAGTATATGAGCGATTCTGGCTTCGGATACGAATTCAATGTCAAAAAGTACGTTACAGTACATGTGTCTACTAATAGGTTCATTAATTTTTTTGTTTTGATTGACTGTGAAATTAGTAAAATTGCAGTACAAAAGTGAGATAAAAAGTTACCCTTTACGTCCATAGGGACACCGGTGTCCCATTTTGAATTTTATGAGTTATCAATATGCTAAACTAAAATAATGGTTCAATAAATGTATAAAACAACAACTTATTGGGTGTGTGCATTAATTTCCATCGTTTTTTTTTTTTTATTTGAGACTTTATTTAAAGAAAATGGTACAATGTATTTTATTCAAAGGATTGCCCATCGCTAGTCACTACTTTTTCCCAACTTTCTGGCAATTTATGGACTCCATCCCAGAAAAACTGCGCCGGCTTGGCGGCCAAAAACGAATCGAGCCAAATTTCGATTTCTTGAACTGAAGTGAAGCGTATTCCTGATAGGGCATTCTGCATCGATCGGAACAAATGGTCGTCTGATGGTGCAAGGTCTGGGCTATAAGGCGGGTGAGGCAAAATTTACCATCCGTTGTTTTCCAGGTAATTTTTGACTGGGGCAGCAATATGTGGCCGAGCGTTATCGTGGTGAAAAATGATTGACTCGTGTCTGGTCGCATACGCTCTGCCTGGATTTTCTGCTTCAATCGGATCAATTGTTGACGATAGAGTTGAGCATTAATGGTTTGGCCACCTGGCAACAGCTCATAATGGATCACATCTAGCTGGTCCCACCAAATACAGAGCATTACCTTCGAAGCGTGAATATTTGGCTTCGGCAGCTGTTTTCTTTGAAATATAGTAGTGAAGTAAAACTTCCCGCAAATGTTGCTTCACGAACTCGGACATTTTGGAGCACAGTAAAATTTATGATGCGGATGAAAATTTTGAAATCTAATGATGCAGAGTTGTTGACAGATGCCTAAGCTTCAGATATTGTTGGCGACATCTTTTGAAAAACGATGGAAATTAATGCACACACCCAATACTTACTTAACAACTATTATTTCGAACTATAATATTATTTAAATCACTTTAACACCTTTAGATTTTGCTGTAAAGTATAGCAATGGTACACCACACAAACTGTCACTTAAGAATGATCATACAAAAATAACGGTTCTTTTTATGGCGTTGCCAGATTTGATATAAATTAAGGAAGCGTTTAGAAACTGATAACTGTCAAAATTACACATATCGGCTTCGTAATTATTTAAATATAATTTATTTTTGTCTTGGGACACATATGTCCCTATGGTCGTCAAAGGGTTAAGAACCAAGGGGACACGGGTGTCCCATTTTATCTAAGCACCCTGTAGGAAAATAAACCAGTGAATCGAAAATTCCTTGACATTACTAAAAAGCTGGAAGTCTGTTACACTTGCTACTTAGACGCTTCATATCGTTTATGTAACAGTATTTGAGATAAAATCTACTGAAAATTAGTTACAAAAAACCAAAATTTTTTATTTTGTGATCACCCTGTGAGTTCCTGAGGATATAAAGCTTAATTTTCCTGACACACCCCGTTAAGGGGTAGAAAAAATGGGGTAATATATTAAATAGATCCCATCGTTTGTCCATTCTAAAGATAGTCTTAAAATTTGTCAAATATATAAAAGTTTTTTTAGAAATTTTTTTAAAAATATCGAAGAGTAGGTACAATCATTGATAAAAATAGCAATTTATTTTTGAATGCCGAAAATTTAAAAAAAAAAAACATTTAAAAAAAATTTTTGGATTTTTTGTACAAATTTTTTTAAAAAAATAAAACTTTTAAAAAAACAATTACATGATTTGGCTGTCTATAGGCGGAGTTATGAGCACTTTAAAAAACTAATTAATGTCATTTATGCAGCTTTTTCAGTTTTTAAAAAGTTTTTGTCTCTGAAACGGCTTGAAAAAAAACCATGGATGCTAGTCTCAATTGGTACTATAAGAAAAAAATTTTCAAAAAAATCGGATATGCAAAAGCCAAATGCTATTAGTTTGTTATATTATACCAGTAAACTGTGGCTGTTATTGATGTCTCAACAAAAATTTGGTGGGTTTTAGTGATTCAGAAAATATGACTTTTACAAGATTTCCCTACTTGTTTTTGACTGAAAGATTGCTGTTGATATACTATTGTACTATAAGACAACAAATAAAAATAACTCGCAAAAATTTATTTCAAATTTAATTTTCAACACAAAAACGCTAAAATCAGTGGTGTGTTTTTTTTTGTTATTTTCCTCCTTTAGATAAACAAATTTATTTTCATTTGACTTCACATATCACCACCAACACCTTGTGTAGAAAGTCATACATTGAAACATTTGCACAGACAAATGCACACACCAAGGACGTAGAAAGGATTTTTTTCGGGGGGTGGTAAAAAGTGGTATCAGGAAATAAACGCCAGCGACATAGATGGAATTTTTTTTTTCGGAGCGACAAGTTCTGTCGCAAACGTAACGCATGCGTTTTTTTTGCAAGGTGTTGGCAAATTTCGCGTCGTCTGGACCTCTTTGACCTCCCACATAGTTACGCCACTGGCACACACTCGCAATACCATAAGTTATGGTGGTTTAAAATATCGCGCCAAAAGCACTAAGTTTTCATTATGAGAAAAAAGCGCTTAATTACAACAGCAAACTGCAGCCGCAGCCAAGAGTTTACTATTTCAGTGGGGTTTTTTGTTGTTGCTTTTGTTTTTGTTTTGTTGCATTTATGAAACACCAATGTTTTGTTGTTGTTGTTGTTATTATTTATTTTTTGCTGACTGCAAACTTTTCTGTTTTTAAATATTTAACTATTAATACTTTTGTTGTTTACATTGAAGTTGCTTATGTTTTTTTGCTGTCACTGTTGTTGTTGTCAGTGTTGTCAGTGTTTGTTAACAATGTTAAAGTTGTTGTTTATTTAATGTGTAAAACGTAATATTAAAACAGCACAAATGTAAATACACAAAACAACAAAAACAAATAGATAATGAAAACAATAAACAAAAATGATATTGACAACATATAGAGATTAAACATTATATCGGGAAAATCATTTTAATTTCCTTTGAATATTAATTGATAGAGCTTTTTCAGTTAATTTAAATCTTTTCATATCATACGCATTCAACACTTTCACAATTCAATGTCAACTTTATGCAAAGGTTAACCTCTTTAGAGATGTGGGTGATTCTTCAAAAAATTTACAATTCAATGTCCCGAGGCTCAAAACCACGTTTAAGTTTAAGATTTGTTATATTAATAATTTGATATATTAATAATTACAGAAACTTGATCAGAGCTTCTATACAAAAAGCATAAAAAAAGTAATTTTTGATATAGGTATTACTATGAAATTATAAAATAATGTGTTAAAAACTTATTCTCCGTCCTGGCCCTAACCGCTTCCTATTGCACTTAATTTGCGCGTTCCGCATTTTACTTTATTTTCTAAAAAAACTTTTACTGCATTACTTGTATATTCATATACTTATATTTATACGTATATATGAAGCAAAACACGCCAAGCGTACCACCTGAAAATTGTTTGTCTCCGATTTCGCTTAAATTTGGCAATATATTCGGTGTGCAAGAACAATAATCCGGGAGGATTTGGTTCTAGTACCATTTGTTGTTAAAATACAGGGTGTTGAAAATGGCATTTTTAGTCATTTTCATGAAAAGGGTGTTTTTTCAAAAATTTATTGCTTACACCAAAGTTTGTAAAGTGATATACCTAAGTAACTGGTCTCATTCAATTTTAAGTGTTCTTTTTATAAAAAAATATAACTTGCTGAAAAAAATTTTTTAAATCACAAAATTCTTTGCTTACTCAGTAACATTGTTGTATTCTTTGTAATAGAGTTTAAAAGTACAGGCAGAAAAAAATAGTACTTGCTACTTTATTTCTCATAAATTTTACCAGAATTTCAAATCAGAATAGTGACAACTTCATACCGAAGTAAGATTCACCTTACCGTTTTAGTCAATTCAGAATGTACGTTTCCCAGTAATTTTTATGAAAAAATTGGCGTGATATTAACCTTACTGTATAGTTCAAACAAAAAAAAAAAAAAAAAAAAAACAAAAAAAAAAAATTAACTGACTTGCGCTGGGGTACGAACCCTGGCTCTTCCGTATGATAGTCAGATACATATCCTTTGGGCTGCTTACGCATGTGATGTAGAAGCAAACAAATTTGTATATAAAGAAAATGTCTGTCCAAAAATAGAAATTTTTACTAAAATTATAAAATTCAAAATGATTCTATATTCTTATCCTATTTACCTTACTCGAGTGGGGTGACAATTATGACACTCATTTTTGTGCGTGAAAAGAATAAAGTTATTTTGACTAGAATTATAAATTCAAAATGGTCATACATTTTTTTTTTTTCTGAAAGTATAAATTACTTTACATAAAGTCAAATGTAGTAAAGTTGTAGTAAATATTCCTTTATTATTTAACTACATTTCATTTGTAAATATGACTTTAGGGACTCATCAAATAGTTCTTACGTAAGGTAAATTATATTTGAAATTTAGTGTTGATTAATTTAATTTTTCGACTAGCAGAGTGGAGTAAAAATTATGATGTGTATTATTCTCCGTGTATTATCTTCCCTTTCAGCGGTGAATCAATCTTACAGAGCACTTGAGTTCTGTACACCTTTTGGATATCAGGAATTTTGTATGTTGAAAGGCCAAATTCTAACGATAATAATTAGCATATTTATCTGAGTTGATTTGTAGCGATACGTACAAGACTGATGCAAATCAAGAACGCAGAAAAAGCTTTGCAGGAACTTATTTTTGGGCGAGTATTGTACAGAACAAATTGTACGCTGGTTAACTACCCATGTAAAAATATGCTTAGGCTAAGAGACGACGTTGATAGTTGTATTTAACTATCTATCTTGACATACTGCTGAAATATTGCGATTCCCCATGGCTCACAATTCCCCACCTTCCCCTATTGGATCTTCTCAGAATCCCTGCCTTTATTAGGAGTGGAGTCATTGTTCGTCCCAGATTCACTCAACTTAATTAATGATTCTGATTCTTGATATTGTAAGTCGTTCCACTGCGACTTTCTTAGATTGTAATGATCACAATTTGCAGAATGTCGGTTTGGATCATATGATCTGGAGTAGTGTTTATAAAACCAAGAACAATAATGAGATAATTACTCAATATCAAAACTAAGAATTTGCTCATCACTACTCCAAATTATATTGCGTTGTTGCATGCAACCCACTCTTCTTTGGCTTTTGATTTTTAGTAGATGCTGCTGCAAAAATTATATTTGCTTGCAGAATTTGAGTTTTTAAACTCTCAGCTTACGCAAAATGTTACTCAGAGAAGTGACCATTGCTCGTCTACGCTTCACCTTTTTGAGCGCTATATACTGCTCACCAAAACAAACTGCAATGTAAATTATAGCTGCTAGAAAATAAGTTTGGTTCTTTATAGGCCATCCTGTGTGGGTTTTGTTCACATCTGATTAATTAAATGTTTATGACTAATTTCCAAAAAAGCACCAATAAATAGTTTTTTATCGCCCATTCAACTCTGAAAGCTAGGAGTGGCACGAAAAAATACATATTTTTTTTGAAAAGGCAATTGATGCAATTTTGTATTAGCATCATACTATTGGGTGTTGGAATTAGATTTAAAGGTTTTCTAAGAGATGGCGTAACTATCAATAGATCGCATCGGGCACACCTGTGACTATATTCATTTCAAAGCACATTGTCTAAGCTTCATTTTTCAGTATGTGTCATTCCACTGAAGTGTAAACAACATATATTTTATAGCCCAGACATAGCCCCTTCTGACTACCACCTATTCAGATTGATGACGCATGGCTTGGCTGAGCAGCGCTTCACTTCTTACGAGGATACCAAAAAATGGGTCGATTCGTGGATTGCCTCAAAAGACGAGTCGTTATTCCGGCGCGGAATCCATATGCTGCCAGAAAGATGGGAAAATGTTGTAGCTAACGATGGACAATATTTTGAATAATATACATTGTACCGTTGTTTCTAAATAAATTCTCAAAAACCGAAAAAAAAACCTTTAAAATTAATTCCAACACCCAATATATCGCTGAAAATTTTTAGAAAAAACTCTTACGAATAATCGATTAATCCTTATGCATAGTTGCATCACTAACACCGGAGCAATGTTAACCACCACATAAACAACAAAAAAAGTAGCAACAATAATAACAGCAAATAGTCTCATCTGCAATTACAAACATGATGAGTAAAATTTATGAATCACGCGAGTAAACTAAATCAACGTATGAGAGAGACAAACATACATACGTTCATGCAGACGTTACATTAACGTCAAAGTAAAAATGTACACACCGCATACACCGATGATATGTGGGAGAGAAAAGTCTAAAAAAGGGCAGATGCCCCCCATTTTTGTACCTTCTCGCTGGATAAACTTCGAGTAATGACGCTAACAAAGTCAGAAAAGTTCAATGTCCTTAGAGAGTGATTTGCAGTCGTCGAATAAAGAGAAGAAAACAAAGTGGAGAATAACTATGCTACATATGGACAAAGTGTAAAATACAGGATGTGTTGTTAAACAGGAACAATAGTCGTCTCAGAGTGCATAGGAAGTAAAAAGCCAAATTACAACAGCATGAAAATTACTGCAGTGCACTTTTAGGGCTTTTTTTTTTGCGTTATGTCAGTTTGTTGGTGGGTTGGCTGGATGATTGCAAAGCGTTTGATGTCAATTGCTAAGGCAACTGTCTACTGGCATGATGGTTGCGAGTGGTCTGACTGTGATTAATGTAATACATGAATCTAATTAGACATTAAGGAACTTACGGAACTAGCTACACTTTGTAGTGCGTCAAATGATACGCTGATGGTTGTAAGTACACTTACAATTACGCTTTCTTACAGTTTTTTCATTTCGAGTTTAACCTTTTCCATATAAAATTAAATTTAAATTCATACAAATAAGGGTCTGAACAAGACGTCTTGTTGGAGTTTTAAAACATTTCTTGCTCCTCTTTTTTGTCTACGCTCCGTCTCTCTCTCTCTCTTTCACGAAAAGGTATGATAGCTACTACAATTTTGGGTTACCATATTTGTTTGTATGAAATACAGTACAGGCTTTTTTGTCACTGATAAAATGCTTCAGTGTACTACAATGTCAAGATAAAATCAGAGTACAGTGACGATTTGAATCTTGAATTTTTCGGATCAAATACAGCAGTAAAAAGTAACCACTTTGCAAATTATATAAAACTATACAAACTAAAATTTTTAAAAGTATTTTTTCTCGAAACTTTGCTCTTATAAAGAAAAAAAAAAATATTTTTGTTAAAATCTATTTTATTCATAATCTTAGGCTCAGTCAAGAGCGTTACAATCATTCCAGCGCTTCTCTAACATTTCGATACCTTTCTTGCAGAACGATTTGTCTTTGGTTTCAAACTAGACTTGACCTGAAACTTTTGATGAACTGCCCTCTATTTATTTAAACGGATCAAAGTTAGAATTTGTGAATAAATCCAAGAGCTTAGGTTTTCTCTTAAACTCAAAAATGACATGTGAAGAGCATATTAATTTGGTTATAAGTAAAATCTACTATACACTAAGAAATTTAAGGATGACTGCTTCTTTTGTTCCAGTCGAAACCAGGAAGCGTCTTTTTATGCAGTTGATAATGCCTGTCATATCCTATTCCGAAAATGTCTACCCTAAGCTCGATTCCCACTCTTTCCACAAGTTGCAAATTGCATTTAACAATGCAACGCGCTATGTGTATGGCCTAAGCAGATTTGACCATATCTCATCATATAGTAAATGTCTTCTTAAATGTAGTCTAACTGACTATTTCAGTGTTAGAAATTTGATCTTTTTGCATAAAATTGTATATACCAGGACGCCAAATTACTTATATGAAAAATTACAATTCGGTCAGCAAATCCGAAATCATAATGTCATTATCCCTTTTTTTAAGTATTTAACCTCCTCAAGACTATTTTTTGTTAGCACTATTCGTCTATGGAACTCCCTTCCACGTCACCTCAAATGTGAATCCAACTGTAAAAAGTTTAGGCAGCTAATCTTTCACTACTTTTCTTAACTTTCTTACCTCTTACTTATTTTATATAATTTTTATTTTTTTTTTTTTCTCATCTTCTTTCTTTCTTATTTTTTGCATTAGCCGTAAGCTCTCAAATATGTTAAGGATGTTTTTTAATACTTTTGACCATGACTAGTTATTTAGGTATTTGTGTAAAATTGTGCGCTTTTATATGTTGATCATTATTATTGTGATTTAATGGAAAATGCAAACATAATTTGTTATCTTAATTTAAACTATTGCATTTAAAAGAACTTGTATTCTTATATGCTAACAAATTGCATCAAATAAATGAAATGAAATGAAATGAAATAAATGCATTTTCGTAACCATTATCTAAAAATTTACAACTTTGTCCAGCGGTGTTTAGAGGTATGTTAGCAAATACAAAGGATCCAATGAAGAGACTAACCTGAAATTTGAACTACAATACAATGTTTGGCCAAATGGATGAGAAGTTCATGGTGGCTTATATCATTCTAAGGCGAAACAAAATAAGGATGCTAACCACACCTTCGCACAATATAAGATGTCATTGTGTTCCCCCTGCGTTCTTGTCTTTTGATCGCCAACCTTCCTGCTGCGACCACACTAGCCTTAATAAATTGTTCTTTGTCTGGCGATATTTATTCGCCTGATACAAGATACTTTTACGACAAGTCTTCATCATCAATTAAGCTGCAATTTAAAACTTTCATGCACGCACCAGTGATGCATCATCCTAATAATTTTCCATTCATTTAACTATTTATCTCGATTTCAATCACCAACAAAGTTTCAAATGCATCTCTCCACCTTTAAAGTTCTAGGAATTCACGAAAGCATACGATTGAAAATACCTAGTGCCATCTCTCTTTATAACATTGTATGCTATCTGCCCCGTGTCAGTGTTGCCAGTCCTTATTATTATCATTAATGTTCTATTTTTGTTGTCGCCGTCATTGTGGCGTAGCATCACGTCGCAATCGTTTTGATATCAAAACGCTAAAACCAAATAAGCAGCATCGGCTCCAGCTTCATTTTGGTTTTGGTTTACTCTTTTTTCCTCTTTTTTCATAGAGCCACCAACTCAAGCCAGTATCATTTAGAAATGCGTCATAGTGGCGCCTCCATTGAAATGCTTCTGGAATACCGAGATGATGATGCTGCTGCTGCTGCTGTGTGGTACAAGCAAAATAAAAGTCATTTGCACAACGTGGAGTCTGTAGTTTTGTACAAATTCTGAAAAACGTTGTCTGGCGCCAAGTTGGCGCGACTGTGTTAAGTGTAGAGACTGCGTGCGTAAAATGAGAAACAATGAGTTGGATTTCGCTTTAAAGGATTCATCCTCGCGAAGATAATAGTGAGGATGAATAGTTGCATGAAGGATTCGATTATTTGGAAAGCTGATTAGTTGAGGGAGTCAACTGAGTCAACCGAGCATTAAACTACAAATTGGGATGAATATAAAACTCAAGGAAGTTAGTGGTAGACCAAAAGATTCCTAAAAAAGTTCATTGGGGAAGAAATCGGGAAGTCGTGGAGTGAAATTGAAGCCGTCGTAAATGATCGCATTCGATGGAGATATTTCACTTTGGTCATATGCTCTAGTTAGGAGCTAGAAAACCATTGAATCATACGCCTTTTGTTTGCTTTAAAGCGGACACCAAGTATCTATAATTTTACAAAGAAGTCGACAGCCTGTCATCATTAGTCTCTTAGTTAGTATGAGGTGATGAGCATGCCAAGCCAGAGCAATTTTCGTTTTGAACATTGAGTGTTTCACTTGGTGTTGATGCTTAGTTTTTGATCATGATTTGGGTTTCAATCTTCGTCTTTGTGTTTGTCTCTTATCTTAGCAAAGCTTAAAAGAACCGTTGTGAACTAAGCTATCTTTTTCAGATGTTATTTGATCGAAGCTCCCATGTCTTACCATATATGGTTGTAACCATCGGCAGGTGTACTTAAGGCTTTATTTGTTATGTATGATTAGTGATTACTCCTTTGGTTATCCACAGAAATAGAGCTACTTTTCTATTCCCAATTAATAGACTACCAGTCTGATTTTTAGCATTATTGGCACCCATTCTTTGATCATTCTGGTAATTCTATTTATGAAAATTCACAAAGAAAAGTCTTCCAAATTTAGGTACTAAGATCATGCTCACCGGTTTCAGTTGATTACTCTGGTAACTGGTTACTGAAGTCGAAGGCACTACTGCTGATGCTGGGCTTATTCTGAACGTAACAGCCAGATAAATAACCTTCATGTGGTAGGCATGGTTGTATATCTTATGCACTAGGAGCTCTTAAACGGCTTAAACCTAAGATTGTTCATATAATTCTGTCAATGATAAAAATTTCTCGAAATACTGAGAGACTTAGTGAGACTGTTTGAAATCAAGATACTTGAATATCCTTGATATTTACCAGCAGAAATTGTATCGTTTCCTCTAGACTTTCCACAAAATTTCTGTTTATCATCTGTCAATGTAAATCTTGAGCAAAATGTTCTCGGACAGCACTTTAAAAGGCAGAATTATTAATTAGCTGTTATGACAATCTCCATGTGGGGTTGTTTGGATACAAATGAATGATGCTTTTTGATTTTGTGCTATTTTGTATTTCAGTGACATTGGTAAGGATATCACTATAAATATTTAAGAGGTTCTAGTTATATCATCTAATATCTCAGTATATTTTTTAGTTAATGGTTAGCTGAAGGGTGTAAGATCCTTTTCTTCACAAAAGAAGAAGAAGAAGAAATTATAGAAAACCTAGTTGAACTTTGTACTGCAATTAGATAAATTAAACTTACCACTTCTACCAACGGACAGGTCAAGCGATTTGCGTGAGGCTCAAATGTTAAAAAAAAATAAGCGACATACAAAATAAAGTTGCATGGCAAATCAGGGCCTATGGCTTGAAAAGAATGCCAATTAGAACAGTGGAACATTATAGGCGATGGAAAAATATGTTGACCAACTGTGAAAGCAGGACTGATCTGGAACAATGAAAAGTTAGAGTATTAGGTGTTTGCCGAAGATGCTGGACCTTTTATGTGAAAGAAGCTGAGTTAAGATTGTGGATATTGTAAAGAAGAAGGAAGATGTTCGATACCTATCGAAAACATACTGATCAGGGGCAATTGCTATCTGAGATATCGAAGTATTGGCAACTTGGCGATCAATAGATGTCTGATTCTTAATGAAAATAACGGCGATCTTGGAAAAAAGGAAGCTATACTTTGAAAATATAGGCATGTGATGAAGATATCTGAACCTTAATGAAAGAACGGGCAGGTTGGGTCGATGGAATACTTGGCGATCGACGAAAATATCTGATCTCCAATGAAAAAACTGGCGATCTAGTACCACAGGATAATGGTTATGACAGTGAGAATAGAGATGAAAAAACGTAAAACTAACTATTTATGTACTGACAATACAGAAATAAGGTACCAAGGTTAACATAGCGCTATTCTTTGTGACTGTTTTTAAATGTGAAGGATATATTGCGTAAAAGTCAAACGAAATATTCGCATGTAGATCGAATAGTGGTTAGTCATAAAAACCGAATACTTTTCCAATGGCTCATAGCACTATGAGTGAAACACCATTTAGCAGCCCTACAAGTTGATAATAAAAGCAACTGCAAAGCAAAAAAGAAAACTACAACTACGAGACAAAAGGACATTTAAAATTTGAAATTATATTACTATGTGAGTGAACCCAATGTAGGAGTGAGCAAGCAACGAAGAATGTAACGATACAAAAGGGAAGTACGCACAGAGAACGGAAGAAGAGAGCGCATACCAAATGAATGATGGCTGTTGTCAGCTTGATACCCACAAGTGGTTGTCATCTCGATGTAAACTGTACTAGACTTTACTCAAAGCTAGCAATAAGAGGATGCATTCTTTGCGAGTTTTAGTTTTGGAGAACGAGACTTACTTTCCACAAAGAAGGTTAGAAAAATTTATTTGTAGATCCATGGATCCAAACTGCTCTTGATGAGGCTTGTTTTTAGTATACTATAAATACTCACGATGTAGAGCTTAGAGGAAGCACTTTGCAAGAAAATTGCTATACTTGTGAGAGTTGACAGACTTGTTGCCTAACTCCGTTTTGGGAATATTTACACATCGTTCACAGACTCGTATCCCCATCACACTTACAACAACAACACAATACACTGAGAGCAATTTACACAGACACAATAAACTATGAACCGGATGCTATGCTACACAGTAAAGTGACGCCATCGAAAGAATGATAGCAATTGCTTTGTATATTGTTGCTTGTAGTCCTTGTCATTGTCATTGTGCTAGTTGTTGTTGTTATTTCAAGTGTTGCTGTATCAGGTACAATCATTTGAAGTAGCAACAATTAGGCGAACATTCAACTCAGGCAAATGCATTTCAAGCAAAGGCGGACCACAGTCAAATGCATTTTCAATGGAGAGTCGATATGTATTATGGCTTATTTCTCTGGAAAGAAATTATTTTTACTTTTGTGAGCATAAATAAAAAAATAAATATATAATTGAACATTGCAATCAAAAAAGAACGAAGATTGATAGAACACGTTATTATTGTATGCATAATGTGATTTCTGAAATGGTTTCTTTTTTCTGGAAATTCTCTGATTGACTAGAAGCTATTTATTTTCATTCTATGTATCCGGTTATCAGCTGCCAGAGTGTGCTAATCAGTCCTTTGCTTTTTCCTTTTATACTTTTTCTTTTTCAAAAGGACATTGACTCTGCGCATCATTTTATTTGGGTTCCGGGAATACTTCGAAGCCTTTGGGAGTTCTTCACAATTAAATAATTTAATTGTCTTCCCATACAAAACTTAAAATCAGTTCTTTTCCACATTTTCCGTATTTTCACGTTTGTTTCTTCTAGGTGATCCCTCACTGAAAAGGTTGACTAGGAACAGTCGAACACTAGGAATTCAGAGCACTAGCCATGCGACGAAAATGCCTTAACTCTAACGTTAGAATATGCATGTTACGATTGTGAAGTGCTAGAGGTTCAACGAAGATGCCTGATCCATAATGAAAAACGGGCGATTTGGGGAAAGTAAATGCCAGATTGTCGAAGAAGTATTCATTTGGTGAAAATGTTTGAACTATAAGAAAAGACTGGTGAGTTAGGACTAAGGAATATTATATTGTCTGATCTCTTATGAAAACGGAAGAATCTTGGACAGTAGATGCTGGAATATTAGAGTGTAAAGTATTCGATTAAGATGACCCTATTGAAAGGAAAATGAAATAAAGGGCAATCAGGGACAATAGTATGCTGGAATATTGAGGTATTAGCCACAGACGACGATGTCTTAAACCTAAGGAAAATAGGTGATCGACGAAAATGTTTGATTCCTATAAGCAAAGGGGTGATCTTGTATAATAAAATGCCGGATACTCATCGTTTAAAATTGGGATATAAGGTGATATTCCAAGATATCTGATCCTTAATGAAAAAAAGGCGATTTTGATCAATTAGATCTCAGAGCATAATCGTTTGGAAAAGATTTATATCTCTTATGAATTTAAAGGCGATCCGGCAAAATATGATGTGCGAATATTTTACAATCGACAAAGATGTCCGATCCCTAATGAAAACAGAAGCAATCTTGGACAAAAGGTTGCTGGCTCTCAGAGTATAGATGTACGATCAAGATGTCTAATCTCTAATAAAAACACGGCGATCACTGACAATGGGATGCTGGGATCGCAGACTATAGACGTTTGACCAAGATATTTAATCTCTAATGAAAATAGGACGATCGCGGACAGTGAAATGCTGGGATATCAGAGAATAGGCATTTGATGAAAATGTTTAAACTCAAATGAGAAGATAAGAAAGCTAGGATAATGGAATATTTAGCAAATGGCGCAGATGTCAGCTGTCTGATAAAAACAGGAGCAACCTGCGACGATAAGATGCTGAGATCGCAAAATATAGGCGTATGATGAAGATGTTTGAACCCTAACTAGAGACTATGCAAGTTGGAACAGTAGAGCATTAAAGATCTCTGATCTCTTATAAAATTAACTGTAATCTGGTTCAATAAAATATTAGAGTATTAGGCGTTCGACGAAAATTTCTGAAACCCAACAAGGGGCAATGATATATTAAGTGATTGACGGAAACGACCGATACATAATGAAAGAAGTGTGAAATAAAACTCTGAAATTTAAAAAAACTAGGATGTTGGTGGATCGATTAAAACACTCTACAATTGAAACTCTAATTTTGAGGCTTAAAAAAGTAATAGATCTTGGGTGAAGCATCTCGTGTATTCACTGCCTTTTTAAATCTGGCACAGCGATTACCCAACTAGGTTTTTGAGCAGTATTCCTACTAGTATTCAAGAGTCCATTTTTCTGCCCGAATCTAGGTTCGTTACCAATTCTACTATTATAGGTATGGTAATAATGTGCTTAATACACGATCTGGTAGAGTGAAAACATACCTTTTGTTGCCGCCGAATAAGAAGCTTGCTCGCAGATTATGATAAGACTCATTTTTCTGAGGAATTTAAATAGGATTGGCGATATCGTTATGACTCAGTAGATCTGGCATAGCGATAAGCCAACTTGTTATGGAATTTGGAACTGTATTTTTATGTATATGCAACCTTCTACCCAGATTCGAGTGAGAATTGAATATGCACGGAAGTTGAGTTGTGAATTTTGAGAATGCTTCCAACATTTTCGTTATTATTACTTTAGCAGCTTCTCTTTTATTGCTGTTAAGAAAGTTTGATCTTGTTTTTACAGAATTTGTTTAAATTTATTGTCTGTCTTATTTGCAATGAAACAATCCCTTGATATTGTTGGTTCGAGCTTACGGTTTAATGTGGTTATGTAAAACACCAATAAAATTACAAAACCAAACAAAATGCATAAAAGAATAACAAAGAATTTATTGAACGCAGGTTTACGTCACTAGTTTTGGCATCACCATAGTTCATCCTCATCAGACACATTTTCCGACATACAGAAGAACTTTCGATCATACCTACTCTATATAAACTTTAGCATTGATTTGTTGAGAATCGAAGCAAAAAAAAAAAAATTACGGCATATGCAAGAAGTTCTAATTTTTTGTTTTTCCCTTGTTATACTTTGAGTTACTGTCGTAACTCATTCATATTATACTATTTTTGCATAGCATTTGCCATTTGAATAGTAACTCCAAAAACTTTAAGAAGTACTTTGGATGCTGTCGACTCTTGGGTTTTGGCTGCAAAATAGTTGACTTCCATTGAAGAAGAAGATTTTCAGTCTGATTCATAAATATTTTTTTGGGACTGATGCTAGGATACTATAGCACTTACATCAGTATAAAGTCAAGGTTGCTTCATTCTGGTTCGGCTTCTTGCCCAAACACAACATCAAAGTGACTACTTTTGATATCACAATTTTTAATTTTCTTTCTTTGTCATAAAGGATGAACCTTACTATATGGTTTTGTTCGTACTTAAATTAATTTTATCGATTTTTAAAATCGAAACCATATCCAATCAAACTAAAATTACTATCCAATTTCCTTAAAAACTTTAAATATTATTAATTAAAACTGACATGGTAGACAATCAATAATACTTTCTATAGACTAACAAAACAAATTGCGACGTCCACTTATTTTCATAAATATTTAAGTACCTAAGCAATTTTTTAACAATATGCAGGCAGGAAGCAAACTGAACCCTTCCAACAAAACATTGCATCCTTTCACAATGCACTACTTTAATTAATGACAGTGTTGGGCATAGATAGAGATGGTTTTTAGATATCGACTAATATGAATCACGCTCTCAAAATGGCAAAATATCGGATATTGAAATTTTTGAAAGTCCAAACCAATATATTGTGGTTGTAAACAGGACATAAAATACTTTTCTGATCCATTCCATTAATTGAAACATTACGTGAAGTTAAAATAATTTCCCAGATGTGATAAAGCAAATCCGGCGTTGTTGATAAACATCGAAGTTGGACAGGCACCAGTATCTTTAAGAAAATTCCAGATGGCATTGTATTAAAAGTAGTGAGTTAAGTTAAAATATTCTAAGATAGAGCATGTGATTTTATAGACCCTCAAGATGTCCGAGATGACGATTAAGAAGACTTCATAATAGAACTTTTTTATCGCAATTCTGTGCTTGATGGAATATATCCTTCACTACTCAGCAGAAAACAGTAAATTGTTTCATTGCCGGTTAATAGCTTATCTTTGTGTATCCGATCAATAGTTTTAAATAAATAAATAATAAAATTTTCACTTGATATTAACCACCATTTGAACTATGTCTTACAAAAATGCCCACATCATGTACTAATCCCTAGCTTCATTGACTTTTTCTCAAGTATCGTTTATATTTTTCTAATGTTCCATTAACATACCTAATATTCCTACACATAACTCTATTGTTCCATCGTAGTCTATATAAAATGTTGGAATGTGTCCAAATTCTATTGAAATGCGTACAGACTCGATTGACGTTGATTAACATAAATTGTCTGGACCACATTCAACAATGAATCATGCAGTTTATGTTTGTTGTATAGTTGAGCTTAACAGGGTTCAATATTATGGGTTGGAAGCAGGAAGTTACTTTGGTTACCAACAACATGGAAGCGATTTTGCGTTTCATAGGAAAGGGCATATACCATAACAAATTAGGTATGCAAGGAAATGATTGCAAATTCAATACAAGTAAATTCCGATTATAAGGATACACTGTAAATAAATGTGATGGCCATTAGAATTTTTATAGATTATCATTTTATTTTCAAGTAAAATGAAATTGTTAGTTTTATACATTTTGGTGCCTTACGCAAATATTGAATAATTTATTAAGGACCACCCTAAATGATACATTGAATTGCCAGAATTTAACATATGTTTAATAAACATTGAACATACTCTTCAAGAATAATTTACTGACTAAATGACCAACTTCACTTTTCTCGTTCATTTCCTTTTCCTAATTGTTGGAAGTAACATTCTGTAACGCTGCAGTAAGTAAAATTTTCATTTGTATTATTTCCAATTAAATCGGAAAAAGTTTAAAACATTTCTAATTCAGTCAGTGAAATTTAAATATAAATTTCCTTTGGCTAAATGCTACAATCTTTATTTCATTAATTTTGAAGGACTATCCAAATTTCTGAAGGATTGGAAATATAAATACGAATATCTTGAGGGCTCAAGATTCGAAGACAATACTTTATTTTCTTGAAATTTAATTCCTGATTTCAATAATCCCACGGTAAGCTTCCGAAAATTCATGCATTTTTCTCTCTTTTGATACACACATTTTGTTTGCTAGATCCAAAACACGAGTACACATAACTATATATACCAGCCTTGTTCCAGCTTCGCGTTGTCTCTATGCCAAAACCTCAGTTCCGTGGGTTTTGGTCAAACGCGAAGGTTGTGACGGACAACACAGTTTCCTATATGATCGGAGTGCATTTTCGCCTTTAATTAATATGAAAAAAAAAATCCTGCTCATAGGTGTTTTCTTTATAAAAACTTCGTCGAAAAAGACAAAGCATCAACATCTGGTTTTAAACAGAAAACCAAAGTTTAATAGATCTTTAAATACATAAATTCATTAGTGCTGTGAAAGAAAAATGAAAAACCTATATATATAAAATAAGTATATATGTGAATACATATATTCTATGTATTTTGCACCTAAATGCTAATTTTGAACCAATTTTTTTTAAAATTATTGGATTAAATACTAAAATTTAAAGTTTTAAATTAAGTTAAAAAGAAGTTAAAATCTAAAAAGTTAATGGACTTAAATCTAAGTTAAAATTTAATCTGATTAAAATTTAAAGTTTAAAATTGAAAAATAATGATAGCTTAAGTCTAATAGAAAACAAAAATTAAACTACATATATATACACCTAACCTAAAACATCATACAGCATAGCAATTATATGCATATTTACAACAACAACATGTGTCAACCTGTTAGCGCTAGCATCGTTGGACAGCAGATTGTAATGTAAGTTCTTTTGACTCTTCTTTTAATATATTATTCATATATATGTGGTTTAGTTAGAAAAATTCACTAAAGAAATTTAGTACTTAAAAACTAAAGTTAAATGAAGAAAAACTAAAAATCTAAACTGCTAAAATTCATAAAAAAAAAACATGCAAACATAAGGCATCCTTATATACTTATATGATATAAAAATATATGTATATATATGTAATTTGGAAAATGAATTCACAAGAAATTTGCTAATTTTTCTTATACATAAAAATAAAAATGAAGTAAAACTTAAAACCTAAAATACTTAAAATAAATATGCATACATTAAATTGAAGGAAAAATGTATATATGTACATATATATAAATCGCAATGAAGTTAAATTCTTCAATTTAATAATATAGAAAAATATACATATGTACATACACACATATATATAAAAAGAGGAAAAATTGTATGAAATTATAGTTTTCCCAAATAATTTTTATATAAATTTGAATTTAAAATACATAGATTTTCGCTTGTGCACATATACATCAAGGTATAATACATAAACATGCAAGGGTTAATTTCGGTTGGCTCTGCATTACATTGTAAATCATAAGTTACGTTTCATTTCCAATGTGTTCCATTTTTCCATATTCTATTTTTGCGTGAGAATTGCCGCAATGAATAAACACTAAACTCTTTTGTAATTTGCGACTTTGATTTTTGAGCGCTAGTTTCGGAATTGGTTGGGTTGGTGAGTAAATAAGTATTACTCTGCTATATGGTTGGGACAGGGAGAGCAGATGAAGCAAAAACAAAATAATTAAGCTTCAATTAGTGTAGAGTTTCTCTTGTGTTTTGATTTGTTTTGATCGGTGATTTCTGCCATTTTCCTATTTTTCTGATCTTTCTATAGGTCAGTGAACTTTGCTGTTGAAAACCACAAAATACAAAAACAATATACAAAGTGCATGAGTATATTTTTTTATGTAACTTGGTTTTATATACTAATTTTTTTTATTGGCTAACAAGATCCCACCCTCCGACGAGTTAAGACCAGGCTTCCAACAAGCATGCACTACAGTTGGCCAATATTATAAGACCAGTCTATTACATAAAAATGGCGCCCAACGTGGGGCCAACACAGAGTTTAATTTTCTTTCCATTAATTAATTGTTTTTTTTTCATTAGTATAATACAGTTGGCGGACTCGGAATTAGTTTTTTTTTCAAATGCAAAGTCGTTTGGCTAACCAGCTACCAACTGATATTATCATTTAATTTGTATTTCCAGCTCTGCTAACATTCAAGTCAAATTTTTGGAATAAGTTAATTGGAGATTCGATTAAGCTTACCAAAATTTTGTATTTGTTTGTATATTTTCTTGTTAGTTCGAAAACTTTTTGCTTACCGAAGTTAGTGTATATTATTGCACTGTGTAGTAAATATTTTCGACTATGTTTTAAAGATTCTTTATCTGAGAAACAAATAGTTTTTTTTTCAGTTCATCGATCATTTCAAAAACAAAACAAAACATGGAAAAAAAATACAAATTTTATTAAATTAGATAACACAAAACCTACACTACATCCTTTAATCGTTACTAGCGTTTCATGTCAATTTCGCAAATTATTAATTATTATATACATTCGATAACTACCTAATTTTTTCGGTTATTATTTCATTTGATTATTCATTCTGAAACATTGATTTAAATTTAAAATGGCCGTACGCCATAGTAGAGAAAGTTTAAATGATGCTTTTGAACCTGGTTGCGTTTGTTCAATTTGCAATGAAAATACTAGTGCAACTAATTTTTTTCTGACACCATGTGAACATGGATTTCATATCGCTTGCATGTCAAGATGGCTTAGTGAGCATGAAACATGTCCGTTGTGTAGAAGGGTAATAGATCCTCAATCACTAAGAAGTTTTGAAGAACAAGGCGGTAGACCAGCGCTTGATTTAAATGAAGCTGAAGAAGCTCAGGCTGCACATGGGGGTGCTATACCAAAACCTTTGGGCGTTATGACAAGATCAAGAGCTGCTTTGGGCGTAGAATCCATTAGGGATTGGAGTGATAATGTGTTTCAGGGCAGATTATCTAATCAGTCTCCAGCAAATAGGCGTGGCAGAGGAACTCCTGGTAGAGGGACCCAAAGACAATTTAGGCCATCTCGTCCAAATAATTTAGTTAATACCGATGAACATCGATTGCAAGAATTAATCGATGTCTCTTTAAGGAATTACGATGCTAATAATGCACGTTTAGTGAGTAATATTGTAACTCAATCGCTTGAAAGATTTTTCCGCGATTTAAATTTAGCAGGACCAAATAGGAACGATCCAAATGATTTAAATAATATGCAAAATGTTCCCCATGCTCGCGCTGAAAGGGAATTAAGTAGTTTACATCAACCTGAAGATATGCCAGAACAAAATCGTGTGCATCCACGAAGCGTTCAAAATGAGCCTGTAAACGAACCTTACGTAAGGGGTAACTTACAACCTAATTTACCAAGTCACGTTAGTCTTGGTATACCACCAACTGATGTAGTTTCAAAAACGATTTTGAATTGGAAACTCACTTTCGATGGGTCAATAAATAGTATTTCCGTCGATGAGTTTATTTATCGCGTTAACTCGCTCACAAACTCGACATTGCGTGGTGATTTTTCTGTTCTATGCCAAAGTGCCCATGTCCTTTTTGAAGGCAAAGCAAAGAGGTGGTTCTGGAGGTATCATCGCTCGGTGAGATCTTTAGATTGGATGGATATGTGCGATGACCTTCGACGTAATTTTAAAGAATATAGAAGTGATTTCGAAATGAAAGAAACCATTCGCAATAGGAAACAAAAGGCAGGAGAAAGTTTTGAAAAATAGGTTAGAATTGTTGCATTTAGAAATCAAAACTCTTGCAGAACTTCGTCGCTGTTGCAGACGACGTGAAAATTTTACGGATGAAGTACGAAATTTTCAATCGTATTATAAACCTTATGTTCCCAGGAAACAAGTGTCTGAATTAGAACAGGATTCAAATAATTCCACTTGTGCTGATGTAGATATTGAGGCAATGCATAATATTAAGCCAAATAAAGTGGTAAAATGCTGGAATTGTGACGAAGAAGGTCACGCATATAAGCAATGCATAAAACCGCGAAGGGTATTTTGTTATGGGTGCGGACTTATTGCATTCTTTTACCCTAATTGTCCTCATTGTAGCAATCCGGAAAACCGGAGAAGGGATGCCAACAAAAACAGCAGAAGGTATCCCAGTCCATTGGCCAAAACTCATTCGAGCCAACAATAACAATTTTAAGAAATAACCAAATTCATTCTGATAACATCAGCTTACCTAAACTTAAGCCACTTGTTCCTTTTCACACACGGCTTACAGAATATAATAAAACTCGTAGCAAAATTTTTAAATATAATCGCTCTGCATCTCGTGCACATGAATTTTGGTCTAAAATTAAATTAAAAAAGGCAAATGTAATTTCAAGTATCACCAACAAATCAGGAGATATTCGTCCTTACGCTTCCGTTAGGCTTTTAGATAAGCAATTGCTTGGTCTGCTTGACTCTGGTGCATCTGCCAGTTGCATAGGTGGTCAGCTTGCAAGGGAAATAGTTGAAAACGAAGTGAAAATTAAGAAAATTAAAAGTTTAGTACGCACTGCTGATGGTTCGTCACAAGACGTAGTTGGAGTAGTATCTTTTGGTGTGACATACAACGATATAACAAAATCAATTGAATTTTACATAATTCCTGCGCTAACACAAGATTTGTATCTGGGCGTAAATTTTTGGAAAGCTTTTTCAATAGCCACAAATATTATTAGTGAGATTTCAGACAATAACTCTAGGACGGACATGCACGTTCTTTCGGTTTCTCAGCGTCAAAGTTTAGAAACAACGATTAACAATTTTCCATCATTTGAGAAGCTTGGACTAGGAAAAACAACATTGCTTCAGCATACAATTGATGTCGGATCTACAAAACCAATTAAGCAACGACATTTCCCTATTTCCCCAGCAGTCGAAAAGCTTATTGGTGAAGAAATAGATAGGATGTTGTCAATGGGTGTTATAGAGGAATCAAATAGCTCATGGTCCTCCCCTGTCGTTCTTGTGAGGAAACCAGGGAAAGTGCGATTGTGTTTGGACAGCAGAAAGGTAAACTCAGTGACTGTAAGGGATGCCTATCCACTACCGCACATAGAGGGCATATTAAGTAGATTGCCGCGTGCAGAGTTCATTTCAAGTTTGGATCTTAAAGACGCCTTTTGGCAGATTCCGTTAGACCCAAATTCTCGGGATAAAACTGCATTCACAATACCAAACAGGCCCTTATACCAGTATAAGGTTATGCCATTTGGACTCTGTAACGCACCGCAATCTATGTGTCGGTTGATGGATAAGGTTATTCCTTACTACCTGAAGGAAAGGGTATTTGTATATCTGGACGACTTGCTTCTTGTATCTGAAGATTTCGAAAGTCATATATCTCTTTTGCAAGACGTGGCATACCATATACGCAAAGCTGGTTTAACTATAAACGTTGCAAAAAGTAAGTTTTGTTTGAAGCAAGTAAAATACTTGGGTTATATAGTAGGCAATGGAACGTTACAAACCGATCCCGAAAAAGTATCGGCTATAACTGAGTACCCTCCCCCAAAATCTGTTCGTCAATTGAGGAGATTTTTGGGTATGGCAGGCTGGTACCGCCGTTTTATTTCCAATTTTGCCGAAGTTTCAAGTCCACTTACAGAGCTTTTAAAAAAATCGAAGAATTTTGAACGGTCTGTAGAGGCACAGTCTGCATTTGATAACCTCAAGCAAAAATTGACTACGGCACCTCTTCTGGTAAGCCCCAATTTTACAAAACCGTTCATCATTCAATGTGATGCGAGTCAGAATGGTGTTGGTGCTGTTCTGGCTCAAGTTTCAGAAGACGACATTGAAGTCCCTGTGGCCTTTATGTCACAAAAGTTGAATAGTGCTCAACGCAATTATTCAGTCACTGAGCAAGAGTGTTTAGCTGCGGTTTTGGCCATAAAAAAATTCAGACCCTATGTTGAAGGACAGGAATTCAGAGTAATAACAGATCATGCCAGCTTACAATGGCTTATGAACCAAACCGATCTCAGCGGACGCCTTGCTCGGTGGGCGCTTAAGTTAAAGGCCTTTTCATTCAAAATTCAGCATCGAAAGGGTAGTGCAAATGTGGTGCCAGATGTGCTTTCGCGCACACACTCTGATTTAGTAGAAGAAATTTCTGATCTCCAAATTGATAACGCTCCAGATATAGATCTTTGGTCACCTGAATTTGACAGTGAAGAATATGTCAGCCTTAGAGAAAAGTTTAACAAAAATTCGTTTTTGTATCCTGATTTCACTGTCAAGGATAAATTTATTTACCATCGAACCGAATATTATGACGGCAATACAGACCAAGAAAGTGCAGCTTGGAAACTTTTAGTTCCAAAAGAATTGCGTCAATCAGTGATGGAAAACGCACATGATATTTCCACAAGCGCTCACGGGGGTGTAGGAAAAACTATTGATAAAATTCGTAGGTTCTTTTACTGGCCTGGTATGTATCGTTGCGTTAGGGATTACATACAAAACTGTAACATTTGTAAATCAACTAAGCACCCTACAAAAGTCCTCAGACCACCAATGGGTAAATACACTGAAACTGAAAGAATTTTCCAAAGGCTTTACATTGATTTAATCGGTCCGTTTCCACGCTCCAAAAATGGTCATATTAGCTTGTTAATAGTCTTGGATCAGGTATCGAAATTCACATTTTTGTTTCCATTAAAAAAGTTCATTACAAAGCATATTGAAACTTACTTAAAAACATCTGTCTTTGACGTATTTGGCGTTCCTGAATTTGTAGTGAGCGATAATGGTAGCCAATTTAGGTCAATCGATTTTGGAAATTTTCTAAGAAAATTTGGGGTAAAACATATTTTTACTGCCGTACATTCTCCGCAGAGTAATTCCTCCGAACGTGTAAATAGGTCAATAAATGCCGCTCTCCGAGCTTACATTAAGCAAGATCAGAGGGACTGGGACAACCACCTTAGCAGCATTAATTGTGCTTTGCGAAATTCGCTGCACCAGTCGATTGGTTATAGTCCTTATTTTACCATTTTCGGCCAACACATGATAACCCATGGTAAAAATTACGAACTCTTGAGAAATATTGATATGCTCAATGAAAATGTTTCAATAAGTGACCAAGAGCGCCACGATAAACTGTCACATATTCGTGATATTGTTCGCAAAAATATAGAAAAAGCTTATCATGCAAATGCAAAAACGTATAACTTGCGCTCCAGAATTGTTAAGTTTTCAGTAGGACAAGAAGTCCTTAGAAGAAATTTCGCACAGAGTAATCTTGCAGACAGGTTTAACGCAAAGTTGGCTCACATTTTCTTAAATGCGCGGGTTCGAAAGGTAGTAGGATCGTCATATTATGAACTAGAGGATCTGAATGGGAAATTACTTGGTACCTATCACGCGAAGGATATTCAGCCAAAAATCTAAACGAATCATTTGCCATTTTCCAGATTTTTCAACATTTCATTTCATTCTTGTTAAAAAAGCTGTTTTGTGATGGCCATTAGAGTTTTTATAGATTATCATTTTATTTTCAAGTAAAATGAAATTGTTAGTTTTATACATTTTGGTGCCTTACGCAAATATTGAATAATTTATTAAGGACCACCCTAAATGATACATTGAATTGCCAGAATTTAACATATGTTTAATAAACATTGAACATACTCTTCAAGAATAATTTACTGACTAAATGACCAACTTCACTTTTCTCGTTCATTTCCTTTTCCTAATTGTTGGAAGTAACATTCTGTAATGCTGCAGTAAGTAAAATTTTCATTTGTATTATTTCCAATTAAATCGGAAAAAGTTTAAAACATTTCTAATTCAGTCAGTGAAATTTAAATATAAATTTCCTTTGGCTAAATGCTACAATCTTTATTTCATTAATTTTGAAGGACTATCCAAATTTCTGAAGGATTGGAAATATAAATACGAATATCTTGAGGTCTCAAGATTCGAAGACAATACTTTATTTTCTTGAAATTTAATTCCTGATTTCAATAATCCCACGGTAAGCTTCCGAAAATTCATGCATTTTTCTCTCTTTTGATACACACATTTTGTTTGCTAGATCCAAAACACGAGTACACATAACTATATATACCAGCCTTGTTCCAGCTTCGCGTTGTCTCTATGCCAAAACCTCAGTTCCGTGGGTTTTGGTCAAACGCGAAGGTTGTGACGGACAACACAGTTTCCTATATGATCGGAGTGCATTTTCGCCTTTAATTAATATGAAAAAAAAAATCCTGCTCATAGGTGTTTTCTTTATAAAAACTTCGTCGAAAAAGACAAAGCATCAACATCTGGTTTTAAACAGAAAACCAAAGTTTAATAGATCTTTAAATACATAAATTCATTAGTGCTGTGAAAGAAAAATGAAAAACCTATATATATAAAATAAGTATATATGTGAATACATATATTCTATGTATTTTGCACCTAAATGCTAATTTTGAACCAATTTTTTTTAAAATTATTGGATTAAATACTAAAATTTAAAGTTTTAAATTAAGTTAAAAAGAAGTTAAAATCTAAAAAGTTAATGGACTTAAATCTAAGTTAAAATTTAATCTGATTAAAATTTAAAGTTTAAAATTGAAAAATAATGATAGCTTAAGTCTAATAGAAAACAAAAATTAAACTACATATATATACACCTAACCTAAAACATCATACAGCATAGCAATTATATGCATATTTACAACAACAACATGTGTCAACCTGTTAGCGCTAGCATCGTTGGACAGCAGATTGTAATGTAAGTTCTTTTGACTCTTCTTTTAATATATTATTCATATATATGTGGTTTAGTTAGAAAAATTCACTAAAGAAATTTAGTACTTAAAAACTAAAGTTAAATGAAGAAAAACTAAAAATCTAAACTGCTAAAATTCATAAAAAAAAAACATGCAAACATAAGGCATCCTTATATACTTATATGATATAAAAATATATGTATATATATGTAATTTGGAAAATGAATTCACAAGAAATTTGCTAATTTTTCTTATACATAAAAATAAAAATGAAGTAAAACTTAAAACCTAAAATACTTAAAATAAATATGCATACATTAAATTGAAGGAAAAATGTATATATGTACATATATATAAATCGCAATGAAGTTAAATTCTTCAATTTAATAATATAGAAAAATATACATATGTACATACACACATATATATAAAAAGAGGAAAAATTGTATGAAATTATAGTTTTCCCAAATAATTTTTATATAAATTTGAATTTAAAATACATAGATTTTCGCTTGTGCACATATACATCAAGGTATAATACATAAACATGCAAGGGTTAATTTCGGTTGGCTCTGCATTACATTGTAAATCATAAGTTACGTTTCATTTCCAATGTGTTCCATTTTTCCATATTCTATTTTTGCGTGAGAATTGCCGCAATGAATAAACACTAAACTCTTTTGTAATTTGCGACTTTGATTTTTGAGCGCTAGTTTCGGAATTGGTTGGGTTGGTGAGTAAATAAGTATTACTCTGCTATATGGTTGGGACAGGGAGAGCAGATGAAGCAAAAACAAAATAATTAAGCTTCAATTAGTGTAGAGTTTCTCTTGTGTTTTGATTTGTTTTGATCGGTGATTTCTGCCATTTTCCTATTTTTCTGATCTTTCTATAGGTCAGTGAACTTTGCTGTTGAAAACCACAAAATACAAAAACAATATACAAAGTGCATGAGTATATTTTTTTATGTAACTTGGTTTTATATACTAATTTTTTTTATTGGCTAACAAGATCCCACCCTCCGACGAGTTAAGACCAGGCTTCCAACAAGCATGCACTACAGTTGGCCAATATTATAAGACCAGTCTATTACATAAATTAAATGGTTTTCTAGCTTGACATAGCTCATCGAATAAGAAATATGTACACATATCATCAAGTCTATTGGGTTCTCGCCCTATATATCTACAGCGATGTTGCGGACCAATAAATATAAGCAATTAATGTGGGTTAAGTCCAGCCGCACATTCTTGGTTTACCGAAACCTGCAGAATTTCAGTCAGTTTCAAAGAGAATTGGCGTTACAATGGAAGCGCTGACGCTGAAAGATTTCGCATGGAGGATAGGTATCACTGCAATAACATTATTCAGCGTAAAATTCATCTTCTCAAGCTCGATATGCGCAAGAAAATTAATTTTAGTGCCGAAACAAAATAAAAACTTTTGGAAATTTGTTAAGAGATTGAAGAGACAGTAGGGTAGAACGGGGTAAAATCGCCACGGGGTTAAACAACCAATTACCTCTACTGACCAAGTCTTCACTGATCACCTTAAAAAAAAACTTATCTTTTACCTATTATATTTTCTATAGATGCTATTTAAATTCCCACAAAGCAAACAAACCACAGCCGAATATAGAGAGAAATTCCTAGAAGATCTTCCTTCAAAGCAGGTCTGTGCTAAAATCAATATTAATAAAACCCTTATGCCGAAAAGCATATCAGCCCATGTGTTGAGAAAATGGCCCTTACTTTACCTCACACTTGTAATGAACTTCAATCATGTTGAAGGTCCCATTGCAAGATGTTCAGAGCTAACCACAGTAATGGAAAGTGTTACTAACTTCAACTTTATGAATTATCTGGAATCTAACGATTTAATTAGAGTTACCAATAAGGGTTCCGCCAAGCCCGTTTTACTGATCCCCTAATGGTGTTCATCACCGAGAGGTGGAATCATTGCATTAACTTATTTACCCGTGTTGTGATAGACAGATGTCTTATACCCGTCTTCTTATTCAGTTTTAATAGATGACCTTCTTTCATGGGTGATGAACCCAATCCATTCCTTTGCAGACGATAGAAACATTTGGCACTGCTATTGCTCCAAAAAGCATTCAAGCTCTGTGATGAGATGAAGTTGAAAATTGACCGACAGTTTCTTTAATAACCTCAAATTGAACGAAAAACCCCAGGAGTTTATAGCCGAACTTTTCTACTCGAATTTCATTTTAATTTGGAATGAAGAAGGAATGCTAAAAGACTGGATCATAGCCTCGGTAAAAACTCAACAAAAAAAGAAAGACATAGTTGTACCAAAATGTTTTTCAGTTTTTTTGGTCTGGCAGAAATAGAAAATGTCTCAGACAACTGGGAATTGAATAGAGAATTGAGTAATCTTGAATATGCTGATGACGTGGCAGATTTGCCTTCAAAAAACTATAAAAAGAAAAATCTGAAATCGACAGTATATTCTACGCAAAAAAGCAAACCTCATGGAATCCTTAAGTAGTAAGAACCAAAGTCAGAGCGAAGACTACTTGGCTGGAAACATTGACTCAAGACACAGGAAGCTCTATTGATAAACTCTGTACAATAGCTTGTAACAGAGAGTATTGGAAGCCTTATGCAAATCTACTTTGTGGATTGATTGCAAATGCTTTGTAGTAATCCGAAGAACTTTGGAAAATCCTTCTCAATGAAGATTGCGAGAAATTCTTCTTGTAAGTGAGCAAGGTTTTGTCAAAACAAATAGTGTACAGTTCATATAAATACTCTTCACATTATCATGAGACTGACGCATTAGTGGCAATTTTCACTGCATTTGACCCTAAACGACTTTACTAAGATCAAATGTAAATGGGCACCAGCAGTTGCTTTCGATAAATTTTGAAAATTTGGTGGCCAAAGATGATCTATGTCGAGCTACTAACCAGATGCTCTAGCGATCCTACTAACGCGACGTAAGAATCTTATAGCGAATAGATCACACTTTGAAGAATTTTAGGAGGCCCTTTGATTTGAGAGCAGATAACAGGTTCAAGAAAATGAAAAGTTTAGTTTCTGTGGACATTTGTGGTTTCTATAATTTGCGATTTCTTAAGTAACTCTCTCAGAGTTTTATTTGAATTTTTTAATGAGTTTAATATACACAAAAATAGATCCAGATAAACTATAATCATTTAAAAGGACTTTGAATCCTGGTTGCGATTCATGTAGTTTCTTTGCTCAATACGGCAATCGGTGTCTACTACCAATAAATTTCAATAAATGCTATGCCACTAATCAAAGCAATTCCAAAGCAGTTGCACAAACCAAACAATATGAGGTACCAGTTTAGTACTATTTTGATTGCAGTCCATTATGGTTGAAGTATTGACTGTAAAGTTAACATGATAAGTTTAGTAAAGAAAATCTTAATGACATTGTATACCAAAAAATTTATTGGTCTTTTAAGGTATCTCGGAATGAGTCCAATAATGCAAAAGGACCTTAAAATTTTTACAGGCATATCTATGTGTGCGGAAAGTGGCAGCACAAAATATTTCAAATGAATGGATACATGATAAGTATATCCTTTTCTTCCAAAAGCACATTGTTTCTTTTGTCCTACGAAGTGCAAATCGTAACCTATAAGCACTTAAATTTTTTCCAGTGTACGCATAAACATATTATCAATGGCAAGGCACTTTAAGCAATTTTTCGTCTATCAAAATCGAATTAAAACTCAAGCTTTTTAAATACTCTCACCCACATTCTTCCCCGCACTCTATTCGTGCTCTTCACTCAACAATTTTCACTCTGTAACAAAAGGAATTTCCAGTTGAATTGAAGGAAGGGCGCCCCGCTCCTCCTCAATTCGACAACATTTGAATGTTACTCACTTGATTATAAATTATCCATTGTTGTTTTGTTATTGTTGTTGTTGCACTTGGAAATGAAAATAACAAGTTTTCAAAGGCTTTGCTTTGACATGTACCTACTCCGATAAAAGCATTTTCGTGGTCCTTTTGGAGGTAACATTGTAAATACCGCTGGATATGGCGAAAAAGATTGAAGTCACTTTAATATACCTGATGTGTAGTGGGACGAACTGTACAGTCTTCACTGTGCAACTTTCCTCCGCCTGTTTCAGAAGCAAGCAACACTCTGCTGCACAATGAATAATTACACGCGTTAGTTGCTCACAAGCTCTCTTTGAACACAGCACGGTCATGTGGTAAGGATTAACCGGATAATGATGGCGATGCAAAGGCTTTAAGTAGCTTTTGACCTGACACAAAATTGGCGTGCAATAAACGCCAATGACGTGTATTGTGTGTTGGGGCAAAAGAAAATGATATGGTCTTAAATCAGCAGTTGCGCGCTCAGACAAAATTGTTCACAATGGAAAGTGAAATTTTTAAACTGGAATAGAAAGTAAATATCCTTTAAACTTGAAAGTAATATGATTGTAATGAACAAACTAGATTAGTTTTAAGTACACGGAGAAAAATACGTACCATAATTTTTACTTTATCGGCTAGTCGAAAAATTAAAGTAATCAACACTAAATTTCAAGTATAAATTACCTTACGTATGAACTTTTTGATGGGTCCGTAAAGTCATATTTACAAATAAAATGTAGTTAAATAATAAAGGAATATTTACTACAAATTTCCTACATTTGACTATATGTAAGGTAATTTGCACTTTCAGAAAAAAATGTGTGGTAATTTTGAATTTATGATTCTAGTCAAAATAACTTCAATTTTTTCACGTACAAAAATGAGTATCATAATTGTCACCTTACTCGAGTAAGGTAAATATCATAAAAAAATAAAATCATTTTGACTTTTATAATTTTAGTAAAAATTTCTATTTTTGGACAGACATTTTCTTTATACACAAATTTTTTTGCTTCTACATCACATGCGTGAGCAGCGCAGAGGATATGTATCTGACTATCATACGGAAGGGCCAGGGTTCGTACCCCAGCGCCGGTCAGCTAAGTTTTTTTTTTTTTTGTTTTTTTTTTTTTTGTTGTTTGAACTATACAGTAAGGTAAATATCACGCCAATATTTTCATAAAAATTACTAGCAAACATACATTCTGAATTGACTAAAAAATTAAGGTGAAATTTATATCGGTTGTCACTATTCTGACTTGAAATTCTGGTAAAATTTTTGAGAAATAAAGTAGCAAGTACTATTTTTTTTCTCCGTGTATAGTCCATACTACATATCGTACGAATCATATTACAATTCAGTCAATACCATTAATGTCACAAAGGTAAGCAATCGGCAGAATCTTGCGAATTTCTAGGATTGCATGCTTCAGTAGATGCTTAAATTTTGCGAAATGTTTGTTATTAACATTGGCAAATGGCTCAGATAGCCCAATAAATAACGCATATCGTCAATGATCAGTAGTGATGACCAAGCCACAATCAAGATCAAAATTTTGACCTCTTGATCTTGATCTTAATGTTTCGGATATTGTTGCTATGGCCATGGTTTTGAAATTGAGTTTTTCAACCGGTTTTGGTCTTGAGTATTTAAGTTTGGTTTCGGTGATGTATAATTGACCTTGGTCTTGGTTTTGGTGATAGTGGTGGTATTAGTATTTTCCTTAACCGTTGTCTTGGTGTAGGTCTATACATAGACATAGGTCTAATTCTAGCTCTAGGTCTAGACATAGACATAGGTCTAGTTCTAGGTCTAGGTATTCGGTCATTGGTCTTTCGTCTTTGGTCTTTCATCCTTGGACTTTTTACTTTGGTTTTTGGTCTTTGGTCTTTGATCTATGGCCTTTGGTCTAATGTCCTGTATTAAAGTGTGGTCGCTTTCAATCCTTTGATAGCTCATAGTATTGTGGAGAAAATGTTTGAGCCCAAGACAACAAATTTAATCAAGTGTAATTTTAGCAGTAAAATCTGATCGTAAACCGAAATAAATTTATTTTTATTTATAATTTTGCAAATGTATCAAATCTCCAATTTGATATTGTTCAAGCTTCAAATGATGCTGCACCTTAGTACCTTAGTCGCAAGGTTACGTACTTACGTTGGGTCGTGGGTTCAATTCTCATATGAAGCGATAGAGAATTTATTTTTATTAATAGTTTTATATTGATGATGAACTCACATTTTCCTTTTCACCTCTATGGGTCTTCTCTACAACGTTTATAAGTTTTTAGGACAATTAACTTTAAATTTATATTACACCTCTACAAAATGGCTATTGCAGATAAATAAGTTATGATGATTTCTCCCAACCAATTCCGACAATTCAACTGACAACGGGTGGGTTATCTTACAAATTTCAACACATCGTAATTCGAACAAAGAACATAATTCATTTTTCAATACATTTTATGTGCCCCAATAACTTCACCCCATAAATTCTATAGCACATTCAACAAACCCTGCCCTTTCGACCGGCGTTTTCTAAGGGCTATTGCCAAAAATAAATGGTGCAAAAGAATTATGAAATATGAAATTTTGAAAATATTGAGAAAAAAAGCAATGAAATTACAAAATACAAAATAAATGACCCAAAAAGAAGAAGAAACAACAAGAAATTCCACCACTGAACGAAAGAAATCGGTGATGTTGGTGGAACTGAAAATTGAGCAAACGGAAATTTGTGCAAATTTATGCAAAGTACCAGAAAAGCACATCCTTTTCAACCCTTGGCTTTTTGTCACAATATGCGAGGAACTATGTACCTATGTATGTGTGTGTGTGTACAAAAGTGCACAAATACTTTCGCATTCTGCATCCTCACATGTCTGTCTATGTCGGTGTACTACATTTAATGGGACACTTGAGAGTAGTGCTTAGGACGAAAAAAGGATATGTGTACGGAAAATTTATGATGTGTGGAATTTCTGATTCAAAAAAAAAAAAAACATTCACATATCGTCGGGTTAAAACTACAACTAGACATCTACATGTACTGACATTTTGAGTTAAGTATACAAAAACATGAAGAAAAAACGGATCTTTGCCCCAGTCTAATCGGTTTTTTTATATGTAGTCCTCATCCAATTCTACATAAAGAATAAAAAGTAGAAAACTGCAAAATCCCATACAAAAAACGAAATTTAAAAAACTTATAACGCTTTTTTCAAAACATGAAAAATGTAGATGTCTAGTTGTAGTTTTAACCCGACGATATATATGGGGAGGATGCAGAAAAATCGATGCAGACAAAAGGAATTTCGATGAATATTATTTTAAAATTTAAATTCCAATTTTTATTTATTTAAAATTCCAGAACTCCATAACATTTTGCATGCAGCAAAAGGGAATAAGGTTAAGTTGCGTGCCGAATTGCTTCAGGCTCCTTGCGAAGACAAATTTTATACTAACTATTCGTGGAAGAATGGTACCTTCGCAGCTCCAAAACAGTGTGTGATGTTTGCACTGAGCACTTTCTCACCCCGAAAACTGGTTTAATTGCTTTGCTTCAAGGTGGGGTCTTGTTTCTCTGTAGCCAGAAGAAGCACAGTCATCAATGAAGAATTTCCTACGTTGGTCGAAAGGGAATAGCGGGTCAGTGTGTTCAAGAAAATTGTTGAGGATTCGAAAATGATGGAGCTTCGTCTCACATTTTATCCCCACCAGGGCCACTATTAGCGTTGATCAAATCAAGACCATAGCAGTCTTAGTCTTGATCTTGGACATTAAGTCTTAGTCTCGATCTTGGTCTTAGCCTTGGTTTTCAAAAAATTTCTATAGGTTGTAGAGTATTCAAAACTTCCAAACCTTATTTTAATAAGGCAGCTGGGTTTTTAAGATGACAAATTTAGAATTAAGAGACTGCTAGGAAGGAGCATGACACACCTATTAATTATAAATTACCAAGACAGAAAAGCAGTCTTGGTCTTGATAATCATCGTGCTATATGGTCTTGAAATCATATCTTCCACTGAAAAATTTGGGACACATCGGCACCTTTCCAGAAGAAAACCGCGATGGTCATCAATCACTAGCTCCAGATGAATCATGCGCGGAAAAATTATGTCGAGGTTTTAGAGCTAGTTCTGCTTTTCATTGGAAATCCCACTAGGGAAATTTATCATAGGAATATCTTGAATGTGTTGAAACATTTACATTTTATCGTGAAAATAAATGTTCCAGCATCTCCAGCGACATCCAAAGTACAAGGTTGGATCTCAAAAACCAATGATAATAGCGTAAAATCAGCAGATATCTCCAGTGACTGGTAATGAAGAATAATACGGCAGGACGGCGGTTCAGTCTGTGGCCGATATCTCGAGAAGATTTTGTCAAAAAATATTGTGTGACCACTCATTTTGTTCGTCATAATATAGGCTACAAGACTAGTGTCCGAGAAAAAAAAAATTAAAAATTTTCCTACGGTTAATGGCAATCTCAACTTTTTTTTTTCGAGAGATATCTAAAATATCTTGAAGTCTTGGAATTTTTTCCAAAAACTGGCAATGCCATTGTCTTCAGCGACCTCGAAAACATAAAGTAGGACAGAAAAAAAAATTGTTCCTATCCTTTTTTATCAATTTCCACGGGCTGAAAGAACCCCATTCTCGTTCGTTCAAGGCAGCGCCACTTATCGAGCTTGCGCGAGTGCTAAATCTCAATATGTTTTTAACAAAATTTACACACGTAACTTAGGGACCCTACCGAACATTTTGAGTGTTGAGCACCTAAGATCGGAACACCTTTAGTTTTTTTGGGTCAGTCTACGCTCTATGTACCTAGCAAGGAGATAAGATTTTATCTCGATATATTTTAATGATTCTTGGACTTGACCAAAATCTGTGACAGGAAATCAAGGTACGCTTACTAGCTGCTATCGAACAGTACAGAAGTCTTCGTTTCTTTGAATTTTTCCTGACCTGACCTGAAAGAAGTTTGGCGACAATCACTTAGATTTTGGTATACAAACCTGGTGGCTTCACCCTGGAAATGTTTCTTAACAGTGCACTGGCAGGTATGAAATCAGCGTTCACTTCACAATGATTTCTGCATGAATCTGTTGCCATAAGAGGAAAGGTTGCTAAAAGGATTAAGGTGTGAAACAACTCATATCATAGCAGGTTTATAATTTTTAAGAGGTAATTTCTTTCAAGACCACGTGGTCTTGGTCTGAACTAACTAGTATAACCTCAAAAGTAATACAAAAAGGATTTTTTCCAGTAATAATCTTAAATATTTCAAAATCTTGGTACGATAGGTTTATTCTCACCTTGGAACGACCATCATTTGCACTGCAATAAAACTGCGAAGATCTTTGTTTTCCAATTTTTTATCACAAAATCAGGGACTATTTCTTCTAGTTTTCGACATGAATTTTTGAAAAAACCCTCCTTCCTGCACCAGAAACACATTATGCCTTTTGTATTCTTGTCTTAATTTAAAAATTCGCTTGATTTATTTCTCCGCTCTGTTTACTTGCAACATATTCTACGTTTAGGCCTACTTAAGATCGCCATAAGCCCTGCACAAAAGGATAATGACGATGTTGCTGCCCTCCTTAAATGGCTGTTGCGTGTCTCTGACATAAATGAAACAATTTTGTCATATTTTCCAACCATAAAATCAAAAAAGGTTTTAGAGTAAATGTATCAATTTCCTCATAACCATATCGTATTGCAATTTCATTATTCGACGAAATTTTTGTGATTCCTTGTCAAATAAAAAACTTCAAACGTTTCTTGTATGGACAACATTCTTGCTTTCGCATACCATTGAAAATAATCTTTTTTGACACCGCAAATTACAAATGGCCATAAACAAAAAAAAATTATACTTTGCAATATTTTATTATCCTGTAAAAAATCCCTGGTCGAAGTTTTTCTTCATCTTTTCCGCCGTTGAGCATCTTGAGGATTAATAAAATAAAAAAAAAACTTCAATATATAAAGCAACAATAACAACAACAACAAAACGATGGACGACATAATAAATCTTTTATGAGCACTTGCCGAAGAAAGGAATCCCTAAAGGATAACAACATTACGATCAGGGAAAGAGAGAAAATTTCATCATCATCATCCGTTTTTATTGAAGCAACAGAAGAAGCAACGAAAATCAGAAAAGAAAAAAACAAAACCTGAGCAAATAAGATATAAAAATTTGCGAAATTTTTGCATACCCTATGACGCAAATCAAGCGGTTAACGCTGGACAATAGGGTGTTTCGAAAATTATTAGAAGCGAACAAATTTTTGATGTATATTTTTTTTTCATAAATTTTCCTGTCACAAACATGTTATGTTGGTATCAGAACCTGTCAAATCCGTCAAATATTATTTTTGGTCAGTTTTTTCTATTTTTTTGGTAAAAAATAACAGATCTAATGTTTTAGAAACATCATTCTGAATACTATCCCTTGATTAAAGCCATTTCATTATAATGATAAAACAGTATGTAACCGTAGGCATTCCCTTAAAGTTTTGTCCACCTTTGTCAGTACTTCTTAGAGAATCTGAAGACCAAGACTGAGTATGTTACTTGATGCCTTGATGTGGTCGGAAGTTAATGGTAAGTTAATCCCGTCTGTAGAGTCTTTGGCAAGTCATTTTCATCTATTTCACTCTATCTTCTAGAAGGATCATAGGGTTGAAATCATTAGACTTTTGACTTTGATTCCGAGTCTTGTAAGATACTTGGACTAGATTACTTTAGTCCTGCCACATTTTCCACAGCTTTATGGATTATTTTTTCGCAGCCAAATCCTGTTTGTACCATATATTTGATAGCATATTCCGGATGTGATTGAAGTCAACTCCGACGAGTCCGCACACCAGAAGTGGTTAGTGTCTCCAGTTGAAAAAGTTAAAAAGATCAGAATGTCACAAGAAATGCTGTTACCATCGCTTTTGTCGTTAATTTTTAACATAAGCTTCCACTATTTTTTTTCTGGTCTATCAAGAATGGAATAATTAGATGTAGTCCCAATTTTACTGATGGTGCATGAATGATGAATAAAGTTGTAGAAGTTACCCTGTCTTAAGAGCTAATTTTACATTCTTTTTGAAGCTACAAAACTGAGGGTGTGTTACGGATTTATTGGGAACCAAAGCAAGAGTGTAGAGGACGTAGTAGACTTAAAACCAACTGGAAAAGGTCGCTGAAAAAGGAAATACAAGAATTGGGAAAGTCGTGGCAAGAGATCAAAGTCATCGCAAGGAATCGCAACAAATAGAAACGTCTCATATTGGCCCTATGCTCCTCCTTGGAGTTAAAGGAGAATACATACAAAGCAAGAGTTGCTTTGCTTTATGAACTGGTAAAGGGTCAGCAAACACATTGACTCCTTCAATCACCGCAGATTGAGTGAGGCACTTAACTAATGTTGCTGTAAGAAGCAATAAGGAGCAGTTTTATACCTATGAAAGTTTGTTTTTTGACAATCTTCTGCGTTTGGTAAACAGCAACCTATTGTTTTCAGTCAGGGGGTCAAAGTGGTGAGTGCATAGTGGATCTGTCCGTTTTGCTATAAGTTTGGTCTAACTGGGTCCTTATACTTCGTGAACAGCGCCTCTAAACTATTCTAATCTTATCAAAGCTTGTTCCAGTATTAGGTGTGGTACTTTTTTATCGATTAAAATCTGTACTATCGACCCTTGTCTGCCATATTTTGTATCATTTTCATCGTGACAGTAAAAGATTTTAGTAATGAATCGCTACCCAAATGAACAACGTATTGAAGTCGTCGAATTTTGGATCTTAAATTCCAAGTCGATAGTGCAAATGCTACGATCAACTCACCAAAAATGGGGTCGCAATCACCACATTAGTAAAACAACTGTGCGCAACATTGTGAATACATTTTATCAAACTGTGCCCTTACTTGATGTTCCGAAACCAACCAGAGTGCGGAATGCACGCAGTGCTGAGGATATTTTTGCCGTAAGTGAAGTGTCGTCAAGTCCCCTCAAATTTGTATTCGCCATCGTTCGCAACAATTGGCTATTTACGCGACCTCCAGCTGATTGGGCCCGGCAAATGACTGCTGAAGATGATGATTTTTTCCAAAAAATCATCTTTTCATCCACCGCGAGTCAGTGTTTGGTGCGGTTTGTGGGTCAGAGGCATCGTCGGACCGTGTTTTTTGGAAGATAAGGACGGAAACACCGAAAATGTCAACTCTGAGCTATGTTGGAGGACTATTATGTACCGGAGGTTGAAACTCAGGGTCTGGACGAAATGTGGTCTCAACAGGACGGAGCTTCACCACACACAATTCACCTCAATTTAGACTTTTTGCGTCATCGCGGTGGTGTGAATTGGCTGCCCAGATCATACGATTTGACGCCGTTAGACTTCTTTCTGTGGAGTTACACGATAGATAAAGCCTATGTGAATGATCCGAGGACGATTCCAGACTTAAATAGCAATAGTACTTTGGTGATTCAGGCCGTTCCGGGGGCCATACTGCAAAGTGGCATCAAAAATATGGCCGAAAGAGTGAGATATCTACGGAATATTCGCAGTGAACATATCCGCGAAATAATTTTCCACACATAATCCTTGTGACCTGTGATCTGTGTGACCTTTCAAACGAAATAAAATATTTGGAAAAATTCCGAATAGTTTGCGTTTTATTCAAAATTAAAGTACCACACGTCTTAATGGAACACCCTTTACGAAAAATTTCTTTAAAATCTGGGTGACTACGACAATGCAAGGCTTCACATTCTTTTTTAATGTATTTATTAAGGAATCTAAATAGGTTTTGGAGCAGCGAACATGTTCGTTCCAAATTTTATTTTAGAGTAGATACCATAATGTAAAAACTTTTGTTTAAATGTGTCCGTAAACTTTTGATAAGTTTGTTCGTAAACCTTTATTTACTGCACCGCTGTCAAACAAATTGGTGACTCTGGTAAAGTTTTATGAAGATAGGACCATTGGGCCGATCAAAGGCTACGACTCCAATGCTCAAAGTACTGACAGAGAGACACAGGGTATATAAGCTCGAAGAAATGGGGTTATCTTACGATAGGAGTATTGTTAACTCTGTGACTATCGAAATAGATGATGGTGATGCACACAGCCAACAAAAAAGTAATTGTAGAATTTTTAGAATTCCTAAAAATACAACTAACAAGGAAGTACTAAAGGAAATCTTAAAAGTGGAGTCTACCAAAAGGCTTAAAACAACTTCAGATACGGAGGCAGAAATCGAAATGATTCGAAATGACTTGCACTCTGACTTAAGTAGGTAAAAATGTCTCGATTCCCTGGCGAAAGTGAGAAGAAGAAAAGGTAAGGCATTTGATCAGCATATGAGAGCAGGGAAAGCGGACCTTAGCACATGGGAAGATTGTAAAACGTAAAAATGTGAGCTGAAGAAAGTCGTACGCCGCAACAAAAGATTATCACGAAGAGATTTCCGCTTTGCCAAGAGATTTGCAAGCTGCAAAATATGACGCCTAATGACACATGTTCAAAAATAAGATGAATCCGTTAAAAAGTTGGATCTCATAGAAACATAATTTTCCGGGAATACTTAGATCTGTTGGATATTGGATCTTAGTTCACTCTATGATAACTTGAACTCCTAGTGAACAGAAACCAGGGAATATTCACAGTAAGCCAAGCAAAAGGTAATGTTCCTACAAAGTGGATGGAATCTAAATTTGATTTGCTCAGAAAACCTGGAAAAGTGGACTATGCTGATGCGAAGTATTTCAGACCAGGCAGTCTTACCTCATACCTTCTTGTAAAGTAACTTATTACTAGTATCTACTTAAAGTTCACATTATATTTAGCAGTGGAAACAACTTTTCAAATTTAAGTCAGAGATACCTCGAGGACAACATCAAAGACAAGTCCCCGGAATCAAGATTTTGGTATAAATTACAAGCAATAACAAAATTATTTGATTTATTTCGTCAAGCTCAATCAAATAACTCCTACTATTTTCGGTTCACCTCGAAGTTGGACTAGAGAGCTTAAGAAGGTAAAACGTATTCGCATAAAAATGCTTTCTAAATAAAACTGCGCTTTGTGTCTTTCTGGGAGAATTTTATGTTTTTTTTTTGTCTTTTTTCTACTTTATTTTATTAACATTTTTGCTGTTGTTGTTTTTATAGTCTATTTTTGATGTTATTTTGTTGTCTATTTTTACTGTTACTTTGTTGTTTTTTTATTTTTTGTTTTTTTTGCAACTGCAATCAACCAAGGAAACATGACAGTAATCAACCAACCAAGCAACTCACGCCACCACAAATAAAAGTGAAATCGTATGGCAACGCTAGCAATGGATCATTTATTTTTATCGCATTGAATTGAAAATGAAATTGATGACTTTGCGGCATTGAATTGTTGATTGTGGTGGTGGTGGTGGTATTCTGTACAAAGTACAACCATCTATTCATACAGTGGTAGTATAGTAGTGGTAGAGATGGATGGTGGCTTTGTTTTATATTGATCTGTTGCTGCCTGTGTACAGTATACACTGTACAGGTGCGATGCGTCGTCATATGGTTGGGGCATTCCGATTTCGCTTTTTTGGTTTTATGTCGATTGCTGATAGATTTTTGACAGTCGATTTCAATGTGCGTTCGATATGATAATAAAATGCGAAATGAGCTCAATAAAAATGGAAATTTTGTAATACCCGATGGTGATGTTACAGAAATAATCGTATTTGACATTTTGTAAGTGGACTCCATTGCTTATGGTCGCATGGTCATGGGTGTAGAAAAATTAAAGAACCAAGTGGTCATTGAAATGTTCTAAAAATTTATTTTGTTCAAACATATTTTTCGAAACTTTTTCGCGACACATTCTTAACGTATTTTTTTGACGTTTTTCTTGGCGACATATTTGTTAATAATTTTTTTGGCGATTATTTTTCGACACTTTTTTCACGACACATTTTTTGCAACGTATTCGGCGACACGTTCTTGGCTTAACATTTTTTGAAATCTTAAGATGACACTTCCTCCGACGACACATTTTTCTACCCTTTTTCATAATTTTCTGGCGACCCTTTTTTGGCGACACATTTTCGATATTTTTTTAGACACACATTTCCCGTAATTTTTTTCTTTTTTGGCGATTGATTTTTCGTCAACACTTTTTTGGCGATACATTTTTCGACACTTTGTAATAACGCATTTTTCGACACATTTTTGGTGACACATTTTTCAACACTTTTTCGGCGGTACATTTTCGACACTTTTTTTGGCAACACATTTTTTGACACTTTTTGACGACACACTTTTTGGCCACTCATGTTTTGCTGTCATAATTTTAGAATTTTTTTGGCGACACATTTTATGGCAACACATTTTTTGACACTTCATTTGCGACACTGTTTCAGCGACATATTTTTCATAACTTATTTTGGCGACATAGTTTTGCGACATATTTTTCGAAACTTTTTTGGCGACACGTTTTTCGACACTTTTTAGGCTTAACATATTTTGAAATCTTAAGATGAAGCATCTTTCGACACTTCTTCTGGCGACCCATTTTTTTACCCTTTTTCATAATTTTCTGGCGACCCTTTTTTGACGATACATTTTCGATATTTTTTTGGAAAAACATTTTCCGTCATTTTTTTTAGGCGATAGATTTTGTGTCTACACGCTTTTCGACACTTTTTTGGCGACACATTATTCGTAACTTATTCTGGAGACACATTTTGAGACACTTCTTTTGGCAACAAAAATTCGACAAATTTTTTTTAAATTTTTTTGGTAACACATGATTCGACACTTTTTTTGGCTACTCGACACTGTTTGATGACGCATTTTTCGACTCATTTTCTGGTGACACATTTTTTGACACTTTTTGTGGCTATACATTTTTTGACATTTTTTGCGACACTTTATGGCGACACATTTTTGGACACTTTTTTTGGCAACAAATTTTTTGACACTTTTTTGGCGACATATTTTCCGACACATTTTGGACCCTTTTTAGCAACACATTTTTGGACACTTTTTTGGCTACACATTTTGCGACATTTTTTTTGGCAATACATTTTTGGACACTTTTTTTGGCAAAAAAATTTGGAACACTTTTTTGCGACACTTTTTTTGGCGACACATTTTGGACACTTTTTGGCTACAATTTTTGATGACGCCTTTTTCAACACTTTTTTTGACAGCGCTTCGACATTTTTTATAGCAACACATTTTTTGACACTTGTTTGGTAACACATTTTTTGACCCTATTTTTGGCAACACATTTTTCAACACTTATTTTAGAGATACATTTCTCACACTTTTTTGGCTACACATTACTCGACACTGTTTGATGACGCAATTTTCGACTCATTTTCTGGTGACACATTTTGGACACTTTTTTGACACACATTTTTTGACACTTTTTTGGCAACACATTTTGCGACACATTTTTGGCAACACATTTTTGGACACTTTTTTGGCAACAAATTTTTTGACACTTTTTTGGCAAAATATTTTCCGACACATTTTGGACACTTTTTTGGACACACATTTTTTGACACTTTTTTGGCGACACATTTTGCGACACTTTTTTAGCAACAATTTTGGACACTTTTATTGGCAACAAATTTTTTTGACACTTTCTTGGCGACATATTTTCCGACACTTTATTCGCGACACATTTTGGACACTTTTTTGGCAACACGTTTTTGGAAACCTATTTTTGGCAACATGTTTTTCAACACTTATTTGGGCGTTAAATTGTACACACTCTTACGGCAACATATTTTTCAACACGTTTTGACTACACATTTTTCGACAGTTTTTGAGTGACACCATTTTTTTGACGATATATCGAAATTTTCTTGGAAACACATTTTTCAACACTTTTTAGGCAGTTTTTTTTTTGGCGATACAAATTTCACCATTTTGGCGACACGAAGGTGATTCGACATATTTTTTGAATTTTTTTTTGGTTACACATGTTTCGACTGCTATGGTCTTGGTCTCGGTTTGCTCATCGTAAATTTTTGACACTTTTTTTGGCAACATTTCTTTGGGTAAACATTTTGCGACATTTTTTTGGCGAAACATTTTCGACATTCTTATGGCAAAATTTTTTTCAACACTTGTTGGCTACATTTTTTAACAGTTTTTGAGTGACACATTTTTCCACAACTTTTTCCCGATACATTTTTTGAGACTTTTTGGTGACATATTTACCGACACTTTTTTGGCAACACATTTTTCAACACTTTTTTAGGCATCACTTTTTTTGCGACACATTTTTCGGTACATTTTATTTCGACACATTTTTGACACTTTTTGTTACTTGCCTTTATGACTCGAAAACTAAGGAAAGTATTTTGATGGAATTTGGTAGCTGCAGGTCCAAACAAAATACCATACACTGGATCGGTGTAATCAAATAAATGACACTCCCACATATTAAACATAAGTTTTTCCCAATTTTTGTTGTAGAATTTGATAAAATCCTTCTATACTATTAAATTTTAAACAATTGCCTTCTCCTACCCATTCTTAAAAGAATTTTTCGCTAACAATTTGTCGGCAACTTTTTCTCTCGAATGATTTTTGTCTGTAATCACGTGCAGTTGCAAGGCAAGGATTTATGTTGCTTTTCCTTTGTTTAGCTGTCAATTTTGGGAAATTTATTATCACACAGTTGTTTCTCTCGAATGTAAAAAAAAGCGAAGAAACACGATACAACAGGAAAATTCATAAAATCAGAAACAGCTTACAGAGAGAAAATAAGAACAGAATCCCTAAAAAACAACGAATAAAATAAAAACAAACAGAACATTAAACTGAATTTCATTCAATAAAATGCATTTTTGCATACCTAAGGATACTTCCAGACAGTTTGTTCTCGCATTTCGGTGTTGTTTCTGTTAAGGACAAACGGCATAACTACAAGATAGAAGGATAAATAAGCTTAGCGCGAGAAACGTGAGAAAATGCAAAATTCGAAAAATGGAAAATGGAAAAATATTTAAAAAATACATATTGGGAATGAACGTGCAGCAAATGCTGGAGCAATGTAAAAATCCATGTCAATAATTTATTGTTTTCGATTTGCAATTTGCTGGACTTTTTATTTAACAACGTGGGGGCGTGCAAGTGTTAAGGCACATTTTTGTGCAAAAACAACATTTATTATTTTCTATATAGTTTTCGTTAAGGGTTATAATTGAAATAAAAAGGTAATGTGTTCAAGTACAGCTAGGATCTTTGCGAGAGAGGTGCGAACCGCAATGCGGCACAAGCTTTGAGAAGGCCATCGGGTTATTGAGGAGCTCCAATGGCTTGGAATGGTTATTGTTTCTGTTACTTGAGTTTTCTTAGCGTTTTATAAGAGTTTCTTGAGTGCTTTATAAAATGACCCAAGAACATCTCTAATGTCAAATAACTAACCAGATGCCGACAATATCTTATCTTCATAAAAATCGGATGGCAAAGTTGGAAATGGTTAGGTTATAGGTTGCATACCACCAACGGGAGTTTGCCGTGAAGTTTTGGAATTGTAGGCTCAAGGTGGAAGTATTCGTACGAAGGCTTCGTAGAAACAATCGTTGGACCAAGAAATACTTGAATCAGAAATCGTTGGAAAGAAATTAAGGCATTGCTCCTTCTTGTACAGCAGAACTTTCATTTTTGGACTTGTAGTCTTCCCTTGTACATCACATTTTACTTTTTGGACTGTCTTCCTAAGGGCATCAGAGCTGTTCTCTTTAGACTCGAGGTCCTCTTTGTTTTTCAAAAATATACTTTTTAGACTTGTACTCCTCCTTGTACAGCAGAATTGCATTTTTTGACTTGTAGTCTTCCTTGTACTTCTGGGATTTGCAGTCCTCCTTCCAAATCAGAAATTACTTTTTGGACTTAAAATTCCTCATAGGTTGATCCGAACTTTACTGTACTGTAGTCCTCCTTGTACATCAGAACTATACTTTTTGGATTTGTAGTGTTCCTAGGTACACCAGAACTATACTTTTTGGATATGTAGACGTTCTTGTATATCTGGAAACTTGTATTCTAAATAAGAACAATATAACTGAACTTTTTGGTCGTTTCATTCTCGAAGATACATTAAAATTGTTCTTTTTGGACTAATGGTCTTCACTGTACATCTGAACTGTACTTTTAAAACTTGTAGTCTTCCTACTAACATTAGAAGTATAGTTTTCGGATCTTAAGTCTTCGCATGTAAGTTAGAACGGTAACTTTTGGACTTGTAATCATCATTCGTGAAGATCTGAACTGTACTTTTGAGACTTGAAGTCACAATGGGTACATGAAAACTGTACTTTTTTGGCTTGTAGTCCTCTTACTTAGGTACACTAGAACTATAGTTTTTGGACTTTTAGTCCTCATTGTACTTCATAACTGTCATTTTATGACTTTTAGTTCTCCTATCTACATCAGAACTGTAACTTAAGAGCTTGTTGTTCTCATTGTACATCTAAGCTGTACTTTTAAGACTTGAAGTCCTTATTATTTAAGTCACCACTTTCGAAAAAGCGTTTTGTGCAGGCCTTATTCTCCGATTCAATCGCTCGAATTGGAAAGGCTTGGCCCACGAGAATAACTCGAGAGAATTGTAGGGATTTCTTTAAGTTCCGGACATGACTCTGCAAGGTTGAGTGACGTTAGGCAGAATGCCCAGTAAGCACACATTTTGACCAAAAAGTTATTCTTTTGTGATTCCTTCAATATCGGAAAGTACTTTTATGAGCTCAAAATAAATTTTTTCAAGAATCTCCAAAATTTACTAAAAATGGAAAAGAGTTAACTGTGAATATACTGTATATGCTCCGTAAGTATTTTTCAGTACTAAGAACTAGAGCTTCAAAAGTACGGAAATGTAGTCTATTTTGCTAGCATAATTTTCACAGCTTAAGAGTACTGAAAAAAGTACAATCGTACTGAAAATGTCATCACTGCAATCAGTAAATTTTAATTCATTTTTAGAGTTGCGACAAAGATGACTCTGCTTAAGCTTATCGTTTTTGAAAAGTCTTTGGTCAGCATTCAGTGTTGCTGCCTTTATGTTTCGCAAATTTCTCTATGACACACTAAAACTCTCTATCGCAACCAAAAATTAATGAACTACCAAAAAATGTACACTGACCACTGTGTGCGTTGAAAAACTCAGACAATCTCATTATGGTTAAAATAATTGGGTTAAATTTTTGAAAATAGTTTTCCCAAACTTTTTTATTCTCAAAACGGCTAATAAGGAAGCCAACAGCAACGCATAAGCTACTTACAATGAGATAAAGTATGCACGCCAACAAATATGCTATAGAATTTTATTTTTAATAGGTGTTGCGCCAATATATATGCATTCGATTTTGTTTTTTTGTTTTTATGTACATGTTGTTATGGTCAAAACTTTTTTAAGCTAATTTTGTGAGAAAAGTTTTCATTTATTGGTTTATAAATTATTTGTGAGGGAAAAGTGTTTTTCAATTCAAGATCTGAAGAGTAGAGGATAGGGGATATTGACTGATATCAAAGAGCATGTTTTTAGCAATTCCAATGCAATTTGCTATGACTATTTTATCAATTGAATCAATTGGAGATATTAGGTAAGACTATGTGATAGAGGTGGATCTCAGAATTTCACAAAAATATTCATCCCAACGCTTTGTTTGTATGTTTGTTTGTTTTTATATATTTGAGTTTAATAATAACAAGATTATGTCTTATGGAATAAGCACTAATGACATAAAGTTTAAAATTTTATGCCCCAGACAGATGGCACACAATGATGGAGGTTTATAGGTAATTGAATTGGGGTAATATTAAGCTACCGCTTTTAAAAAAACAAATCATATTGACCACCATTATAGGGGCTCAAGCCCGAAAAATTGAAAACGGAAAATTTATAAAACTCTAGAACTCGAGAACCATTCATCAAATTTTTGTGATTTACATTACATAAAACTTATTTTTTCAAGATTCCCTCGGCCTTGTCCGGTATAGAAAAAATCTTAATAACTCAGGAAAACTAACCTGATTTGAATGATTTTTTTTTTGTGGGTAGATATGTTGTCCCGTGGGATTTTGTGAGATAATTTTTTTTCAAAATTCCCTCGGCTTTGTCCGGGTAATCTTAATAACTCGAGAACCATTAATCCAATTTGAGTGATTTTATTTTTCGTTACTTAAATATGTTACCCAATGAGGTTTTGTGGCATTTATTTTTTCAAAGTTTTTCGGCAACGTCCGGTATAGTAAAAAATTAAAAAAAGGTGTTTTGCTTATTTTTATTATAATTAAAATTCCTTATTGCGTACAAATCCATCAATTTTATCTTCAAGAAAAGCAACAAATTTAACCACTTAAAAAAAAACACTCAAATCAGGTTATTGGTTCCCGAGATACTAAGAATTTTTAATATCCCGGACGATGCCGAGAGAACATTGAAACTACAAAACCTCACTGAGTTATTTATTGGAGTAATGAAAAAAAATCACTCAAATCGGACCTATGGTTTCCGAGTTATTAAGGATTCCCGGACAAAGAAGAGGGAATTTCGAAAAGGTTAATTTCACAAAATCCCACCGGACAACATATCTATCTATAAAAAAAATCATTCAAATCGGGTTAGTGGTTCCCGAGTTATTAAGATTTTTGATATCCCGGGCAAAACCGAAGGAATCTTAAAAAAATAAGTTTTATAGGACCTCAATAGGTAACGTATTATCTACCCATTAAAAAAAAAAAAAAATCACAAAAAGTGGTCAAAACGACTTTTATTTAAAAAAAGCGGTAGCTTATTATTTTCAATATTCAATTACTTATTAATCCTCATCACTGAAATCTTTTCTAAGCAGGCAAAAAATTTTGATATGAAAACCACACTTTGGTACCACTGTGCGGCAGCCTTTAATGCGCATTACAGACGAATAATGTGAAACTTTTTATTGCCTGATTTAAGGCATTTTTTAAATAAATATTTCATAGACATTGACTAAAAAACATTTCCCAATTCAGGGTACAAAAAATTCTTAAACATCAAAAACAAGATTAATAGTGAGTTAAGCGTCAGAAAAGCTAATTAGAATTTTTTGGACCCTGAATTGGGTAATTTTTTTTAGTCCATTGTCTATGAAATATGTATTTAAAAAATGCCTAAAATCATGCAATGAAAAGTTTCACATTATTGCGTCTGTAATGTGCGTTAGAGCAGCGTCTGTCTGTGGCGTAAGTAGGCAAAGGAACAAAATTATGTTTGAAAAAGTTAAATTCTTATTAGCTTTGTTCGCGTTCAAAAAATTGTCAACTATTGTTAACAATTTTTGCCTTAAAAGCGTTTTTGTACACAAAAAATTTTGAAATGAGAGCGAAAAAAATATGGCTTCCCATTTCCCCTCCAAACAATTTTTAACAAATTTTAACAACAAAATTTCATGAGGCAAAAATTGTTCCAAGTATCAAATAAATTAAAATAGAATAAATTGAATTTCAAAAATATTTCAAAAATCTGACAAAAAATTGGAAGACATGAAATATTTTAAATTCTAATGAATAGTTTTGGAACTTTAGTACAGCAATATTTAGCCAATAAAATTATCTTCCAAATGTTATGCATTTTGCTCGAATTGACCTATAGGTTCGCTAAAAAAATAGGTTTTAATAAAACAAGAATTCTGGGCCGGCAGCAATTCTGTGTCTTAAGGGGAATAGTATAGGAAATTATAAAATAAATGCTATTTTTACAATACGGATTTATTTGTTCTATCATAGATTTTTTTTATTTTAATATAAAACCAATGGGAAAAATATCGAAATTAACAAACTGGTGGTGTTTAGAAATAATTTAGACACAACTTGAAAGTTTAAATTCTTTAATTATGCACTAGTTTCAGTAATAAACTATTTCGGAAGGATTTACCATGGTTTCCTAGTAATACCTTATTAAAGACTTTGATTAAGAGTTTGTGATTTTCGCTGGCGATGAGGTTGAACGGATTTAGGAATCGGTACTGTTGTATCAGATCTAAAACTACTGACACAAAAATAACAAACACAAAAAATGCGGTGGTCCTTTTACCAGGTCAGTATTATTTTAAAGAGATTATCTTGCTTGGCCCGCTTCCATTTTTTACGTAAGCGCATATTTTTTTGAAACTCCTTTGCCTCCATAAAATAATTAATTTGAAATTTGCACAAACTTATGTCAGAGGCCTAAATTCAGGAGGTGCATGATCATATAATTAAATGAGATGCACTTAAAAAACTAATCTGGGTTTGTTTGATATTATGATTTTTTGAGATAAAATGGCTTCTGTGCAAAATTTAACTGATGATTCACTTTCATTCCAGTCTATAGCTCTCTCGTTCAAAGGATCCTTAAGATACAGGAGTGTTCCAGAATACTTGCGATTTCAGTCACTTTTCGCTTTGAAAATGTTTTGATGAAAACGGTTAGTTACAATACATTAGTGATGAGCAAACCAAGACCAAGACCATAGCAGTCTTGATCGAGACCATAGTAGTCTTGATCTTGATCTTAAAATTATATCAGCGTCTTGGTCTCGAAAAATTATCAAGACCAAAACAAAGACTAATAGGGCTATTCTGGCGACAGTATTAGAGCTGTCAAACAGCTCACCACAGTATTCACTGCTACGAAAGTAGCAACGAAGATGTTTTGGTATTCTGGCAGCATTTCGAAAGCTCTTTTCCGTCTTTATGAATACGACTTTTAATACCTGCTACGTAGGAGATCTTAGAGCGATCTTAAAACTATTAGTTGCTTGCTGTCAGGTTTTTATTATGTGAAAAGTGCAGAATTATGAAAAATTTTTATTTTATTGCTTGTTTATAATTTTTTATCATAAAACAGCTGGGCTTAATGTTAGATTATCGACTGTTAATATTTTCTTTTTAAACCTAATTTGGCTTATTAAAATTTTAATTTTAAGAAAGAAAATATAATCAAAAATGTCTGGTCGGATCTACTTTCGGAGATATAGCCATCGAAAGATCGGGATACAGCTTTAATAAAAACCGATATAAGTTCGGAACCCCTGGCTGGATTTTGATAATATTGGTGGCATATGAAAGGTATTTTAACACACTACAAAACTGTTTTACAAAAATTTTAAATCCGAGTCAACATTTTCGAGATATAGCGTATTTTCAAAAATTTTGACCAGTTTTTTATTTTTAAAGCACTATTTTTCCAAAAAATGTCTTATTAACCTATAGTTTTTGGAACAAATTATGAAATCCTAATCAATTTCATTCGATTTGATATGCAATTAATACCTGATTTCCTTCATTAGCACATTTTTTTATAGGAAAACAAAAAAGTAAGCCAAAGAAATTTTCATGAACAACAACAACGGAAATTTGGAATTTTGCTAGCAAACTATTTGATGGATATATTATAGACTGATTCGCGGCCGAAGACCGCCGTGAAGTCGGTATTGGATTTCTGGGAGTTTTAAATCCGGAGCTGCTGCCGAAGCCGCCCACTTACTCCTACTCTTATGCCAAATTACTGTGGAAAAAAAAATCGGCCCAAATTTCAGAAAAATCGTAATATCTCGAAAATTACGAACAAGATTTAGAAAATTTTTTGTTCAGTATTGTAGCTTATTAAATTACCTTTCATATGCCGTTTTTGTTAATAAGACATTTTTCGAAAAATAGTGCATTAAAAACAAAAAAACTGGTAAAAGTTTTCGAAAATTCTCCATATCTCCAAAACCATGACTCGGATTTAAAACTTTTGCATGTTGTTTTTATAGCTAGTTAAAATACCTTTCATATGACACCAATATTATTAAAATCCATTAAGGGATTCTGAACTTTTACTGGTTTTCATAAAAGCTATATCCCGATCTTCCGATGGCTATATCTCCGAAAGTAGATTTGACCAGAACTTTCTGTTGCTGTTGTTGTAATTAATTTTGAGAGCCCTATTTGGGCAAAAAAAAATATAAAAAAAACAACAACAGTTTTTAAAGTAAAATTGTTGCCTAAGATTTGGCATTTTTGTTTGTATGAGTGATAATGATAAAGGGAAAAACAAAATTATAACTATTTTGGTTTAATATTTGTTCTAATAGTTACAAAAGAAAAGAAAAGTTTGTGTAAAAACATATAGCAACAATTTCTGCACAATATTATATGGCGGCGCGCAGGAAGAATTTATTTGCATGTCAAAATAAAAAATGTAACCCGGCATCTTGCCTTGCTATCTGTCAAAAGTCTATAATCAAAACAAAGAATTTTGACATTTTCGTAGTTTAAGAAGAAGCAGCATTTGTTATCGCTGTAACCAGAGCAATTCAACCATGAAGTTTGCACAATTTGACAAGTTCACCTCGAAAGCTTTTATGTGGTGAATTTATGAGCTTTTTCTAAAAGATTTCTGCGCCAGAATACCGAATGTCTTCGGGAATCTTAGAAAGTAATTCTGACATGTATTCAGAAAGACTTTCTGCTGTCTTAGCCAGAATAGCCCTATAATTTTGATCATCACTAAATTGCATGCTCTATGAAGAATATGGATTTGTGTGTACGGAAAAATTAACGTATATCATTAAAAATCCGCAAAACCGCAAAAAATTCTCTTAGTTGGTTACTTTTTGGTTAACAAATAAAGTTAATTATTTATAGAGTATAAGATTTCGAACCAAACGGATCTATTTCATCGTTTTCATCAAAAAACATTCGAATTGAAAAGTTATTGAAACCGATCGGAATCTGCAGCAGGCCTAATAATTAACCTTTTGAACATTTCGTTCGATTATATCAGTGGCAATAAGGAAAAACAGCTAAGTAAATATTCGATAAAAAAGCAACATAAATTCAATACATATAAAACAAAATTTAAACTGGTTGGTTTTCTAATCAAAAATCGGGTCAAGCAGTTTTTCCTTCCAGCCACAGATATGACTCTGTTGCTATCATAGAAAGAAAAAAAAATTATATTGAATATACGAGTATTGCAAAGGCAGTTAGCCCCTTAATTTCTAACAATTTTTAACAATTTTTCGTTTTCGTACTTTTGTAGTTTTTTGTTTTTTTGAGAGAAAATTCTACTTACTCTCTGAAATTTTCTTGTTAACAATTGTTAACAATTTTTTGAACGCGAACAAAGCTAATATAAATTAAAATAAAATAAGAAAAAATAATAAATAAAATTAGTTTAAAATTAAAATGCAGGACATATTACTACGTTTAACCCTTTTGACCCGGCTGGGACAATATATCCCAATTTCCATATATATATTATCCCAGCCGGGTCGAAAGGGTTAAGAGAAACGATTGAACAAAATTTTTTTTAAATTATGAGCATATCTAGTTTTTTGAATATTATTATTTGAACATTCACAACAAGTAATAACAGCAGGCAGATTGTTTACAAATATGGGGAATAGAAAAGGTCCAAAAATTGCGCCTTGGGGCACCCCCAAGGATGAATTCTTTTGGTTCTTACGAAATTTTATCTTTAAATTAACTCCATCACTTCTTAAGGGTACGATAACTGGATAGTGCTCTAATTGGGATAACAAATTGTTCATTCTGGATAGTACTCAAAAAAGCTATGAGAACAAAACTTTTACTATCGTTTCGTACTGTACGTACCATTTCAACGTATTTGGCCGTGGCTTTTGTTTATTTCTGTATTCGTTTTACGTGGTTTTTTGTCTCTCTCCGCATGAGACAATACGCTATCTCTTGTTTGATGAGATGTCAACAGTGGTTGTAAACTACTGAGATTATTGTATTTCACACTAGATGGCGCTGAAAACAGAAATTTGCGGTAAAAATTTTCTTCCATTGTTAACTTATATTTGCATTTTCGTCATATTATTGAGGTGAAAGTTCGTCGAATGCGTTAGGTGTAGGCCGTGACCCTTTTTTTTCGTAATTTTTTTGGCGACACTTTTCGTTATATCCCGTTATAACTCGTAAGATGTAAAAGCTATTTTGATGATGTTTGGCAAAAAAGTGAAGAACGTAAATACCATATACTGGTTCAAAAGTGAACTTGATGCAAGTAGTGCCACGCCAATTTAAACGATTTAAAAAAAGGTCCTGCCCCGAAGGCAGACCCGCCTACCCCAATGTATTTTGGGACGCTGCAACCGAATATGACCATACAAAATCGGTCTGATAGCCCATTTTCCCCTAAGCCCCACCCCTCCTATAGTCGCTCTTATGGGTTGAAATTTCACTTGGTATAAACATTCGAAAATGTGTCTATTTGTTTGGGTTTTTGAGTGCGCTCTAATCAAAGATAACTATAAAAAATTATTCCATCCACCCAGTCACCCCCTGCACCTCCTTATAACCGCCCTAAGGGGGTTGAGACATAATTTTTTATGAAAATTTAATATTTTAGTGTATTTTTAGGTTTTCCAGTGTTTTTATAAAGCTCATCATGAAATCACGCAAAAAACAATTTTCTAAAATTTCTTAACCCATTATATCCTGTTGTTATGAGTCTTTTTGCCCCCTTTTTTTTTTTGCAAAAACTGGGTTATAATGGGTTAGTGTATTCTCTAAAAATATTCTACGGAAAATTTTATATTTCTCGCTTCTGGGGCAGGACCTTTTTTTTTGTGTGCCTGTGTAATCGTTGGTGCAAATGTTTGTCATAGCTTACCACCTGACTGTGTGTGTGTCTGAAATGATAACACTCAGAAGCTTTTCAGACAAGTGAAGGATTTTATGCTATACATGAATGTTTCCGAAGGTACCTCGAAGATTTTATAGTCAAAACGAAGTATATCTAGGTATACTAAAAGGGAAACATCTACTGTGGACTATCGACAAGCTTTAATTAATAATGCCCTGGGACACATTATAAAATTTTTTGTAGTTGGTTTTAAAAAACATGTTTTTACTCAAAAGCAAGGCATCTTACGAAAAAATTTTTCTGAGGCAAAAATCGCGTAGAATCGTCCAAAGAATACGTGTGAATTTTTTTTTTCTTTTGGTTAATTTTGTAAAGTTATAATACACGTATGTCTCAATAAATTCTGATAAAAACCACACGTATACTTCGGACGTGCACTATGCTGTTTGATATGTTATATGTTTTGTGCTGCATGTTGGTGCAATAATTTGAATTTGAAATAATTTGCTAAATGCTGCACTAACAATATTTATCCGATTATTTTCAATTTATGGACATTAGGGAATTGCAATGGAATTACCTAAATTTTATGATAAAACTTAAATTAATGTTATGTATTTAGTTAACAACATTTCAACACATAAAATGTGTATATAAGTAGTGTACTGCTAGGAAGAATGTTCTTTTTTTGTGTAATTTTAAGCCAAATTGTGTTCCTTTAAAGATCCTTTTTTAAATATTTTACGCATTCATTAATTAGACTTTCATCCAACGTAGTAAGTTCAAAAAAGAATTTTATTCAATTAAATTTTGTTTAATAAAAACCACCAAAATGTAAGGAAAACACCAAATTGGTGCAGACAACCATCCCCGAAACTTTCTCGCACAAATGAAATCACAACATTTTGTGGTATCCTGTTGCAACCGCAAATGTTGCTGACCTTTTTGAATTAAAATTTCTTGGTAACTTCATTGTGTCCGACTGAATAGCAGCAAAAATCCGTTTCCATGGTCTACTTAGAGCTCTTGTTAAAATTAAATGTGAATTTTTGCTCTGGTAAAATGGAAGCCAAAATTTATGAGCTGCTGGTAGATAGTTTTCGCTTTTTCCTTTTTGCCAGAATATCAAAATTAAAATGAAATTTTATGCGTTCTTTGGCATAATGAAAGTAATGTTGTTAGCTGGTGTAATAGAACAGTGCCAACAGGTCATAATATGGCTCAGAGCTAAGTATGAATTGAGTATAGTTAAAATTAAGTAGTACAGAATTATTCGAGCAGTGGTATTTTCATCGCTTGTGGTGACATAAAATCATAGATTTAACAAAAAAACTAGCAAGGGTGTTACCTTTGGCGTGGCCAAACATTAAATACCCCACACTGCAGTATTTAGAAGCTTTTGCTTATATGGGCAGTGCCACGACCTCTGGTCCGAGTTTACCTAGCTTTTGCTCAGAGAAATAGTTTCATTGGATTACTTCCTATCCTATCTTCAAATAATTTAGAAGAGTCTTTCTTGGGAAATCCGCTCGGAACTGCTCCAATTTATGCTTTTCGGATTAGGCTGAATCAATGCAGTTTTGATACGTCCAACATGATCTGCCAGTTCTTGCCTATTCACTATTATCTCCACACATTTTCATTCAAAACTTTTTTTTTTGATAAAAATTCGAATATAATTGTACAAAGCATTTCCTTACAGATGCACCCCTTCAATGAAAAATACATTATAAGCTAATGGCAATACTTCAACAGGGGCACATCCATCATACTCGGAACACAACTACTAAAGCATTTTATTACTCACGCCTCTAATCATTGGTCCATTGAATTCTCCGCAACTATCTGCAACACAATCAGACAAAATCTATTCATTGTTGTTGGCCTAACAATTTCATTGATGAGTATCCTTTTCAATGGCAAAATTTCTCCGACAACAATGCTTTGTTAAGTTAAAATATCCTGCTTGTTTGAAATGTTTCTTCCTTTTAAGCGAACGGCAGTAGATTAAACAGATTTTTGTGCGCTGTTGGCAAAGTCATCGATATGCCAAAATAAACCCCAATATCGAATACAGCAACCTCAGTGACGGCAATGATTAGAACAACAACAAAAAGCTTTCAATGAATCCTTGCGAAATTTCGTTTTTTGAAGATACATATGAACATAATCTCAAGTAGCTGGGGAATGACTACCTACAAGAAGTCTGCAGCGAAAGTGACGCAACGCACACGCAGCAGGAAAATTGCGGGAAATTAGTGAGAAATTGCAAAGAAGACGCGATGTCTGAATGAATGACACGTGCCAGACAGACAGGAAAGTAGACAACAATTGAAGGGATAAATAACCGCGTAGTAAGATGGGATTAAGTTAACTTGCCGGGTTTATATGGAGCGAAATATTTCTTAAGGTGATACAAGTACAAGGAGTTTGCAATATCTCAAAGAATTCTTGCTTCATTTTTTGTGTGAAATAATATTTCTTACAGTGTATGAAAGCACGCTTTGCCAAAGAAAAGTTATTCCGAAGAAGCGGTTTAATGGCGGAAGTATGCTTTGAGTTGTGGCACAACAAGTAGTAAATCAGTTATGCAAATTTTCTGAAGAAAAAACCCTGAACTATGTACAGAACTTTTTGTGTTGTAATCATGTTAAGTAGAAAAAAAAAAAAATAAAAAAATTGAGATGAAACTTCATGAAATTGGTTTGAGTTTTGAAGAATTCTATTGATAAAATATTGGCTGATTGAGATATTATATTGCAAGCAAATTTATAAGAAAAAATGTGAGATTTAAATTTACATCAATATAAGGTAAAGCAAAAGTACCTAATGTTATAATGTAAATTGGCTGTCATTTAATTAAAAACAAAAAGAAAAAAAAATGTACCTGTTTTTTTTACGGAAAGTGTACAAGAGGAGTGTAATTGATACCATGAAGTTTAAAAATTGAAATGACACAACGAGTTACTTTTGTAACTTAATAAATTTTTATGCCGAGCACCTAGCGCCTCCTTCGCGGAGAAGGAGGCAGGTATGGAAAAATATATATATTCTTGATCAGCGCCATCTCCTGAGTCGATAAAGCCATGTCCGTCTATCTGTTCGTTGAAATCATTTTTTGGGAGCAAGATAATTCGATGAATTTTGGTACACTGCCTTCGTTGCCACTGTCAAAGTAAGCTCGTCTTATTGAAAATAAGAGAAATCGGTCAACGGACACTCCTACCGCTCATACAAAAAACATATTCAAAATGCAAGCTCAGAAGTATTTTTCACCACAATGCAACAAAAATTCACGTAAATACCGAGGACGGTAAGCGTAAGCTCTACCAAAAACTGGGCGAACTCGGATAAGAGGGCGTCACATCTCGCATAAAAGCAAAAGTTTAAAAACGCTATATTGAAAGCGTGTTTCGAGATAACCCAACTGAATTTCACTCAGATATTAAGATTTATGTATGCAAACTCTGGCCAAAAACTAGGCGAACTCGGGCAAGAGTGCTGGCTCCTCCCATTTGACCCATTTTCGGCCGCTATTCGATTATTCGAACAGTAAAATTGTCCATTTTCAATAATTTTGTAACCTATGAAAGTAAATGATATCTAAAAGATAGTGCCTTATGTTATTTTGATCTGTTTGAAATTTTTGGCTGTTCAAAAATACTATTTACCCCTTCCCCATCCCCCTCCAGTAGTTTGAGGAGGGAGGTTGAAAGTTCATTGTCGATAAACCTTTTTTATAAAATGATTTAAAATATAAATTAATGACAAAAAAAAATTAATGATTAGGTTTTATAGCCAAAAGTTCAAACTATCTTTACAATCCAAGAATCAGCACCTGTCAAGACCTTACAGGCACAGGTATGAGTCAAATTTAGTGTTCGATTAATCGAACATTGGCTGCTAGCCCATATCACAAGATCCCTTACAATTACGATCAAACATAGTTGGTGAACACCTTATAATCCGTCAGCCTGAAGGTAAATATTATCGATGCGAGTGAAAAGGGGGCAAACACTTTTTCCCTCCCCCCGCTATATGATGGTAGAAGAGAGTAAAAAATATTGTTGCATATGGCCTAGGGAGGGGAGATGGGTAAGTTTTTGTGAGTTATTGCGTCATGAGGCTTATGGGCAGCACCCTTTCAACTGGCATTGACGATATTTAACTTCCGGCTAGCAGATTATAAGGCGTTCACCAACCACGTTTGGTTGTATTTGTATGGGATCTTTTGATATGGTCTAACGACAAACTTTTTGACTTTTGCCGATATTTTAAGAGTTTTTCAATAGTTTTGAACTTTTGCCGATATTTTAGATGTTATTCGATACTTTTGGACTCTTACCGGTTTCTTGGAAGGTTCCGATACTTTGGACTTCTAACAAAAGAACCAACCAAAATAAGACAAGAATTTTAGTTATAAAGATATAAAATACAATTCCATTGGCGTAATTCCTATGCCTCTAAAATGTTCTGTATCAAAATTATAAGGTTGTCCCATAATTCTTGCAGGATTTGAATTTGCCGCCATTTGTGCGGTAAAGTAATGCCAATTAAAAAAAATAGAAACAGTTTGACAGCTGAAAGTTCAAGGTTAGTAAAAATGAAGAGAAAATTTAACACTACCTTAAAGAAATTCAGCAATATTATTGAGCAATAGTTAAGCAGTTTTTTAGCTCTCAAAAAAAGTTGCAAGTTTCAAGTTAGGTTCTTTGTCAAAATGACACAGATTTGTACTCAAAAATCAATGCGAGAAATCACATTTGCGGTCTTGAGCCAGTTTAATAAAGTTAGGTACAAGCTGTGTCCTTAAGATGGACTGCCGTTAATTTTGAGCTGTATTGAACCTTAAAAATATCATTTTTGAAAACTCTTCGACAGATGCAGTTCAATATGTTTGCAAGAAAATGTCTTCCTACATGTCTACTGTCTTCTTTTGGAATAAAGGCCCTGAAAGAATGAACAACTACGCAGGATTTAAAAAATCACGACAAATTTTCTATTTCTGCAAAGTTTTTGAATTTTTCTGCAAATTTCTTCCTAAGACCTCACATCAAATTTTAAAAAACTAGAAAGACTAAATATTTCAGAAATATTTAGATGTTTTCATATTCAAGGATTGTTGGAAAGTGAATAAGTTCTTGAAAAAAGTAATTTTATCCGCATAAAAATATATTTTTTAAATAATTTATTTAAGTAAGTAACTTAAGCTTCAAAGTATTTTTTTATGGTCCAGTTTTTTGCGGTTTGCGGTCCGGATTTTGACCGCGGTCAGCCAGTTGCCGGCCGCTCATTTAAGGTATTCCTTCTAAGCTCGTAAAACGGTCAAAGTTCACATTGTTTTTGACACATATTATGAGTTCACTAGGTTTTTGAGGTACTTACACGTTTTAAGAAATACCCTCATTGTTTTGTTCGAAGTTATTTTAGATTTTTACCGGTTTTCCGATACTTTAGGGCTTTTGTCGATATCTTAGATGTTTTTTGCTACTTCCTGAACTTTTACCGATTTCTCGAAGCTTCCGATACTTTTAAGATTTTGTCAATATTTTGGATATTTTTAGATACTCTTGATTTTTGGCAAATTATCTGGTTCTAATTAGTTAGCTCTTTGTTTATCGGTCTATTATATAAATGTTAAAATGTTAAAGCAGACTTATACTTGACGCCATTTGCAGATTTATTGGTACATTCACATTATGACATTACTTTTGCACTGCCTTGTACTTCGGTTCTTTGACCTTAAATAAGTGGAATTAGGTATTTACAAAATCGCAACGTTTCGTTCTGACCAATTTTCTATATACTTCATGGTTTCTTACGTTAAACGTAATATCATCTTTATAACTTCTAATCTGGTTTTGCAGAAAACATGACCTGACACAAAAAACCTTCTTATAGCATATTCGTGTTTAGGAGATCAAAATAAACTTAAAACACTTCTCAAACCTCTTGGGGTTTTTTTGACACAGTTTAATCATTCCAGTGATAATGCAGAGCATCTACAAAATGTTCAATGTTGTAATGAACAAATTCAGTAATTTTTCATTTTATTAAATTTAATTTATTGTCAAATATTTGTGCAAAATTAATCCTTTTCATAAACCATTCTACTTGCTAATTTTGTAATAGAGCAATGCTTGAATACATTTTCATACCATATGATATTAAATTATCAGCCCTGCATTCAGAGCCAACCTCTGCTACTTCGGTAGAAATTTTATCACTTCCGTTTTCTTTTTCACGGCCGAAGAGATATACAAGTGCTGAAAATTGTTGCAGAAATAAAAGTATATTCAAAAGAAATTTGGTAAGTTTTCAGAAATCCTTACACCATTGTGGTAAATTTTTATCAAATTTCAAAATAAGTTTCATGCTCAATTTGCGAAACGCAATATTTTGCATAATTATTGTCTAAAATATGACTAAAAGTTTTGTACCATATTTCTTTAGACATAATTCGATGATCTTCAATTTTATTCACCAAATTACATTTACATGTAATTATATTTACTCTCAATACTGTACAAGCAGCGTGGTTTGGCAAATTTGGAAATCCAAAATATCAGTAATTTACTGCTCTACGAGCAACCAAAGATAATATTTTATTGTCAAACGTCGACACAAAAATATCAGCGATCGAACTCTCTGCAAAAGGTAAAATTTCCTATAGGTTTGCACAAATATTAGATAATAAATAATAATCCCCAATTCCAGATTTTTCTAATTTGTACCAGCATTCAGAAAAACAAGTTAAATTGCATAGTCATAAAAATTTCGAAAGGCGCACCGTGTGCCTCCAACATTTCTGTTTATCACCAAGGTATGTTGAGAATCGCCTTGGATCGATCTCAGCAAAAAAAAAAAAGCACTTGGTGATACATAAGGAGAAACAGCTATTCTTTTGGTATAATTTTGTTTTGCTGGCATATACACATTCCAGAAATCAGTATAACTGAAGCGGTAATCGGAGCGTCATCAGAAGCATAGACAAAAATCGCGTTAAAATTGTTAAAAAGTTAAATTCGTTTTTATGAAAACCCACACATTACATTGTGGAGTGTCCGAACTGGCTAGAAGAAGTGCAAGTGGTGACTCAGGCCGAGATGAATGACTTATGCCCTTATAATTACTGTCAAACAGGCTTTCAACTTTCCAATTCAAATTAAAATGCTGCATTTTTGCAGAAACTTTTGATTTATAATTTTAAAGTTGGCTAAAAGAGGCATGTCACCTCGTGATTCTGCCCAAAAATTTTTCTCAATATACTGAAATATAAATGTATATCACTTTAACCAAATTGCATCAATATGATAAAAACGTTGCACCTAAGAAGTTTTGCCCAATTACACATATCTACATGAATTACATTAAGCAACAAGAAAAATACTTCGGTGTGAACTTGTCCTTCGGCAATATTCATTCCCATTTGCACCTGTCCAATATTGGTTTATTCGGTTTACAAAACAGCAATCCAACCAAGAAATTGCAAGAGGTCCTTCAGCCTTTGAGTTCACTGTGAGAAAAACATACATTCAAATAAGTATTTGTATGTATATAAAAATGTATGCACATGCATTGGTGTTTGTGTGCGTAACTGTAAAATAAAACAAATTGCATTTTCTGTAAATCAGCAACGACAGTTCCTTTGGTCAACAGGAGCACGGATGTATGTACAACAGTCCATTTCGGTTGCCACGTGTTGGGCTGCAACATTTTTTGGTCAAATCAAAATGCATGGTTAGTTAGATACATAAAATTTAGTTTTGAAATTCAAATCCTTTTTTTCTTTTGCTGCATACGTTCTTCCTTTTTGCTAATTGCTAACAAATTTACATATCTCGCTTGTTTGCGGCAAGATTGTCATAACTCAAAATAGCCAAAATTTCGAGAATTATATTATTCCTTTGATGAGAACAGTGGGGGGGCCGATTGACTACATTTCTAGATAATAACAGAATGATTTTAAAATCTTTACATATAATTTAAAAAAAAATGTATTCACTTGGTTTGAGAGAGGGGCCGTTAGCCCCCATGCTCCCCTTGGATCCGCTACTGGATGAGAAACATGCTAATTGACAGAATTGATACTATTGACATGCCAGAAACAGATTCTCCTTCAAGTTATCACGATCTCTTTTTTTTTCTAATAAGAGTAAGGTGTAATATTGTCACAACTTAAAATTTGTCATTATTTCTAAAGTTTGAGCATTATTATCATTTTACACAGCAAAAAACATGAATGTCAATTCATTTCTGCGCACTGAACTCAAAAAAATTTTTTGAGTTATGACAGTCTTGCAGCAAACGCCCGACATTTACATGTATGTATGCAGATGGAAAAAGCAAAATTAAAAGGATGGATAACTTTTATAATTGCAAAGGACATATTCTTTTGTAACTTGAATTTTTTTGCAAAAATTTTAGAGCAAAAATTTTTGTATTAGAGAGAAAGCATAATTTAGAGATATTTCAAAAATGCAGAAGCTTCTTTAATAAGGAAGCAAAGCAACAAAACTGTATCCTTGAAGTTGAAAGCACATACTTTTTCTCTTACAAAAAATTCTGATTTTTGTTACCGATTTCTTTACCATTCAGCTGCCGAGTAACTTTTTCGATTATCCTAATGGATTATTTTTATTAGGCTTCCTAAAGCAATAACTTCGACTACACATAGTACTTTTTTGCTTTGTGTATTTTTATTTCCCTCCTTTTTGTCCACAAAAAATTTATCAGAAAACTTTTCTACCACAATAACATCGCATAAATTAACTTAAAGGATATTTAACTGAATTAGTTTTACGCACAAGCACACAAGGATTAAGATAAGGCAGCAATTCCATGTGTACCAAACTGCTTAGAGATTGTAAGCACTCATATACAGTACAGTGGTGGACATAGAAAATCATACAGTAATAAAATATTAATAAAAATATTTCCAAATGTACTCTTATGTTTGATGCATGAGTTTAAAATCAGCCTTAACTGAAAAATAGAACCTTATAGAATATAATTTGTATTTTTCTGTAGGGAGAGGGAGAGCAGAGAGCCAAAATAAATCATCTCCATGGAGTACGAGGCTTTGAGAAAATATTCTTCAAGACATTTCTAAACAAGAATTCTTCTTCGAGCATATCTTAAAAACAATCTTCCGACTGTAAATTTTCCTTCCGGATTCTATTAAACATATAATGGAATAAGATTAGAGAGATATTTTATAATTTTTCTAAAATTGGTCAAAAAAATTAAAAAAGGTCCAAAAATTTTTAAAAAATAACACATATTCTTTCGACGATTCAGCTTTATGAACTTTTTCGTGAGATGCCTTGCTTTTTTCTACTACTGAAAAAAGGCTTTCACGGCTTTACTATATTGTTAATAACTTTTGAAGAGTGCGCATACATTTTATATAATTTTCTAAGAGGTAGAGAAGTTGCATAAAATTCTATTTGTTCATTTAAATTTAGAAACTCAATAAAAAATTATAAAATTTTGATCCCAAAAAAATTCCATTTATACCCTGGTCAATGCTGAACATAAATATAAGTCTTACTGGTTGCTAAAAAAAAATTTATTTTTTTCGAAAGCCTTTTTACGTTAAAATTCTGAGGTGGTCCATTTGAGAAATTTTTAACCAATAAACAAAATGATGTACAGTGTACACGGTCTGCTCGAACTTGCTTGAAATGTAATCTTCTTACGCTTTAGAATTCCTTTCAGATTCTGAGCCTACAATTCTCAAAGATACTCGTAATAAAAACGAAAAATCAAAATCTTCCCATGATAGACTCTCAGGTAAATATACTTTGAACATTTTTGTTGCTTGAAGCCTCTCTGTATTAAAATTTTTGAGTTATCCTTGCTTCAAAGTGCAAAAATGCTGTTTTAAAGCACATGGCGCTCTACCAGAAAATGGTATAATTTATTTTTACCAAATTAAGTATAGACAAAATCTTTCTTATTAAGTAAGCCTCACCTTCCAACTTTTTAAATTTCACTTGTGCGAAATAACGCTTGCACTGCAGAGTTATGTAAATTTTGCTTGTATGGGATATGCCACGCCCTCTTGTCCGAGTCGTAGTTTCTGCTTATAGCTTACATTTACTGTTCTTAGAATCTCAGTAAAATTTTGTTGGATTATCTCAAGAAACGCTTTCAGTATAACGTTTTGAAGCTTTTGCTTATAAGAGAGGTGCCACACCTTCTTGTCTTAATTCACCCAGTTTTTGTTCAGAGCTTAAAATTACTATACCTAGTATTTATATGTATTTTAGTTGCTTTATCGCGAATAATGCACAAAATATTGCGTTTTGAATATAATTTTTGTATTGGCAGTAGTCGTATTCGTAGACTGATTTTACTCATTTCCAATCCAATGAGTTTACTTTGACGGCGGAGGCAGTACACCAAAGGTCATCGAATTGTTTTGCTCCCAATAAATATTAAAATGATTTCCTCCTTCTCTGTGTTACAAACGGAATGAAAAGGGAATATACCCGGGGTGTAGGGTATAAAAAGTGTTAGAATCTCTTTTGTGGAGAATTATAAGTTCTACAAATAATACTGATTTGCAATAAAGAAAAAGTCATATTAATTTTTCAATTGAATGCATTCTTACAAATATATGCCTGGTTTTCTGTGTCCGTCACTGTATATAAATGCACATACATATTCTCGTATGCGCATACAAAAGGCTAACTGGTATGGTTCATATTTCGATATGAATTGGCATTAATATGTTACTTGGACTCACGTTCATCAATTGCTTATTAAACGATAATCCTTCACAATCAAATCAAAGTTATATCTAATAAAATTCACAAGCAATGAATATTGTTTAGCGAAATAACTCACGATGCTATCAGTTCTATTTTTGATAGGATATTCTGTTGAAAAATCTGTCCTTTGGTCATAAAAATATTTATATTTGAATCCACAGTTGTCAAGCTTAATAAACAGTAGATATAATTAATATTCACTAACAATGTGGGTGTTGCCACGCCTCATAAACAATAAAATTCAATATATATTTGAAATAATTTGCCGCATAAAGGTGGGATTTTGTACCAGACTGGTTCTGATTTATATAGAAAACATAAAAGTGGCTTGGAATATCGTTTCTCCGTCCTCCATGTACAATTTGATCCATTTCATTGAAAATTTGGTTGTAGTACAGGCAAATTTGCATAAAAATCGTATTTAATTTCAATGTTTAGGAAAAAAATAAAAACCTTAGTTACACCATTACAAATAAAATATCAAAAGTCCCCATTGATCCCATGTGAGCTAAGAAAGTTATTCAATGTCAAATGTCACAAAAAATAGTTTTTTGGAAATATCTCGCTAACCGTATTTTTTAGAAAAAAATATTGGTGAACAATATCGTAGCTTATATTACGGTTTATATTTAAATCGCGTATGAGAGTAATGATGTGATATTTTTAAATTGTGATAACTCATGAATGGTGAGTCGCATGTAGAAAGAAAAATTACTTGTTTATAGTGAATTGCTTGCTATTCAAACTACATTTCTATATTTCTATTTGATTTCTAGTTAATGGGATATTTTATGAAAGTCCTGAAGATTAAAAAGAAATCCGTTTTTGAAAAATATCAATCTAAAATAAAATGTAATCAAAAAAATCTCCTTACAAAATTCTTGCGTCATTACCATTTTGTTTTGGAAACAAAGCCAATTGGAAATAACACCAGAGTTTTGTATTGAATATATTTTTATTTTTTTTTTGGCTTCTGGGGGATGATAGATGATTGCACCTGGGGGGCGTCTGAAATATAGGGTTAAGACTGATTTTCTGACTTAATTTACAAATTAAATTTTATTGGGTCACCCTACCGTTTTGGAGGAAATATTTTTATGAGAAAATTTTAGCTAATTGTATGAGCTTTCTAAGGATGTTTTTTATTTATAGGGTTTAAAAGGATCGCGAAATGTTCTGAATCTTAAAAGTTGATCATTTAAATTTTTTTTTCATATTTTTTGACTTTGGCGGCCATTTTAATATGAAAAAATTCCTATTAAAATAACATTTTATAATTATTTTTGGAATTCTAGTCAAGTATCCTTTAATTCCCCAGTACATTTTTTATACCAATTTTTTATTTGAGGTCGGAAAAAAATACTTTCTACGTAACACACGGATTACTCGCATGCGCTATGCTGCATATGCTGTGCACATTCCATGGACTGCCTTTATCTACTGGAGCCTTTAAATGAATTGTTTTTAAAAAGTATTTTTTTCTAACCTCAATTAACGAAATGGGTATGATGAGTGTACTACTGAGTTGAAGAAAATTTAACGAAGGTTCAAAAAATAATTATAAAAGGGTATGTTAATAGACCTTTTTTTGTACTAAACTGCACGGCATAGTTGAAAAATAGCGAACAAAATTTTAAAAATCAACTTTAAAGGTCCAGAACTTTGCGAAACCCTTTAAATCAAAAATAATTTTTTAGAAAGCTCATATAATTAGCTAAAACTTTTTGATAAAAATTTTTTCCCTAAATTGTTAGAGTGACCCAATAATATTTCTTTTATAAAACAAGTCAGGAGATCAGTTTTAACACTATAACTCCTAAGGGGTACATTTTAAAAGGGTGCAATTTATTACAGATCTAAGCTTGTGCTAAGTTTTATAATCTCAGCGAGGATTCAACTATTATATAGATACGTATATATTTCTGGGAAAAGTGCTCCGGTGCGGTTTGATTCCGATACAAATTGTCACACAGTTTGTAAAGTGAGCTTCGGGGGAAAGCATAGAGGTAAAAAACAACATGTGCTTTCGAATAAAGTTCAATTAAAAACTTTTCTGTCAAAAATCCTGTCTTTTAATATAAAACTCTGTAAAATGGTAGTTTTTAGTCAATTTTTCCTGTTGTTTTGGTTCAAGAGAACTGGGAGCGCTACGGAATATAAAATGAATAGGTATTAAAATCCAAAAATCTTTTACTTTGTTTTAACTTGCTTCATTGAAAATAAAAATGTACGAGTAATTTGCAGTCAGTGCAATAAAAAAAACGACAGCAATTTATTCCAATTAAACAACAACTTAAATTTTAAAAGATTTCAAAATGCATTAAATTGCAATTTTAAGATAATTTTACAAAATAGCACACACACAGAGAGAGGTGTGTACAGTGTGCACACATATACATTTAAAATATAAGATAAATTGCATTATCAACAACAATGATGACGATGATGATGATGTCTGTGTGCATTCGATTAGAAATATAAACGATAGAACAACAACAACAATGCAAACACTATGATAACAACAAAAACATATAGTATTACAACAACTATATATAAGTATGTGCAATAAAAAGAGCAACTACAACAACAACAACAACAAATATTGTGCAATATATTTACATTATTTGAATGATTTATGTTTTATTTTCACATATTTTGTGCATTAAAATTGTGTGCATTGCAAAAGGCACAGCATACTTTTAGGCGCGCTGAAGTAAGCGCCATGTGGAGTGAAACGTTTGTAATATATGGAGTGGAGTGCGGGTATGATAAGAATGTTTTTTGTTCATTTTATTTTCGCTGAAAGATTGCATGTGGAGATATTTAAAGTAATTTAAGGAAACATGGGTATTGGTAAGAAGGACTCTTAAAACAATATCTGAATCAATTTTTTTGTTTCGTTCCGAGAAAAACCAATGGAGCGCTTTTGGTTCTACAAGTTTTTTTTATAACATTTGTTTCATCACAAAATGGATACCCAAGTTTGCTTCTAAAATGATGACTATATTCTTATTAAAATTTTTGCGTTAAAAAATTATAAATTTTTTTTTTTTTGCAGTATAAATAATATAATCAATTAAAGTTTTCCAATTACGCGGTCGGAACAACGATTTTTTATTCAAAAGCAAGGCATCTTACGAAAGAAGTGAAAATTCTCATATTCGTCCAAAGAATTTTTCCAGAATTGTTGAAACTTTTTTTTTTTTTTTTTTTTTCAACCAAGTTTTGAAGAATTATAAAATGTTTCTTTCCGCACGCGTCTTAAGCGCATTTGAGGTACAAATGTAACTTTTTTAAGAAAAATCATGCTAGACCAATTGATAGCTCATTTTGAAGGTAAAAAGTAGTACTAATTGATGCATTTAAAAGAAAAGAGCAAAATAATTTCGTGCGTCTTCTATACAATCTCAAAAAAAGTGTTTTTAAACATTTTTTGCAAATTTTGGGTTGAAGAAAGTGATTTTTTGATCTTTGGCCTTGAATAACTTAAGACGCAGACACGAGACTTTTGAGACTACTTTTAGAACACTATAATGAAGGTGTATACCAGTTTTCGGCTTATTATCTCTCATTCCGAGGTAAAATCATTATTTGACTGGCCTTAATAGCGTAAGCTGCAGATTTAGAGCTCGCCGCTACGCAGTTAAATAGGTAAATTTGGTATAAATAGTGCCGGGCAGTCCTATTTCCTTTTGAACTTAAGAACTCAAATATTATACGCTTCTAATAAAAAAAAAATAAAAAAATTTTCTCATTAAGAAAGCATAAAAAAAGGAAATTGTTTATTTAACCCCTTGAGACCGATGGGGTCACATAGAACCCCAAGTATTCTTTCATACATCACTATTTTAATTAAAATTAGTATCAAGGAGTACTCTAATGTTATTGACATGCTCTAGAGAGTTGTTCAGTATAGTCTAGACTTACATTTTATTTCAATTGTTTGGAAAAATACGGAACGGTTTTATAGCTTTGACCACAAATGGTACAATTTTTGCATTGTTTTTGATTTTGAGGCCCAAAACCTAATTTTTTCGGGTTAGTTTTTTGAACGCTTTCCTTCCTTTAGTCTACATCTACAACTTCGTAAAAGATGGCAAAACAAAATCTCAAATGGTTTACGACTTATAGCCGTGGCAACTTTGAAAAATCAGTTTTGAAGCAATTTTTATAGTACTATAAAATTCGACCTGGAGCCAAACAAGCGAAACACATGTAGGGTTTTACTAGTAACATTATGGGCCTTCAGAAACAGCATTCAAAAAATTTTTTGGATTTTATTTGTTGCACTGTGTAATATGACTCCACCATTTACGGCTATAAGGGATTTTTCCGGACCTACTTTTTTTTCTTAATTTAAACACAAGAAAACTGAATCCGAAGTTCATTTTTCAATATCTACAATGGTCTAGGCTTCGGTCTCAAGGGGTTAAAAACTTACAAAAAATAACAAAATAAAAAAAAAAAAATTTTTTTATTTTTTTTTTTAAATTTGATATTTATTTATATGCCTGCAAAATTTCATTTAGTTTGGGTAAACAGTTTTCATGAAATAAATTTTAAAAATTTTAGTTAAATCAATTTTGAATTATATAAAAAATTATGTAAAAAATCAAATTTTAAAAATTTTAAAATTTTTTTGTATAAGGAATGTTTACTAATAATATAAGCATTAGATTCAGGTTATTAGAATTAAATTTCAACAACAAGTGGAATTTGGGGTACACACTTGGCGTGATTTGTCTCATTGCAATTCTGATGCCTTTTTTCAAAAACTGCATAAATCTTAAGTGTTGGTTTTTTTCATAGTTCAATCACTAGCAAAATGGCCATGTCGGATAAAAATTGGTGCTTGTTCAACAAAATTAGATACTAAAACCTTTTTTTACATAATTTGCCTGCACTAATAGTAAAATATCTAAATACGGGAATCTTCTTCTTTTTTTGTAGGAACTTAATTTAGTGGGATGTGCTAGAATACGAACCTTTGCAGAGACCGTTCTTTTTCTGTTGTCAAAGATGTTTTCTATTGCATTTAAAAGAAATTGTATTCTTATATGCTAACAAATTGTATCAAATAAATGAAAAATAAAAATGAAATTACTAATTTAAATGATGTTCTCATGCTTTTTTACGCTTTTTTAGTGGAAAGGAAAGACCAATAGGCGCTTTAAAGATATCGCAGAAAAAAAGTTGTTTTCATTAAGTGTGGGTGATATGGTGGCATGCCACTTTGAAAAATCTCGGTATTGAGTTTCCAGACAAGTGGACCGAGAAGCAGATGGCGAGCATGGATTCGTACAAGAAATGCATGCTTGGCAAATTAGCAATGTCAATAAGGGCTAGAAACTACGTCCCCGTTGGTCTGCAAAACAATTGATCTCGAATTGACGCCGAAGACAATCAAGTCTGATTTCAGGGCAACAGGCATGATGCCCTTCTATCCAGACGTTTTAATGACGCTGATCTTGTTGAAGCCGTTGAGCAGAGTTTGTTGAATTGTAAATCAATGTTTCCAAAATAAATTAATTTAGTTTTCTTCTCCATTTGATTGCGTTTAACTTCATGTTTTCCCATTTTTAGCCTATTTTCTAAGGGTGCCCACAACCGAACTAAAAATTTTTTTTTGTCAAAAATGTTCACTTCACTGTTTTTTTGATATAATTTTTCCAACTAACGAAACCAATTTACTTTCTTCACCAATAGTTAGCTAAGGTCTTTAGCTTTCTATTGATACTTATATATACTTATGTATAATATACATTTGGTCAAAAGTCATGAGTCGAAAACAAAATCGTGCCCACACGCAGAAGTCTTCCCCTTATAAAGATAAGTTATACAGAAAAATTATTGTAAAAAGAAACTATTCAGGGTGTTACCTTTGACCTGGCCAAACATGAAATATCTTACACTGCAATATTTTGAAAATTTTGTTTGTCCGAATTCACATAGCTTTTGCTCAGATCTTGCACTTACTGTTCCCAGTGTCTAAGTGAAATTGGGTTGGATTATCTCGAAAAACGCTTTCTTTATAATATTATGGAACTTTTGCTTATATGGGAGATGCTACGCCCTCTTGTCCGTGTTCGCGTAGTTTTTGCTCAGAGGTTGCGCTTACTGAGAGGTGGCGTTGTCGTGAAAAATACTTCCAATAAAATTGCATTTCGAATATATTTTTTGTATGGGCGGTAGGCCTGTCCACTGATCAATATCGCTTATTTCCAACAAATCGAATTAATTTTGACTACGAAGACAGTGTACCGAATTTCAAGAAATTATCTATCTCCCAAAAAATATTAAAATGATTTCAACAGACAGACAGACATCGAGACAGACGGCTATAGCTATATCGACTCAGAAGGTGACGTTTCCATACCTGCCATGAATATACCCTTGGTGTAGGGTATAAAAACAGTTAACAATTTTTAAAATACCACATGTTAATAAGGTTGGGAAATGTTGAAAAATTATTAAAAAAATTCTAAGATATCGACAGACTTAGTAAATTTTAAATGGGCTACGAATATTGCTAAGAAAGATTTGAAAAATGTTAATTTTCTAAATCCTAGCAGCTTCATAATGTTAAGTGTATTTTCATTAAATTTTAAAAGATTACTTAGATGAAATATATTCCGCATACATAGTTTCTAGTATCTATAACTTTTGGAAAAAGCAAGAATGAAATATTTTTGCATAAATTTTGTATGAAACTTTACTTTCGCATACATTCTTCTTTTTCTTTGGATTTTTATTAAAATGCATATTGCCAGTGTTGCTAAGTGCTTTGGATAATTCATTTTTATTAAAATCTTGAAAGTCAGAATGAAAAATGCTATCATCAACAATTTTATTATAAAAGACAACATCAACATTGTTGCAATTGTGTTCATTATTATTATTATGATTTTTAGTTTTGTTGTTGTTGTTGTTGTTGCATTTGATTATTCATGTTGTTGTCATCAAAGCAAACAAACTTTTTGCTTTGCATTTTGCTAACAACAGCATAAATATTTTGTACAATCAGAAAAAACAATGAAATCACCAAAAATGTCTATGGCACAAGAAATTGCACAATATTTCTTAAAGTTTGTGCTTTGGTGCTCTTAAGACATAATTTTGTTCTGAAAGTTTAAAAGTTTTGCAGAGTAATTTGCACTGCTCAAAGGCGAAGAAAACTGCATAGATATGATATTTAGGTATATATAGGCTTAGGTTCATATCTATTGATTAGGGTGTTCTTAACTTAAAATTTCTATTTCAGGCAGAGGTAAATCTTTTCAATAAAAATTTTACGTTTTTCTTTCTTTTAATTTTTCAAAAGTAATGTCGTAAAGTAAATTTGCTGCCATTTTCTTAGAAAAAGAATGCTTGGCTCTGTTTTCAAGGAAATGGTTAAAATGAAGTACTGCAATATGTTTCAAAAAATCTGAGTGTTTGAGTAAAATTCGGTAAGGTTTTCCTTAAAAAATCTTTCAGTATAGCATTTTGTAACTTTCGCTTATATGGGAGGTGCCACGCCCTCTAATCCTACATCGCCTACTTTAAGCTCAGAATTTACGATTAATGTTTTTCGTGTTTGAGTGAAATTTGGTTGGATAATCTCAAAAAACACTTTCATTATATAATTTTGAAACATTTGCTTATATGGCAGGTGCCACGCCCTCTTGTCCGAGTTTACCCAGATCTTGCGTATAGCTTGCATTTATTAATCCGAGTGTTTGGGTGTAATTTGGTTGGGTTATCTCAAAAAATGCTTTCCGTATAACATTTTGATACTTTTGTTTATATGGGAGGTACCACGCCCTCTAGTCCGAATTTGCCTAGTCTTTGCTCAGAGCTTATACTTACTTTTTCTAGTATTTATGTGTATTTTCCTTCTGTTATTGCAAATAATGCTCTTATTATTGCATTTTGAATATATTTTTTGTATGGGCGGTAGGCGTGTTCGTTGACTGATTTCGCTCATTTTCAATCCCCTGAGTTAGCTTTTACGACGAAGGCAGAATACCATATTTCATTGAATTATGTGGCTCAGTTTTCCCAAAAAATGTATTTCCACACACACCCAGCCTGCCAGCCAGCCAGACAGACAGACGGACATGGCTATATCGACTCAGGAGGTGACGCTGATCAAGAATATATATACTTTTTCATACCTGCCACGCCTCCTTCTCTGCGTTACAAACGGAAGGACAAAGTGAATATACCCTGGGTGTAGGGTATAAAAATGCTAAGTTTTGGGTAAAAAATAAACGAAATTAAGCGTTTTTCGTTTTTTACTCGGCATGGGGGGCTTAAATTAAAAAAAAACATAAACAAAGTCGATTTATTTTTCATCAAGGAATTTGCTTGAATTTTTTCAGAATTTTGGAACTGTTTTGTGGCCTTAATGAGCAACTTAAGCATTTTTACCCATTCTGTCGCCACGACCCACACACAATTTTTCTGAATTTTACTCCAGAATATTTTGAAATGTACGCCGTAACATATCTAATACTTCTGAAATATGTGCTATATGTGCCAAATATTATCGGAAATCTCGATTTTCACAAAATTTTCAGATAAAACTACCTGTTGACACCCCCTCAGGTCGAAATTTTTGTATACCTATCGGGAACATCATTTTACACATCTAGGAATATATTCCACTGCATTTGGTTATTGAAAATGAAAAAAAAATTTTCTTAAAACCTGGGTCATGTAAGGGAAGATTATTATCGGTTATGCCCATGTATATTTCTTGAAGAAAATAAGTATATTTGAACATGATTAAAGTTAAATAAATGTTAATATGTATGAAATGTAGAAACTGGACGTTTTTGATGGTTGTATAATGAAATATATAATTTTTCAAGTTAGCACGGAATAAGGTGCACGCAAGTACGGAATTAGGTTCAACGCAAAATTTGAGTCCGTAACCAGGGATAAATTCAATGTTCCTTAAAATATAAAAATTTATTACAATATCAGCATTATGATGCTCAAATTGAGTTACAATCTACTACGGCTAAATCAATTGTTATAAGAAATCATATTTCCGGTCTTTGAATTGAGTTGTATGGCTAGGAGCCATTCTAAATGTGGTGACCACCTTAACATGCCGTAATTCGGTACACATACCTTAGGTACTACAAAAAAAAAATTTTTGGATTTTTGAAAGCAAAATTTTTTGCAAGGGCAAAGTCTTTATTTTTCAAGAAAATTTGGGTATTCATTCTGTGAAAAAAAAAAAAAAAAGTTATGAGCAAAAAAAATTTCTTTTTTCTTGCGAAAATGGGCCTTCAGGAGAATCAAGAGTGCTCTCAGGTTTCCTTCTATCTTTTTAGATGGTATGAAGATGAACCTAAATTTCGACCCAATCTTGTGTACATATGTGCCTCTAGTTTTTAATGAACTTTAGAATACTCATAGTTCTGTGGACAAAATGATCATACAAACGATATTTGGGAAGAAATTCTTTTATTATCTTTGTTAAGAATTCTTAATGATGGACCAACTTTGCGGTTCTTTCCAGAGAATATTGGGATCATTCTTGAGCTTTTTATTTATTCTTCAGGAGTGTCTTCTCTCTGAAAAAAGATTATCAGAAGAGTGCTTATGACTTATTTGGCTAGCTGGGGTATTTGTGCAAAAAAACGTGTATAATACGTACGAATATATGTATGCTAAGCAATAAGTTATATGAAAACAACTTCTCAAACTTTTTAATAGAAAATTTCTTGAGCTACAATATATTGAGAAACATTTTTCTATGTAATTCATCCTTGTTGAGATATTTGGAAAAACTGATTTTCTTGACCTTTGACCTTGAATAAATTTCCTTTTCAAACGTAATTTTTGACGACTAAGATAATTGTGGTGAAAAAGTTCACTCGGAATTATTTCGCGGAAAAATTCTTATTTTTTCTACTTGGTTTTCATTATAACGGGGATTCCCCATTATCAAACTATTGTACTAATATTGAAGTATAATGAATATGTATTGTGCTACTTAGTATGAAAAGAGATACGTAACTGAATGTTTTCATTGAATTCACTGGTATCAAGTTTTCGTACAAATTATTATAAAAATTAATTTTCGTGAAAAAATAAAAAATCGTATCACATTCCCAAAAAAGTTAAAACTAGGAACACCCTAGCAAAGTTTATTTAATACACTCGTACATGAATCAGTAACGAGTAATATAAGTATGTATATATGTAATTGAACTTTAAAACAAGTGCTTTTTAAACTTTACTATCGTAAGATCGTTGCAGGCGATGTAAAGGTTGCCAACTGATTTTGAAACAAAATTGCCTATTTTTAAATTCTATGCTAAATATTTAATAGTCAGGTCTTATCGCCTATTTTATCACCCACATTTTTTGACCAATAACATATTCATATATGACAAATTACATCAAAATTGTTTGAAAAGTTTGCGAGCTATGCACAACATTTTGAAAAGTTTGATCGTTAAAAGTGGGCTGGGCACTTATTTGATAACACTCATTCTTCAGCCAACGCAAATTATCCAGTTTCGGCAACTACATACCTAATTCCATTAAAGTATCTTGTGTAATTTGCGAGATATAATAAAATGTAACGAAAAGTGACGCGATCGTAAAACTTTACCCCAAACGTAAGCAACAAAGTTTTACTAAAACCAGTGTAGAGCACTCATGTTTGGCACCTGTCTACCAAATTTTATTCAAAAAGCTTGTATTGTTCGCACGATATAACGAGATGTAACGAAAAGTTACGTGGCATTGTCATGTTACCTGAAGTGCGTGCAACAAAAAAGTTTTACTTCTAAAATATGTTTCTGATGAAAATTCATCAACTTATTAGAAGTTGGTTAAGGATTTTTAATAAAAAAAAGCCGAACTCTGTAATTGAAACTTTTGTGCAGAGTCACTGGACAATTCAGCAAAACAATAAGACACTGTAGATCAAATGCTTGCTGAGTTCGCTAGAAACTTAAGGTCCTTAGTCTCGGAAATAAAGTGTCTAACAGATGATTTAAATTTGACAAAAACTGCCTATAACTGGAATCGAAAGTTCAAATTGCATATATCCGGCAACCCCGAGACAAGGAATGCAAAATGACAACAACTAGAACTGCTACATCCTTAAAGTTCATCATCATATAGATGCTGCATGTAGCAAAACAAAGTAACGCAACCACATCGACCAATTTAGAATATTTTTGTGAAAAGAATTTACAACAAGCAGCGAGTGTTGCTGCCAGTGTTGCTTCATTTTATGCTTTTGCAAAGGCCATTTTTGTCTTGCGTTGTGGTTTTCATGTAAGTAGTTGATGGTTTCGTTCAAAAATCTGAAGAATAAAGAATATTTTCATATGGCTGGTTGGTTAGCTTTCTTAAACGTTGAGTGTGTATGTAGATCTTGACAAATATTCAAGTAATTGCGCCTCGAAATATGTTGCCCAAACATTTTTAAAATTAATTGCTTACCAACATCTTTAGAAACTTACGGTTATTGTTACATCAACAAAATTTGCCAAGTTTTTGTTCCAAAGTTTTTCATAGTACATGCCGCACAGTGGTCTATAAGAGAGCGCTAGCCGGTCATAACTCCGAAAATTTTTGTATTAAAAGCAATATTTTTTTTGAACCAATTTAAAATTAAATGTCTTGATAACATATTTCAAGTACCAGAATACCAAGAAATAATACCATTTTTGAGTTTTCGCGTGTTAAACATGATGAATTCAGAAAATGGTAATTTTTTTACAAAAATATGTGAAAATTTAAATCAATGTATCTTTAAAACTAAATAATCTTACGTCCTGAATCTTATGATGAAGATGATTTGATCTATTTTCTGAAGACTTCCGTACTTAGGTATTAGTTTTTTTTAATATAAAAAGGAAATACGGATCATCACAAAAAATCTCTAAATTTACGAATTTGGCACTCTGTCGCTAGATCATTTAAGTGTGTAATATGAGGTTCTCTGGCCCCCCTATCACTCCCCTTCATAGACTACGATGAGTTTTTCTTCAGTGACTTTTTTGTATTCTTGCAACGCTCCATGTTTACGTAGAACGTAAACCGTTTGTGTACGGCACAAGCAAATCGTTTTTGCTAACGGCCGCCAACACTGAAAGCGCTGCTGTCGCATTGAACGAAAACCCGAAGTGGGGTTTTCGTTCGATCGCCGCCATCGTCATTGATTTTCGACAAGTCATACACAAAACATAAAAAAGTTTACTTTAACATAAAATCACAAAATTCACTAAAAAGTCACGTAAATTCCCATACGTACCAAACCACACAACAGACGTCTCAACATACACTTAGTAGAACATCACAACGTTGGACAATATCAACACGGAGAAAAATCACCGCTGGACGGACTTTTGAAATCATCAGTGCAGCAGCCCCAATTACCATTTGATCTCGCTTGATCTACTGACAGCGGCGTGGGATTTGTATCTAACCAACACAAAGCTTTGTAGTTTTACATTTGTTAAATTATTAGTGAAAACCAATCATTAAAAACTTTATAACGTTTATGAAAAACCCACTAATCTTTTATTTGCATTAATCCAATTTAGTACTCCACCCTCCACTTAACATTCCAGTTTCGTAAAACTAATAACAACTAAAGTGTTTGAGCTAAAACAATACATACAATTCGATTTCTGATATATTATTAGCAGCCATCTATTTATTTGTTGAAAATGGGCGTGTTTGGGTCAAGGACACGCCCACCTTCTATACAACCAAAAATTTTAAATCATTATAACTTCGTAAATGTTTCAAGTAAAAAAATAATATTAAATATCTGAGTTATTATAGATAGCATTAAGTCACTTCGTGAAATTAAACGTAATCGGGTCAAGAACACGCCCACCTCCCATATAACAAAAATTTGAAATCGCCATAACTTCATAAATATTTAAGGTACAACAATAATATTTGATACAGTAGACCCCGCTTAATTGACCCCCTTTTAATTGACTTCCCCGGATAATTGAACTAAAAAAAGCCTTGTGAAACTGTCCTCATTGAAAAGGCACCCAAATCCCCTGTTAATTGATTCCCATTACACCTAGTTTTTTCCAAATTTATATGCTCAGCTATAAGTCTACTACGCACATACCCGTATTATGTATTAATTTTCTTTATTTTATTTTCAGGTGAATTGAAGTTCCCTTTATGTACCTAATGCACTTTTTAATGTATAATATACATAAATATTTTTTTATTCGTTATCTCCTTATGGAGCTTTTGAGTTAAAGAAATTCTTAATGCTTTGAATACATAAAAAAAACTTTAAATTAAAACTAAAATCGCCAAATGTTATTTTTTTCTATGCTTAATTGACTCACTCGATCAATTATCCGGTATTCTTTTAATTTATCAGTCGGATCAATTAAGCGGGCACCGTTTAATTGATTCCCCGGCTAATTGAACCAAAAAGTTTGCATTTTTCATCAAGTCAATTAAGCGGGGTCTACTGTATATGATTTAGTATAGATATCATTAATTTATTTGGTGAAAATGGGTGTGATCAAATCAAGGACAAGCCCACCTCCCATATAGGCCAAAATTTTGTCGTGATATAATCAATTTTTTAGAAAACTGTCCGCCATTTTGTTTACAAAAAAGATGATACCGAATTCGTAATCAGCGACCCCAAAAACTCCTTAAGCCACAATTTTGTCGTGATATAATCAATTTTTTAGAAAATTGTCCGCCATTTTGGATCCGCCATTTTGTGTACAAAAAAGATGATACCGAATTCGAAATCAGCAATCTCACACTTAACCACAATTTTGTTGTGATATAATTAATTTTTAAGAAAATTGTCCGCCATTTTGGATCCGCCATTTTGTTTACATAAAAAATGATACCAAATCCGAAATCAGCAATCTCACACTTAACCACAATTTTGTTGTGATATAATTAATTTTTAAGAAAATTGTCCACCATTTTGGATCCGCCATTTTGATTTTAAAAAAATCGTTTTCAGATTTTGAGTCAGCGACCCCCAAAACATAAAAACTAATATTTTTTTTTATAAAAAATAGCCAGGAAAGAGTTATGACCAGCTAGAATAGCATTCTAGACCACTGTGCGCCGCCAGCTTGCAAAATAATGGCCTTTGTTTGAACTTTTTTTTAAAATGAAAAATAAATTTTTTTTTACTTCTCCTCTGCCAAGTATTAACAATCATCTTTTATATTGCATTGCAAAAAATTTCACACTAGATGTCGCAATATTGTTGTGCACTGCTTGTTTATATTTTTTAATATTTTCGCCTCATATTTTTCACGTTGCCATCCTATGTCGGCAAAATTAAATTTTACACTAAAAAATATGTGCACGTTTTTTGCACTCGGCACCAATTTTCCCACTAAGGAGTTGAAGTGGTTCTCTTTCGGTTTAGACGACACGTGTGTACTCTACATATGTAAGTGCATTGGTAGGACATTTCCAGAGAAAACTTAAGTAAGTGTTTTTTCCTTCCCGTAATTTCTCCGCAGATTTTTCGTTATTTCTTTCAAATATTAGAGCGTTAGAGGGTTTTTCCAACTCGATGCCATATGCATACATCGTCCATATTCAAGTGAAAAACTCTTAGTCAGTGTTTTCTATTTTTGAGTTGTTTGGTATTATTAGTTCCAAATATTACAACTTTTCAACTGAAAAGACCCATTAAGCCATATCTCTGTTAAAATGAAAAAAAAACTAATAATTTCCATACAAAAAAACACAAAATAATTTGTTTTTAACTTTAAATTTCCAAACCTTGAAAAACTGACTAACAAAATAAAAGAAAATTGATTTTCTTTGGCGACTCGTTGTCCTCAGGATACTGACGTGATAAAAAAATCTAATTAAGGAGGTCCCAATCCAACATAAACTGCTATGAAAATACATGACAGAAAACCATGGTTTGACTAGACGGGGGGTAGAAAATAAACAAAAATGGACCACCGCAGATCCTGGCAACATCGAAATTTGGGTTTTCCTTTTCTGACTTCTCTAATATTTTTCAAATTTTCTATATTTTTTTAAAACATCGGAAATCTTCAAAATTTTTTCTTTATTTCCAAAGTGTTAGATATAACAAAATGTCGAGTGTAGGGCACTACAAAATATAAAATGAAAATAAAAGGAATGGCATCAATAAAAAAAATTCTTGTATTGCAAGTTGCATAAATTCAAAATGGCACCTGCAAAGTTTCCTTAAAACATTTACACAAATTCACACGTGAAGTTGCACAGTATTGCTTGAAATAACAAAATGAAGACTAAGAAATTTTCCGACATTTAAGAAGAAAAAAGAAAAATATTAATGTGCTTACAATTTATAAAATAATGTTTTCCTGTTTAATTGGTCCTTTGGGGCATTAACACAGAAAGAATGAGTGACATCGCATGCTGTCAAAGTGCGATATGACATATGTTTGTACGTATGTACTTACATAAATGCCTTTTATAAGCTTTTGACAGTTGGAGTGTGGTAATCACATTTACTTGGCAAAAGATGTAGAAAGTGGAATAAAACTTTGTACTAAAAATTTTTCAACAAAAATTTAATTAGCATAATTAATTGGGAAACAATTTTTCTCAGTATCAAGACAGAATTTTTAATTGTCTGACTGTTTACGCAAGAATACGCATAAACTCCCAAAAACCGGATTTAATTTCCTGCGATTGGCAACGCGAATTGTACCTATTGAAAATTCTTCAATTCATACCGCCATCTCCCTCACTCTCATGAGTATACGTGGTACATGTCAAACTCATGATTTTTTGGTTATTCGTTTTTCCATCGTGCTTAGCAGCGGCCGCCGTAATTTTCTTTAATATTTATTTTTGATACTTAAATGTTTAAAAACTTAAAATAACTTACAACTATAACTTAAAACTAAATTAATCTCAAAAGTTAGTTTTTTGCTTTGGAAGAAGACACCTGGTGGGGACAATCGTTTTCAGCATTTACTTTTGGGAACATCATAGCCCAAGAGTATTTTTGATCAACAAAGATAGCAGCAGCATTATCCTGGTGGTCATCAGCATCGCTCCAGCGGTCATCTGTCATCACAGCCACCATCGTCAAAAGCAGCAGTTCACGTGGCAGCCGTCCGCTGTCGACGTTGGCAGCAGAAACTTTACAAAGCAGACAAACTTCGCAAAGATATTCCTTTAAAATCATTTATATTCGGCGCCCGCTCCATGTTCACAAAAAAAAGAGTTCAGTCCCCAGCTGAACACTGACTATAGAAATTTTTGCATAGCATATTGGCGTTCTGCCAGATATAAAGTTTTTCTAAGAAAAATTTTTTTTTGTTTTTCGGTATATGTTTTCGAAAATGTCACGGTTCTCTGTCAATCAGGAAACCAGATATCATTTACACATTTTTTTGTGAATAATTACGATCCTCAGAATAAAGAAAACACCTTAAGATTGGATTAAAAATATTTTATTAAGCTTCAAAAAAGTAGGAAGCAACCAAAACAAACCAAATCGTGACTTATTTTTAGCTTATGGAAATTAATTCTTATTGAATACTTCATTTTTTAATGTCTGATGAATCTTCCTGGCCGAAGTGAGAGAACCAATCACTATGCCAGTATGTCCTGCTTTATATCATGTCTGAAAGTATTGCCCGAACATCTTTCATTGTCACATCTTCCATTGGCATCAGAAAGTGAAAACCTGTTTTCAATTAAGTACTTATATGTAAGCCAATGCCATGAATAATCACTGTGACACAAGCACTGTAAACGATTAAAGTATTTTGTGTTCACAAGGGATTCCAATTTTTGGACTTTTTAAGTCCCGGGATTTTCAGGATCAAAAATTTTGAGTCCAGGGATCTCACGATTAGTATGAAATTCAATATTAAAAATTTTAATATTTCTTCCAAGGAAAGTTTTTGTAGTTTTTTGGAACGTCTTTAATTTTTTATTTTTTGACCAATTTTTGAAAACTATAAAATGTTTTAAAATAATTCTGAAAAAATTTACACATATTCCTAGGATAATTTTAAGCATTTTACGCCTTGCACACTTTTTTCGTAGGATCCCTTGCTTTTGAGAAAAACTCGCTTTTCCAGTCGCGTAAACAAAATTGATATGTTCGGGTGGCCATATTTCGGTCAATTTTCAATCTAAAAAATGTTTCAATACAGTAATTTAAAGGAAATTTTATTTGCTTTTTTGTGTATGAAGCAGTATTTATACCAATCTCTGACTCAAAAAAGTTACAAGTACTATAAAAATGCAAAATCACAAAACAACTCGAACTTTTTGGTTTTTTTGGTATCAACATTTTTAGCATAAACAATTTTTGTTAATTTTTAGAACCATTTATTTCGATAGAAAATTAAGTTTTATACAAAAAATTTTATCTAAAATATATCAAAATTTGGCTTCGTTTGCTAGATATATTAAAACAACTTTAAAGGGTGCATTTTCATCCCTATCTCCGATTTCCACTATCCAATTTACTCCATTGACCGATTTCTGTAGAAAAAACAGACATAATCAGTAGATTAATAAGCCGAAAATTGATGAGCAAAAATAAACTTTGTCTTGGTAATCGGGGCCGAGGCCAAAACCAAGACGCTGATATAATTTCAAGATTAAGATTAAGACGATGGTCTTCTAATTTAAATGGCTATATCTTTTTTTTTTTAGTAATCCTGATGTAGAAAACTTCCATAACATGTTTATTAGTATACATTATTAGCTTTTAAAAACCTTTAAAAATGTTAAACTTTAAGACGTTTTGGAGTAATAATCGTTTAACTGAGTAAGTCCATAGGTCCACACATACTTTACACCAGTGACGTTGATTCTTTTGAGTAATTCATGTGGAGCAAGCGGCTTTTTAAAGATAATCGTATGGTTAACTTACAATATACATACTTGGTCTTGAATTCAAAGCATTATAAGCGTGTGCGAATTTACCCCCCAAGGGTCCAAAAAACTGTTTTTTTTTTGTATGGACGTATTTTGTAGCAAAGTATTGTCCTCAGCTCTATCTAGCTTAAAAAAATGTCTTAAAAAAAGTTCCAAAAACCCCTGGATTAATTGATGCGAACACCGTCATTTTTGGGACTTCAAAATGGCAGGGGTTCCTTGATTCCGTGTCCTCGGGTCTGAAATCCCTAGTCCACACAAATATCAAACGCTTACTTACAACTAAAGTGGAACCGAATCGCCATGGCAAATGAGATCAAGGAACGCAAATGGGAATTAATAGAACATTCTCTTCAGAAACCATTAATAAAATTTTGACTCCAATCCCCAAATTGTAAAGCAGGAGGTAATAGAGCCAGTGGTCGGATTAAGTATAATAACCTGAGAAAAAAATCCAAAAATCGAAGATAGAAATCAAATCCATGAGAAAGATTGTGTTTAATAGAGACGAAAGTCCTTTACCCTTTGCGAAGTATTATGGAAATGAAGAAAAACGAACGGCGTCAGTTTAAATGTAATTCAGAATTTGTAAAATCTCAACGAAACTAAATTTTATTTAGTAAATTTGTATGTACATTTAAAATGTGTGATGGAAAAAAAAAAAAAAACAAACAAATTGAGCTCTCAGTAAATAAAAAAAAAAAGAATACAAAAATTTTGGTAAATGTTATGGAAAAATTGTAATTTATAAACAAAAAGCACCCTAACAGCAAATGCAAAAAAAAAGGATATAAACACCTTTTTACATATTTATAAATGTGTTTGCAAGCAACATGTGTATGAAAATAAGAAATAAACATTCACACAGGAAACCATACTCGCACAAATAAAAAAACAAATAAAAAAACAAAAAAAAAAATTTAAAATTTTGCTGGAAAAATGAGAAATGTCAGAGACTGACAGTTTTGCGCCATTTAATGTATACACAGTCATAGACATAACCATATTTGCTCACAGACAAATATGTATATATACATATGTATGTACACATCAAGTACAATTCATATGCTCAAATAAAAAGCTAACGCAATAATTTCTTGCAACAATTTTGTACATCTCTACATGTAGCCCAGTAGGAAATACAAATCACAAAATTGATCCAAGAAGAAAATTCTTTATATGGAGAAAAATTATTATGATTTTTCTTATGAAAAATGTTATGCTTTTTCTAATAGTATACTACAATATAAGTTCTCCCTGTCACGAATTATACTGAATAGTATTAAGAAAAATACTCTTCACCATACAACTCATACTAAAAAAGTGTAATTCGCAACCAGTAAATATTAATAAATACTATGGGATATCCTTGCACCTGAAATATTATTGTTCATACTTGTTTGAAAGAAAACAAACAAAAAAATTTGAAGCTGTCTAATACATATTTAATGCAACATACACAGTTGACAGTAACCATTTCTATCTGACATCCTTCAGCGTTAAGCAATTCATATGCAATCTAAGAAATTTTATTACTCTTGCACGTACAACGTACACACCAACAATCAATGTGCATTTATTGCTTTTTGTGTGTGTGCATTCGTACACACACATGTTTGTATTGCTGTTATTGTATTTGTACAAATATTAAATTCATATTATGTATACGAAATGCTTGCGGTTCGAAGAATCAGTCATTGTGCAGGAATAGGTTGATCCGAAAAAGAAAGAAAAGAGACCATCGAACATACTGTGTTTCAATCAAATCAAGCAATATGGTAGACTCCTTTTTTGTCTTGTTATAGTATGCAGGTTTATTATTGTGAAATTGTGATCTTAAAATGCATTAGAAATAATTTTAAGAATGAGATGAAAATGGAGGCGAATGATTTTCGCGAAAGGCTGCGCCTGCATCTTATTAAAATAATGTTCAAATCTCGAGCAACCTCTGTAGTCCAATGTCTCTGAGAGAATTTTGAGCACTTATGGTGTTATTAATCTCCTCCTACATGTCCTCTTTGTAAAGTTTTTTATCGTGACATAATGGAAACTCCCTCCGAGTAGGGTGATTATATTCTTCTCCCTATATTCTATGCTTTTCTGATCCCAATATCTAAGAACAGTAAGGCTTATCCTCAAAAGATTTAATAACCTTTTTCGGTCCTGTTAAAAATTTGTGTTATATGCGGGCTAGAAAGCCAGACCCATCCCTTATCATATTTCTGCCAATAATGTTTAGGTGGAATTTGAAAGAGAACCGTTATATCAAATTCAGCCAAATTTTTTTAGGCTGATCATTGAAGTATTGGCTATAGAATACATTTCAATAAAATGTGTGCAATTTCATTAAAAAAAGTTTTTGAGCAAAATCTGAAAAAAGTCAAAAAAGCTGTTTTCAAAAAGTTGGCAGGTAATATGGTATACATACTGATCAGTACTTGTAAAGTGGGCTGGTCATGTGGTACACATAAGTAGGGTAATGTGGTATACTTAACCATACAACCAAATATAAAGTTGGAAAGGTATGAAATAAGTTCGTAATAATATTTACATCGCTTCTCAAACTCGTAGTTCTTATTAAATAATAAACAGCCATCAAATAACGTTAAGAATATCAAGAAATTTTCATATACCACATTAGCGAAGCCCGACTATACCACCCTGGCCAATTTTAAGAAATTACAAAATTGTAAAAATTAAATTAGAAACTTTGTGAATTTACACAGTTAAACACTTATTTTGCAATATTTCATTGAATATAAATAAGACTTCACCAAAAAGCAACTTTTTCTTAACAAAATTTTTTTGCACAAAATCCGGAAAAAAGTCAACCACACGCGATTTACGTTTCGTTCAACTGACATCGGAAAAATTTTGTTTGGTCCATGACAGCAACACATCCCTGGTTTTTCATGTTTTCTGACAGGACACGCCTACCGCCTATACAAAAAAAAAACATTTGTCACCTCCCATACAAACAAATTTTTCAAAATGCCGTAAGTAGTTCATACTGTATTTGAGATAATGCAACCAAATTTCGTACAAACACTAGAAATAGTCGAATTAAGCTCAGACCAAGAACTAAGTGAATTTAGACATTAGAGCGTGCGGTCATTCCCTGCAAGCAAAGTTTTTAAACTACTACGGTGTAGAGTATTTCAGTTTTATCCAGGCCAAATTAAGCACCTCTTAATAGTTGGAACTTAACCGCACTGGCTTATGAGCGACTCTGTTTGGGGGAAAATAATAAAATGACATTAGTTTTGCATCTTCCATAGATAAAAAAAATTAATGCAAAAACAGCAATGAAACTGTTATAAATATCGGCCAAAACTTGGATGCCAATATAAATTTTGCGTGAAGTTTGGCATTTCGGTTCATAAAAATTACCGCGCCTCATAAATACCGAAGAAAACTTTTTTAGTTCATTCTTGTAGAACTTAAATCCTACAATAATACTTCTATCCTCAGGAACATGCTTACATAGAAGTGCATGGTTTCTTGCTTTCAGTTGGATTGATTGGAAATACTTTTGCTTTGGTTTTCTTTTCAAGAGTAACTCCGTCTTGAGCCTTTTATTTCACAACTCTGCATTTTCTGCTTGTACACATACATACATGCGTCACTCACATATGTTGCCCCTAAAAACCTGCAACGATTTAAATAACAATTTGTATTCATTTACCAAACACAACATCAACGCATCATTCAACACCCAAAGAGAGAGAGTGTTGTGGCCATAACTTTAAGCGTCATTTGTTGCGTTGCTCCCTTTTTTTATGGACTTTTTCACTACATTTTTTCCTTAGCGTGGCTTGCTGACTCTGGCTGTTTTTTTTTATGTTTTTTATTTACTGCGCCTCGCGGTGTTTATTGTATTTAAAATAAATTCTTCAAATCTCATAAATTTTTTATAAAAAATAAAACTTGTAATTTTTCCCTCGTTGATGTGAAGGAAGGAAGCAACACATTAACCCACCACCATCATGCGTAGCTACATAGCACCCACCCAGTCAACACCCAGCCGCTGGCATTTGTTGGCTGCGTAAACAAACAAATAAATAAAAATTTTACCCTTTTTGCACTCCTCATCACGCGCTGATATCTTTCCGTCTTCAAATGCCATGTCGCCAGCATAACAGGATAACGATAGCAGCCTCCAGGCACCAAACGATTTAAGAAAAGTGGATTTGTAGAATGTTGTTGTTTTCCTTCTTTTTTTTTTCGCTACGTTTATTATGCCAGCCAAGAAGTGTTTGTTGTTTTGCACCTTTTTGCCACACGCACCACCGCCCCCCGCCCATCGCGTTTCTCTCCTGTTTATTCGCACAGTGTCGAAATTTACTTTTGGGAATTTATTTTCATTTATTTATGCGTTTATTTTTACGTTCATCGTTCGGAAGTTTTTCGCTGTGTCTTCCTTTCGTTTTGCTGCAAAGTTTTCAATTCCTTGGAGTGAGTGAGTTTTCGCTTTCTATTTTTTTCTTTTGCAAGGATGCAGGACTTTTTGCTCGTATTTTATTTTCATAAATGGATTTATGTAGTTTGTTTGTTATTATTTCAGCTGTTTTACTTGGGGTTTCTATTTTGTTCTTTTCTTTTCGTTTCATTCTTTTTTGTTTCTTATCTTGTTAGCCGCAAATTAAATTGTCAGAAATTTTTAAAAGATTGCAACTCTGCACAGACTGAGTGAAATTTAATTTTCACGCAGAAAAACTGCTGCGGAAAATATTATTTTGTTTGATTTTTAATCACATTTTTGTAATTTGATTACATTTATACGAAACGTAGTGAAAATTTTAATTAAATATGAAAATCTTATGAATGAATGGAATTAACACAAAAGCGAAATAAAGGGGTTTTTCTGAAACGCTTGAATTCCTAAAACTGAATTTGACAATGATTTCTGTTTGGCTGCCGCTTATACCTAAAAACCACCTAAGTAGATTGTTATCAGATAGTTATATAAAATTTCCATTTAAAAATAAGAATTGTTTAGTAATGCTAAAAAGTTCCTGGTAACGCTAAGCTCACTGGATTGTTTAGCTGTTCCGAAGAAAAAGGAGCAGCTGTTTTTCAATTTCTTATTAGAAAATACTGAAGGTACTACTACTCCAAGTTACTTGCGGAAAAGTGCACAAAATTTTTGCATCAAGTTGCGTGAAAAATAAAGATAGGGGAGCTGATGTTATTGTGGTATAGCTAATGTTTAGATGGAATTTGAAAGAGAACCGTTAGATCAATTTCAGCCAAATTTTCTTATGCTGATCATTGAAGATTGGCTACAGAATATATTTCAATAAAATGTGTGCAATTTCATTAAAAAAAAGTTATTGAGTAAAATCTGAAAAAAGTCAAAAAAACTGTTTTCGAAAAGTTAGCAGGTAATGTGGTATATATGGTGGCGCAATGTGGTATATGTACTGATCAGTACTTGTAAAAGGGCAGGTAATGTGGTACATATTAGTTAGGGTAATGTGGTATACTTAACCATACAACCAAATATAAAGTTTAAAAGGCATAAAATAATTTCATGTCCATGACAGCAACACATTCCTGGTTTTTCATGTTTTCTGACAGGATAAAGCAGTGACGTTCGCAGGTTCTTTCCCAAATCGGAGATATGCGACCATACCACATTGAAAAACTATACCACAATAGCATCAGTTCCCCTATTGAAGGAAATATTTTTGTTGCTTTTGAGTTTAGTTGTAGACTGCATAAAATTTTTGTAATTTTTTTTTTTAAATAAGTAATTCATTACTTAGTACCACTCTCTTCCTTCGGAACAAGCTCTTAAAATTTGCCTAACAATACTTCCTTCAAAAGTTATGGCTGATTTAAGATGACATCATGAAATCCAAAGCCGTGTTCTTTCAAGATGTCAACTTAAATCGGTCATAGCTTTTGAAGAAAGTATCATAAGACGCACTTTAAGAGCTTGTTCCGAAGGAAGAGAGTGGAACTAATTATGTAAAAAAAGTACAAAAATTTTGTGCAGTCTACAACTAACCTCAAAAATAGCCAAAATTGCCTTTTTTTGCATGACTTTATCTGAATTCAAATCTTATTCACCTGTTTCAAATAGTTTCAGAGCTATGAGAAATTTGGTTTTTTTAGAATGACTTGACGTAGCCCCTCCCATTTTTTATTGAAACTTGTTTCCCAGTGCCAATTAGATATGTACCAAATCTTATTTACCTGAGTCAAATATTTTCAGAGATACGACAAATTTCGGATGGCGGGGGAGTGGTGCCGCCTATTTTTTTATTGGATGCTAATCACTTAACTATTGTTCAAATATGTAAAAAATCTCATCCTCCTGTGTCAAACAGTTGCAAAGATAGAATTGATTGTTTCATTATTTTCATAAAAAGAGCGTTTAACCGACTTTCAATAGCCTGACGGCACGGTTGAATATGTTCCGATTGGGACAAAATTTTCTGCTTGGTGTCTGTACCAAAACAAGAGAAGAGAAGAAAAAATACTGCTTCTTTACCACCTAAGTACCTTAAATTGGTTTAACATTATCACAGTGGCATATCCTGTTCACTTTACTTTACCCGAAATCAAATTTTATTCACATGTATAAAATAGTTTCAGAGATATGACAAATTTGTTTTTTTAGAAGGAGGAGCGTGGCACCTCCCAATTTTTATTGAACATTTTTTTACCAGAGCCAAGATATGTAATTTACAGAATCTAATTCCCCTGAGTCCAATATTTCCAGAGATACAACGAATTTCGGGTGGAAGGGGCGTGGTATCGCTCATTTTTTTATTGGATGCAATTTATCCAAGTATTGTCCATCTGCATACCAAATCTCATTCACTTATGTCGAATAGTTTCTTCAAAGATAGGCCCCCATTTTTTCATATAAAAAGGGGTTTTTCCGACCTTCAACGGCTTGGGGGCACCGTCAAATATTTTCCAATCGGGACCAACATTTTTATGCTTACACCAGTAGGAAACTTTTTAGCCTCTGAGAGGAAGGTTTTTCTCATTTTTATTTTTTGCGATAAGTCTAATATACGGTAGAAGAGACCTAGACTAAGAAAGAAATGCATTTGATGGGGTCTCAAATGTATCCCTGCGGAGATATAGGGTTAAAGGTGTTTTTTTTTTTTGACTTGTTTCAAAAAATAAATTTTCAATAGCTAATTGTATGAGCTTTCTAAAAATGTGTTTGGTTTATAGGGCTTAGAAGAATTTCGCAAATTGCTGGAACTTTAAAATTAACATTTTAAGTTTTCTAGTGACAGTGCACGGTGTGCCTTAACCCGTTCTAAATCGGACGTCGTAGCACATCAAATTTTTTTCCAGATTCTGTTTACTTATCGTTCAAATGATGTATAAAAAAATTTTCACTCGTGACTCCTCGACTAAATTTTGAGATAATCGCTTTTCCAATTGGGGCATTTTCCCATACAAAAAAAAAAAAAAAATTTTTTTTAACTATATTAAACAAAAATTAAAATAATCACAATCAATGTGTTTTACGATGCTAAACCCGAATCCAACCTTAGAATTGCTCTATCGTGCATAGTTTATGAGATATTGTAACCCAAAGACCAAAAAAAGTCGTTTTTTGCCATTTTTTTAAGCTATATAACTATGTACCATATCATTTACTCGCCAAATATGGCTTAGATACTTAAAAGCCTCAATCTTTTCCTTTAAAACCTAATTTAAATTATATTTATATCTCCATGCTTCTAAGAGATATCGTTGACCGAAATATTGTTAAAACGGGTTTTTTGCACTTTTGTGTCTTTTTAGGTTAGGATATCTTTGAGGAAAAAAAAGATATCAACATAATTTAAATTAGGTTTTAAAGGCAAAGATTAGGACTTTAAAGTTGCTTACCAGACTTAACGAAATTAAAATTTCTTTCACATTTTATACATGTTCAACGAACCGACCATTTCAAAATTCAGCCGTATGCCATACACGGAACAATAACACTCGGGGTCAAACGGTTCAATTTAGAAGTAGTCGGTTCGTTGAACATGTTTAAAATGTGAAAGAAATTTTAATTTCGTTAATTCTGGTAAACAACTTTAAAGTCCTAATCTTTGCCTTTAAAACCTAATTTAAATTATGTTGATATCTTTTTTTTCCTCAAAGATATCCTAACCTAAAAAGACACAAAAGTGCAAAAAACCCGTTTTGACAATATTTCGGTCAACGATATCTCTTAGAAGCATGGAGATATAAATATAATTTAAATTAGGTTTTAAAGGAAAAAATTGAGGCTTTTAAGTATTTAAGCTACATTTGACAAATAAATGATATGTTACATAGTTATGTAGCTTAAAAAAATGGCAAAAAACAACTATTTTGGTCTTTAGGTTACAATATCTTATAAACTATACACGACAGAGCAATTCTGAGATTGGATTCGCGTTTAGCATTGCAAAACACCTCGATTGTAATTATTTTAATTTTTGTTTAATATAGTTTAAAAATTTTTTTTTTTTCTTTTTGTATGGGAAAATGCCCCAATTGGAAAAGCGATTATCACAAAATTTAGTCGAGGAGTCACGAGTGAAAATTTTTTTATACATCATTTGAACGATAAGTAAACAGAATCTGGAAAAAAATTTGATGTGCTACGACGTCCGATTTAGAACGGGTTAAGGCACACCGTGAGTGATCAGTGTCAGTGCATTTATTGTCCTTTGTTTCTGAGTGAAATTTAGATGAATTATATCTAAAAACATTTTCATAATAGAATTTTGATGTTTTTTCTTATATGGGAGGTACCATGCCCTCTTGGCCGAATTCTTTCAGATTTTGTCTAGAGCTTGCACTTGCTATTCCTAGTATTTGTGCCTATTTTAATTGCGTATAGGCATGGGCGATAGGCGTGTCTATTGACCGATTTCGCTCATTTTCAATCCCATGGGTTAACTTTTACGACGAAGGCAGCACACCAAATTTCATTGAATAATCTTGCTTAATTTTTCCGTGAAAAATATCTATACAGACAGACAGCCAGACGGACCTGGCTTTATTGACTCAGTGGGTGATGCTGATCAAGAATATTTATATTTTTCCATGCGTGCCACGCCTCTTTTTCTGCATTATAAACGGAAGGATAAAATAAGTATACCTTGAGTGTTGGGTATAAAAAAGCAATCGATTTAAATATGATTAGAGAAGCACCCTAAACAAGAACATATGTATAAAAATTTTTAAAATGGTGCTTGAAATATTTTCTCGAGACCCGTGCATTGTTGCTTATTTTTTTATACTCTCGAACGAACAGTCGTACAAATATTTCAATATTTACATTTCACAATATATAAATTAATTCAATATATAATTTAAGTGAGGTGGTGCAACCACCACGACGGACCTCTTTTTAAAATTTATAAAAATATAAAATAATCAGAACAAAATAATTAAATGATGAGGTTTTATAGCCAAAGAATGGAGCTATCATTTGCAATAAAAAATTAATTCCTGCCAACACTTTATAGGCACAGGTATGAGCCAAAGTTACCTAGTTAATAACAGAAAAAATTAACAAAAGTTTTTGATGACGGATTTGGAATTAGGAGGGTGGCAATTTCTTCAAAAATATACTTTATATCAAAAAATAAAATAAATTTTCTAGCATGGCCGAAAATGGTTTAAGGGCCACACTAAAACATCAAAAGATGTTAGTATTTTTTCTTGTAGTTTTAGTCTATATCCATTCCGAATTTAATAAAAATCGGCACCAAAAACTAAAAACAAAAAGTTTTCAGCATCATGCGTAAGCTCATTCTATCTCCATATCGGGTATCATAAATATTGGTGAAGCAGCCAAGTCATGATAGGTTACTTTCCTAAAGGGGCATGGCACTGCCTACTTCCTAAGAGATCAGACTATCTCGGTTCCAAAATTTATAAGATTCAATGCAACGGTTAACCTGCGATATGACAATTTTCTCTTAAGAGGCGTGGTTCCGCCCACTAGAAAACCAAAAGTTCTGACTAGCCTTCAATAGAGTTCATTCTATCTATATCCATAATGAAGTTCATAAAAATTGTTATAGTTGTTTAGCCAAGTCTCTTACTGTAGCGTTTTCTTTAGGGGAGTAGTATTGCCCACTGAAAAACAAAAGGTTCTTTGTATTGTAATGAAATGCAGATTCGCTTAATAGAATTAGGCCCTACCTAATCCTGAACAGCTGTGCAATATTGATATCGCTACTAGCTGGCTTAGCAATAAATTAAAGCAAAGTGGACTAAGACTTTCTAAGGTTTTTTAATTAAAATATTTAGTTAGCTTTTTTAAATATTATTTTAATATTGTTCCTTGAACATCATCGTTAAGGTTTACAAGATATCTTATTGCTTAAAAATCATAAATATGAGAAGAATTATAAAGTAACCTCTTATGTTGAATATCTTAGCAAATAAGAATAACAACAACAATAGTAGCTTTATGATTATGTGGGTGCATGAACGCATGTGCATAATAATGCCCATACATACGTACAACTGTGAGTACTAATTTGAAAGTACAGTGGCGTGATATAAAATAAATATACACGTTCAACAGTATCTTTCCATAAGGTTCAGTTTATATCAAGGGTGTCAGCGTTTCAAAATCACTAGCCAAGCCAAGTAAGCGTAGAACTTAGGTCGTCTACAACAAACAATTTTAAAAATTTCTCGGAATTGCAACACCCGTAAAAAATTTGTTTTTGTTGAATTGAAGCATTGAACTCAAAAGTAGTAGATCATCAGTCGTTGTTGTTGGTTTATGCTGGTTACGTACAAAAAAACGATAAAAACCATTTTTCATGGGTTTTGTAGCTCCGAGAAGTTTGGATAATATTGAAATATTGTCTTTGTTGAAAACGAGCTAAAATTGGCTCATTTTTGCTCCACGCTGACACTTTTGGCTTATATACCGAATTCAATAATATCGAAGGTGTGATTTGAGGGAGCACTTCGAAAAAATTCTGTTTTGAACTGATCCTCTTCACAACCTTTTCAAACAAATCTTCTGCATTGAATTTGGTTTTATGCTGTTCCTTTGAACTCTTCTCCACAGCTCCACCGATTCTTGAATTTCCTTCATCAATGCCCAATACCAGGTGTTGTCATTCCTTAAGGTAAATATTTCAAAGTAGGATGACCCCATTTTCATACTTAATCTTCAATCAAAAATCTTTTTCAAGTTTTAATAGACACTTAATTACAGCTGTTGACTAAAAGTTCATTTAACACCCGCTAATGTTGTTTTTTAATTGTACACGGTACAAAGTGCAGAGTACCGTAGAACGCTTCAGCAACCCCTAAGTATGTGAAGAAAATCAATATTTGCCTTAAAGTATGCGCATAATTTTGCAATTTCTTGCTTGGCTGATGATACAGAAAATCCTTCAACATGGTTTGGAGTAGTAGAAATTTTTTTGTTTTCTTCCTCCCAACCCTTAATATCCCTGCGAAAGGTGTTGTTGTGTTTTACTGTGCAACACTGTGGCATTACGTCTTGCCTAATTTTATTAATGTTACCAATTAATAGTAGAATAAGCAAAAGGAGCCTGGAACACGCTCATTCATGGTAACGCTGGCAATTTAATATGAAATATTTGCCATTTAAACGATGGGTACCAGTTGCATCCAGACCTATGGCTATGACTTTTATAAGAGGGCGTGGGGGTGGGTGTTCATTTTGTACTTTTATGAGCATGTAATTTATAAATTTTCTTTTTTTTTCTTAACATTTATAAAGCTTTTGATGTAACGAATTTTTAACATAATTAAACAGGAAATTTACTTAAAATGTGAATGCGTTGGAATGACTGCTCTTTGGAAATTAATCTTATTGCAAGCAAACATTACAGAGGATGTTAAAGAAATTATGAGTTTTATCGATGAAAGTGTGTGGGGAGTCCTTAACAACAGATGTGTGGTAAAAGGCCTTGGATTCTAAGGAAAGTCTTAACCAAAACTTTAACGTGGAGAAACTAAAGATTGCTATAGTTAGACAAACAAAGGATTTAATTGAATATTTTCACATAACTTACAAAAGTAGCTCCCGGACAAGCAACAGTAGTATCAACTTCTGGAAATACCGATGGAGAATGAGTGTCATTTAGTTTAACAAAGCTGGATTCAATACTCCTAAAAAGAGTTTCCAGAAGACGTCAGTGAAACTCTAAAGAAGGGAAAAATGGATAACTCTCAAAGTAGTGAGTTATTTATGGGAATAACTTCATGATTATTCACTTTTGAAGATAGTCTTTTAACAGGTTTTCCAGATCAATAAACGTTAAACACAAAATTTTAAAGAGTTTCAATTATAATTGAATCCATGAATATGGCCTTTAAGAAGTTCGATTTCACTCTGGTTCATCATGGAAAATGTTATTGTCACCTGTTATTGGTGCAATATGTTGAGCAATAGTCCGAGAAGGCTTAGAACTGTAACAACCCAAAACTCAAAAAGAACTTTTACGATGTTCAAAAGCATGAAATCCTTGGAAGTTATAATCGATTCAAAAAAGATAAAGTCAATGAAAGTTATAAATTAGAAGAATCAGCACAACATTTTCGATCTCAAGATGTGAGGTTGGGACACAATGCCGTAAGATAAATAAAAATCCCAAAGAACTATTTTCTTATTAACTGGAAGACCATTGGTTAATTAAATCGAGTCCGAAGTTCATATGTTTAAATGAAACCCCTTTCTGTTTATGATATCGATGAAGGTTGTGAAGTTTTCTGGTTGAGTGCGTGACTTAGTTGGTGTCGCAGAGTCTGATGAAATAAAATACGGCAGACTCCATCAGCGAGCCTTCTGGAACCTACTGATGGATGTGTTGCTGCAGAGCCTTGACACATAATGCCGTTCCAGCGCGTAAGCTGATGATTCACTCTGGTTGAGAGTTAGTAGCAGGCCGATGGAGATCATCGCGACTGGAGTGTCAGTATTGACGCCAAAGTCTCCGCGAAAAGGACAGTGGCGATGATGTTGAGAGGCTATCTGTCTATACAGCATCCGCCGACCAAACGATCCAAAAACAAAAGTGACAGTCGTCAAATATCTTGGGCTGCTCAAAAAGTTGGAGATTTATCTGTAAATCTAGCGGCTGAATTACCACAGTGGTGGTAACTGTTCGACAAGATCTCCATGTAGACTGGGGTATCAGTCGACGTGTGCCATATATAATGACTTGTTTGTTGCCTGCGCTGTACGATGCGCCGATATGGCGTAAGTTAGCTGACCATGTCCATAGTTACAATAAGATATTCTCGATCCAGAGAGTAATGCTGATGGCATGTCTGTCGGTATGGAGAACGGTTTCCACGGCAGAAATCTGGGTAACTGCAGTGTAACATTATCTTAAGGATGAAGCGTGAACTGCCATTGGTCGAGAACGAATAGATGGCTAATAGTGTTTTAACAAACGATGCAGCCAGGAAGAAGGACTCCACGACGAAAAGCCGCATGGCAGACTGATATATGCATGTTGTTACGTTTATACCGCGCAATTCTGATGTAACTTTTAGTTTCCAGTTAGGATTGCAGAACATGGGTCTTTGAGTTAATTTCTGTTAAGAGCGCTGGCAAGTAGTGGGAACTATGTATGTGGTGCTCTTGTCGAGGATTGGAAGCATTTTTGTGCTGCTGCCCTCCGCTCGATGACATCTGGTGTCTTGATGCTATTGGAGTGCGATCCAATAACAATGATACCGGGGACGTGCTTGGTGCTTTGACTAATTAGAGCCGTATGCATGAGCGGCATTTGGCAGATGAGATTTGGCGGTGAGAAATCCGCGATGAATGCAGTTTGCACGAGTTGTATTTTGGCAAGATTTATTTCTGAGATGAGCAAGTTATCATAGATATAAACCTGATAGTAGTCTTCTCGTTCGAAGAGCGAGCAGTCTGTGTGTGATCTGTGAAAACAACTGTAGCAGTCTGATTTGTCGAAATACGGGGATCAAACGGGATCCTTACTTTACTAATTTCCCTATGTTCCTCATTGGTGGATAGTCTGCCCAGCCTGTGAGTTTGGGTTGGTCCCTTTATGGGGGCACCATGGTGGCTATCGTTGTTGCTCAAAACGCGGGAAAATTTATTGGAGCATACGATCCGCTTAGTATTTGTTTAAATGGAACACTTGCCCGACGGAATGTAGACTTTATATTTACAAGACTCATATGTGAAGTTGCTAATCACCGAGTTTCATGACCCAGAGAATGACCGAAGCTTTGGATGGGCTTCGCTCTCATCAGAGGGGAAAGTTGTATCCCGCTATGCACACTTTCGTCTGGTACTGGAAGGGTATTTAAATTCCGATGGGGCAATAACGAGCGTACCAAGAGATGGTGGTTTTTGTAAGAGTGTTTATTGGAATAATTTATTCGGCGAAGAACCCTCTCAGAGCAGTGTACAACTCTGCAAGTGGCTAAGAAGTATCGTGAATGAAGGCTCCTGGCAAGAATTTATGTAAAACTTTCAACTTTTTTAGATCTGGAATTGAAGATCTTAAATTTTGTACCACTTTTACAGAGATGAGGTCACTTTTTTCTGTTTTTTTTTTTATCAGTTAGCCTATGAGACAATCATTTGGGAGCCTCTTTTCATTTCAAATGGTTTCGAAAAATTAAAGAAGAAGCCTAAAATGTATGGAGGAATTAACTTGCAATGCTTTGATTTGGAAGTTTTATTTAGCTTAAATAGTTAGATGGGCAATGTTGTCTCTTCAAAAGAAGGAAGTAGTCGTGGAATTAATGAGACGTTTCTGGAGCGTTAGTTTATGATGTCGTAGTATGTATACTCTATCTAAATATTTTTCTGTCAAATGGATTTTGACTATGAATGGTTTTCAAAAGAAAATGCTTAGACAAGTAGTAGATTCTGAACCACATTTCTTAAACCTAGGCGTAAAATATGCTCTCTTTGGTACTTTTGACTATAGGAATGAGTTCAGTCAGAGATATTACCTAGTGTGCTTACGTAATGTAGATAAATAAATTTAAAGCTTTTAAGCGCTCAGACAGTTTTAAGCACAAAAGATGTGTCAAAAACCGAAATGCGCCCATATCGAAGAAGAAGTCAAGTTAATTATTATTTTTATCACAACATTCTGGACAAACAAAATCGAAACTGTTCATTATGCAACCGCAACGCATTATCGTTTCAATGAAATTCAACATTTTACGCATAAAAGTCACATAAAGTAAACAAAGTTTGATTATGGTGGAGCACCATCAGGACAATAACCGTAACTGTCGCCTGCTATGTATAATTAAGAGGATGCACAGGAAAGAGGAAAAAAAAACCTGCAATCACCAAATGAAAACTGAACAAAACAAAAGAAATGAAATGAAAAAAAGGTTGATAATGAAGTCGTGCGTAAATTGAAAGCCACCACAAAATGCGACCAACCAACCAACAATCAGTAGACCAACCAGTAGTTGAGAATCAGAGGTAAAAAAAAATTCAACACCGAGTGTGATAAATGAAAAATATGAAGTAATGGAGTTGTGTTTTGATGATGTTCACTGCACATGGAAACCCCATTTCAGTCGGTCGGTACTACATACACTGGTTGGCTGGCTGGACGGGCTTATTATACGCATAAACACAATAAATGTCAAATTGAAATTGACATGATGTGACAGACGACAGCAATCGACGACGGCGCCGCCAGTGGTACATCATAGTCGATACGTACGTGATGCTGTCAAATTCAGTGTGGGTTGAGACATATTGATGGTTCATTGTTTGGAAATTTAAAAACTTTTTTTGAGGGTTGAATTACAGTAGCAAAAAATTTAAAGCACACATTTTTTCCACCATGGCCATATGTATTTTGGAGTTAACTTCAAAGCAACAATTTAAAGTGAAAGGCATTCTTCACTTTATGAAGAATATTGCCCACAATGAGAAAAAATTTATTCTTTTTCTGGCATTGATTTGAACTTTATTCTTTTGCGCTTGACATCGGAACTACTTATGTCAATAGTGTAGGGAAAAGCTACTTCTCAGATATCCTTAACTATAATATTGAAAGTAATAGAAGTGATTTATCTTTGGGATCCATAAATTTTCCGGCTGTTTTCAAGTCATGTTATCTGCATTATTAAATATATATTAAATGAAGTTAATTGATGTATCATAGAGGTGAATCCAAACTTTTTGAGCTGGATTCAGAACGTCAATTTTTGATGACTGGATTTCCGTTGAATAGCGAGGCTTCTGTAGGTCACGAGTAGGTACGAGCGTGTCCATGAAAGAGACGACAGTATACAATGTGTTTAAGGAGCGAGAGTTCATTTTGTGGGAAGATGTTGACGCGTGTCTGAAAGTGACGTCTGTATACGACGTGTTCAAGGAGCGAGATTTAGTTTTGTTGTTGGAAGATGTGCAACCTCAGCCACAAAGGAACTGTTAAGAACGCGACAACTATTGGAGACAGAATTAGAGAAATCTAACGAGTGGCTTTATTTTATAGAGACAAGATCAGCAACCACTCTATAAATTTACTACTGCCCCCAGGCGAACTTGATAATCCTATCTAGTCGGTGTTGCTTGTTCGCATGTTTGATGTTGCGACAGTTTTTTTTCTAACGAGGAGTAAAAGCATCTAAGGCCTAGAACTAGAACTACTGTTAAGTATTACGTCAAGAGGCCGTCTAGAGCATTACTGCTCAATTATCTGTCAGTTGGTTGGTCTAGTCCGTACCTGTTCTCGATGTAGCGGGAACGATAGTACTTTCAGTTTGGAGTTCTCTGCGTCCCACCGCTCTTTTGCGTTCAATAAACCGGAGTTCATACATCAACTTCGCTGCAATCGATTAAATCGCCAGCCAATTTGTTGGTGTTTCACACATATTTGGTACAGGTTTAGCACTGTGATGGGCTCAGCAAAGGTCTCTTGCATTTCTCGACGCATGGTGGCAATTCAATAAAACGTGTTAGACATCTTCAACTTCATCAGGGCAGAAGGGGTCGTCTTCATGTTTAAATCTATGAAGATATTTCTTAAAACATCCACGTCTACTGAGCAGCTGTGTTAGGTGAAAATGAACCTCTCCAGTCGATCCATGCTCCAATATTTGGGATTAGAGAAAACGTATATCTCCCCTTCTCCGATGTATCTCATCTTTACTGCCGCTCTTGAATGCTACGCATTCTCTCGTTCGCCCTGGATGTGTTCGTGCCTGAGATGTATGTTCGCTGCAGTTTGCATGCCAGAATATCTAATGGTACCATTCCTGCAATCATTCCAAAAGCGTTTTCTGACACTGTGCGAAAAGTGCTCGCCACCCGAAGTGCGCTTAGACGATATGTAGATCGGATAACCGAGATATGTATATGATTCTTTCTGAGTTGCATCCGTCCAGACATGCGCAGCGTAGAGGATAATAAAGCTTATAACTCTAGCCAGCAGCTTCCGCTTACTTGCATGTATTCCACCCACATTTGCCATGAGACGCGATAGAACTCCATTGACTTTTGCCGTTATTTCACCAACAGCAGCCGGGTGGTCTTTAAAAGATATTTTGGTGTCAATCCGGACCCTAAGGTAATTTACATATAGCTGAGAGATAACCTCCTGATCGCCTACTCTAAAAGTGAAGACTCACGAACTTTAGGAGAGTTCAGCTGGACCACCTCCGTTTTCTCAGCTGCTAACTCTAAGTTTGCACCACTCAGCCAACTAGTAACAATGTTAACTGCTTCGTTGCAATGCACCTTAAAGTTTTCTGTATTTTTTAAACTACTTCTAGCACAATATCGTCCGCGTAGCCCACTAATGTACACCCAGTAGGTAGACTAATCCTCAATATGCCATTATACATAGCGTTTTATAAAGTGGGACCTAATAGCGATTCCTGCGGTACACCCTGTGTGACTATGTATTCTTCGTACGGTAGTACCCTGTCTTCAAAACAACTTGCAATTATTCGATGTAGATATTTTTGTGTTCCTGCATCTTGAAGTACTCTTATATTTTGAGGCCAGCTTGCTGAGTTAAAGGCATTCCTGATATCTGCATAGTACTTCTTGTCTCTACCTTTTCCACTCGTTGTTTCACATGCGATCTCTGTTACAGTTTGTATCGCATCAACAGTCGATTTCCCGCGCAGGAAATCGAATTGCGCATTAGATAAGATCCCTGGGTGTCCTGTAATTGGTTAATGACGATTCTTTCTAGCACTTTCCCTAACGAGTCAAGCATGGCCGATACAAAGATGGCTGTTCTGGTTGTTTAACAGGCTTCAGCAAAAGTTCAAGCTTCTGCCGTTTCCAGAAGTCACTTCAGTGGTGTCTTCTATTTCAAAGTGCAATTTCAGTACCCTAGAAGGAAGGATTATTCTGTGGAAATTGTAGGCTTGCTGTGATAAACTAACAGCGCCAGCATTCTTTATATGAGTCAACATTGTATCTACAGTACGAAGCAAGAACTGGAAACGTAATAAACGTAACTACAAGAAACAATGCGAAAGTTCATGTATGGTACAAAGTGAATACTACTAAAAAATCGCCGAAAGAATATTTCTTGTAGTCATTGCTAGTATCATCGAGATGGTTCGTGTGGCTATTGATGAAAATGCTTAGTTATTGCTAGAACCATACAGATGAATTCAACTATCACCAGCTAGTGATGTGTAATCGCGCGCATGTTGGATTAAAATTTAGAAGTTGTTTGATTGCAGTGCAGTTAAGGATACAGTGCAGATTATGGAATAAAAAATATTTGCGCGATTAAGCAAGATGTTATAAAAGTCTTTAAGAAAAGGCAGCATTTTTTAAATCTCTTTAGGCATATGATTTAGACAATTCCGAATATCGCCTTAAAAATTGCTTCAAAACCTGCAGCATATCATTGAAATTACCACTTTTTGCTGCTTGGCTCTCAATTGCCACTGATTTCCGCCGTCACAATTTCACTTGCAACACTTGCCGCACATAATAATTTCCTGTTCAATGAGCAATTACATCAATCCTGTGCCAGACAGCAACGAAAATGGGTACCATTCCAGAAAAAAGGAAAAGTAGTGTGGCTGCTGCTATTGAAAGCAAAAGCCGTAAACAAAAGCCAAATTCACAATGAGGCAACGCATTTTGTCAGTAACACCAAAAGGAAGAAGGGAGGACAAATTAAGGACGAAATACATACGGGAGGACAAATTAAGGACGAAATACATACATGTCAATTTTGCAAGCGGCGCTGGCAACAAGGATATGTTTGCTAGAAAAAAGTTATCAGCTGCATAGTACAAAAAATGAAAAAAATCAGAGTTACCAAAGAACTTCGATAGGACAGATAAAATAGTGAGATTTGCTTTTGATAATGAAAATTTAACTAGTAAGGGTGTAAATTTTGGCCTGGCCAAAAAATAAATACCCTACACTGCAGTATTTTGAAAAGTTTGCTTATATGGGAGGTGCCACGCCCTCTTGTCCGAGTACACCCAGTTTTTGTTCAGAGCTTGCATTTATAGTTTTTAGTGTCAGAGTGAAATTTTGTTGGATTATCTCAAAAAACTCTTTCAGTATAGCATTTTGAATCTTTTGCTTATATGGGAGGTGCCACGCCCCCTCGTCTGATTTCACCCAATTTTTGCTGAGAGCTTTCATTTATAATTCTTAGTGTCTGAGTCAAATTTGGTTCGAATATCTCAAAAACCGCTTTCAGTATAGCGTTTTGAAGCTTTTGCTTATATGGGAGGTGCCACGCCCTCTCGTCCGAATTCGCTCAAATTTTTATCAGAGCTTGCGCTTACAATTCGTAGTACTTATGTGTATTGTGGTTGCATTGTCGTGAAAAATACTCCTAAAATTGCATTTTGAATATAATTTTTGTATGGGCGGTAGGCGTGTCCGTTGACTGATTTTGCTCATTTTCAATCCCCCGAGCTAACTTTGACGACGGAGGCAGTGTACCAATTTTCATTGAAATATCTTGCTCAGTTTTCCCAAAAAGTGTATTTCAACACACAGCCAGCCACCCAGCCAGCCAGCCAGCCTGCCAGCCAGCCCCAGCCAGCCAGCCAGACAGACGGACATGGCTATATCGACTCAGGAGGTGACGCTGATCAAGAATATATATACTTTTCTATACCTGCCACGCCTCCTTCTCTGCGTTACAAACGGAAGGACAAAGTGAATATACCCTGGGTGTAGGGTATAATAATTTATTTACAGCTGGCAACTCTGGTTTAAGCTGATGCTGCTACTGTTACGTTGCTGACAGCGGCCAACACAGATAATTGAGTTATTTTACGCCTTTTCATCTTTTGCAACATTAAATTTTGACAAAAAAAAAATGTAATATGCAATGCTTCGTCGTTATATAACGAAACACACACACACGTACGCCTACACGCCCACTTCCGTTCCGGATATGTAGAGAATGAGGCGATAAGTCTAATATGCGTCAAATTACTAAAGCGCAAGTAATTTTCGAGTTGTGTTCGTTTTGCCTCTTTGCTCTCTTTCTCTCTCTGTTGCAGCATTTTATGATGATTGCGTTCTGCTGTTGTAGGGTTTTATTTTTGACATTTTCTTTGGAATGCTGTCACACAGTTCATTGATTGATTAGTGTTGCATTTTTTGTGCTTAATTGAAATGCTGCTGTTTGTTGCAGGCAAAATACAACAAAACATCAAAATGGAGGGTACATTTACCCAATATTCGACTTGCTCAAAGTTAAAGGGATTGGAAATTGAATTGCATTTTCAAGTTGATTGAATGCTCATTCAATGTACCAAGTAAAAGTGTGTATAAAATGGTTGTTGCCATGAAAATACCTTCTGTAAAAAAATTGCTTCGGAAATTTGAAATGCCTAAGCGCTTAATAATTTGAATTTTTCCACTTCAATGCGCAAGTTAATTGTATTCAATGGAAACAGTAGCAAGTTGCTTTTGGTACTTAACCTGTTGAAATGCATTCATTAGAAAACTAAGTGGACTCTCTCGTAAAAAATGTAATTCATCTTCTTTTTTTATGATGAGGAAAATCATTCTTGGTTTGGACTTTTGACAATGACAATCAATGACAATGACAATGACAATGACAATGCCAATGCCAATGCCAATGCCAATGACAATGACAATGACAATGACAATGACAATGACAATGACAATGACAATGACAATGACAATGACAATGACAATGACAATGACAATGACAATGACAATGACAATGACAATGACAATGACAATGACAATGACAATGACAATGACAATGACAATGACAATGACAATGACAATGACAATGACAATGACAATGACAATGACAATGACAATGACAATGACAATGACAATGACAATGACAATGACAATGACAATGACAATGACAATGACAATGACAATGACAATGACAATGACAATGACAATGACAATGACAATGACAATGACAATGACAATGACAATGACAATGACAATGACAATGACAATGACAATGACAATGACAATGACAATGACAATGACAATGACAATGACAATGACAATGACAATGACAATGACAATGACAATGACAATGACAATGACAATGACAATGACAATGACAATGACAATGACAATGACAATGACAATGACAATGACAATGACAATGACAATGACAATGACAATGACAATGACAATGACAATGACAATGACAATGACAATGACAATGACAATGACAATGACAATGACAATGACAATGACAATGACAATGACAATGACAATGACAATGACAATGACAATGACAATGACAATGACAATGACAATGACAATGACAATGACAATGACAATGACAATGACAATGACAATGACAATGACAATGACAATGACAATGACAATGACAATGACAATGACAATGACAATGACAATGACAATGACAATGACAATGACAATGACAATGACAATGACAATGACAATGACAATGACAATGACAATGACAATGACAATGACAATGACAATGACAATGACAATGACAATGACAATGACAATGACAATGACAATGACAATGACAATGACAATGACAATGACAATGACAATGACAATGACAATGACAATGACAATGACAATGACAATGACAATGACAATGACAATGACAATGACAATGACAATGACAATGACAATGACAATGACAATGACAATGACAATGACAATGACAATGACAATGACAATGACAATGACAATGACAATGACAATGACAATGACAATGACAATGACAATGACAATGACAATGACAATGACAATGACAATGACAATGACAATGACAATGACAATGACAATGACAATGACAATGACAATGACAATGACAATGACAATGACAATGACAATGACAATGACAATGACAATGACAATGACAATGACAATGACAATGACAATGACAATGACAATGACAATGACAATGACAATGACAATGACAATGACAATGACAATGACAATGACAATGACAATGACAATGACAATGACAATGACAATGACAATGACAATGACAATGACAATGACAATGACAATGACAATGACAATGACAATGACAATGACAATGACAATGACAATGACAATGACAATGACAATGACAATGACAATGACAATGACAATGACAATGACAATGACAATGACAATGACAATGACAATGACAATGACAATGACAATGACAATGACAATGACAATGACAATGACAATGACAATGACAATGACAATGACAATGACAATGACAATGACAATGACAATGACAATGACAATGACAATGACAATGACAATGACAATGACAATGACAATGACAATGACAATGACAATGACAATGACAATGACAATGACAATGACAATGACAATGACAATGACAATGACAATGACAATGACAATGACAATGACAATGACAATGACAATGGCAATGACAATGACAATGACAATGACAATGACAATGGCAATGACAATTTTAATTACAATGACCAAGAAATCAAATCCATAATCATGATCAAGAAACAAACCAAAACAAAACCTTGGCTGAGACCAAGACCAAGGCTAAAACAATGACCGACATCAAGGCTGAATGTCCAAGGATAAGACAGAATACACATGGCAACGGTCAACATAAAAACTATGACCAAGCCTCAAATTTTAAGAACAGATCCACTAGTTTCTTACATTCCATGGTAGTTTAGCAAAGATGACATAAATGATGGAATTTTTCATTGTGACCACCCAAATGAGGGGTCCGATTAAAACACTAAGAAATAAAATAAAATAAAATAAAATATGAATTACTAACTAAATAAATCTAGAATCAATTTAAAACTAAGGGTTTTTAATAAGTAAATAGATTTAGGACAATCGTTTCCAACAGCCTTGACATACTTATCGTGCAACCGCTTGACAGACAGTCGGACAGGAGTTGTGGGATTATAGCGTGCAGCTGCAACCCTGATACCAAAACAGTGAGTGCCAACTGTCAAATGCTGTCACCAAAACAGGAAACAGCTGATCATATATGGAAATGGAATGATGGAATACAAGTTCCGGCAATGGTATCACTCTCTATTAACCCAACCGGCATCTTTGCCATCTCGTATTGTGTCCGATCGCAAAGTCGAACTTCGGAAAGAGCACAACGAAATCTATATAAACTACCACTTTTTAAAAATTACGAAAGACTTTCCAGGTAGAACTGCCAAATTAAGGAGGGCTTCTCATGTAAAATTTTCAAAAAATCGATTTTTTTTTTTGTTTCATAGGTTGATAGAATAACGTCTTGGGAGTATATCCCCAAAGTTTCATGACCCAACTCTAAATATAATGGAATTGAACCAGCGCGCTCGGGCGCGCCTTGTGTGCGAAACTCAAACTTTAAATCGTTTTTTCTCAAAACTATGTTTTTAAAATCGCGGTACACGATTGCGAAAAAACTACTTAACCGATTTTTGATTTCTAAAAAGTGTTTTGCAGATTATAAATTGAACGAGTGCATGAATGTCTGAAATTGTGGAAAAAAATTTATTTTATACACTTTTTAGCCCCATTTAGCGACAAAAAATGACGAAAAAATAGCACTTTTTTTTCAAGACGTGATTTCAATATTGTAGAATCGAATTTTTTGGAGTTGCAGACATTCATGCACTCAGGGGAACCCTGCTGAATAATAAAAAAATTTTGTTTTATGTTTCAGATAAAAACTTTGGGCTCCACAATGTACCGCGATAAATCCGTCAGCCGCGTCACGCTACACGCGACATTTAATAAGTCCTCCATTTTGCCATTTTAGTTTTTGAAAAAATGCTTTTTTTATAAAACATGTTCTTAAATATACGCAAAAAATTATTTGTGTGTTTTTATTTTCCGAGTGAAAAAAATCCCGAAAAACAACTACTTAATTAAATTATATGTAATTTCATTGCCAACATCCTCCATAAATGCATCTCATCGTTATTAACAATTGGTGGACCAACAACCGGATGCCTTCCATCTCCTCTGGCAACTGGTTGACCTCTAGTATTTGGTTGAACTGGTGGATAAGCAAACAAATTGCTAGCAGTTCTAGAAATGGTTGCTGTTGTTGTGATTGCTGCTGTTGTTGCTGCTGATTTATTACTGCCTTAGATTTGATGTCACGTCAATAATCGCCGCCGCCCCTCATTTCTTTAATTATGAATGACTTCAAGATGTTAGGCTAGTTTGCTAGCCAAACGATTGTATGTATTTTTATAAATTCTTTAGATTTCTGGTTTTTGTGCACTATAAAACTGTGACAGCTTGCGCTTATGCTACAGAACTAAATGTATTTTAATAATTTTGAAAACTTTTTGGTTTTTTTATTTTTTAAAAACGATGCAAAATTACTGCGCACAAAAAATCACTGCAAACAATAACCCACCGCTTGATTTAATCGAACGAATTTCACTTAGCAACCATTCTTGAACAAAACCTAGCATTTAGGGTAAAATCAAGACGCTGTTTAAGAACGTAGGCTTTGTTTTCTCAAAAATTGCTTGACCTGATCAGAGAGTGTAGCGTCGGCGCGACTCTCTTGAATCCTGAAATCTGCGCGGAAACAGTGCCAGTTTACTTGGCAATCCAAGATCAGACAAAATGTTGTCCAACAGGTATGTCGAACTGGAGCCAGCGTAGTTGTTTTATTACTTCGACGTTTCCATAGAGTTCTTAAAACACATATTTCCCTTCTATGTATATTGTAGTTATTACCAAAACGGATTGGTCAAACATAGCTGGGTTCTGGTACACATTCCAGCAGTATACAATAGGACTGATAAGTCAACCGTCTGCCAGGAAAGAGTTCTTCTACTCAATTGCGCCCTGAATCAAAAATAACTCCTGTCCAAATTTACTTTCGGACTAGAGTGGTGAAAACGGTGAATGAAAACATTAACAACGACGGAATCTCAGAGCCAGTTGACATATGTGTTAAAAAGGGTTAGTTCAAAACACACACGTCCACATTGCAATCTTTTAAACATTTCCCGTTTTTCAGGAATACTTGCTATTGATCCACCAGTCCCTAAGGCAAGGGAGTAGCATTTTCATATGTTCTGCTATTTTTGAAGTAATGAAGAGTATAGTTTACTTTTACCTCATTAATTATCCAGAGCGCAACGGGTTCGTAGTATTGCATTCTCTAAACTTTCAGTTCTCTTCAGAGGTTCATCTCAATCGGTTGCAATCCTTTGCGATAACTTTCATGTCTCCTGCAGATTTAAGAACGTTTGTCTGAGAGACCGCGAAATGTTTTTTCTCTAAACACTAAAATACGCGGCAGATCTCAACATTGCAAGGCATTCAACGGCACATCTGAAGGAAATGGTAATGCGTTAGCTTCAGCCTGAATGTGTTCTTTAAACCCTGAAAACAAGACTTTGATTTTTTGTGATTTTTTGAAATTTAAATGTAAATAAACTATTAATTTTATGCACATATGTTCATATTCTTATGACACTACATATAACAATTTGGAAAACGCACATTGTGTAGTGCCATTTTTGCCCCATGTCTTTTAACCTCTAGGCATCAGCTGTTTTGCAAGCGAACAACGAGAACAAAAACAACAATAACAGTAACGATATACAACAACAACTTTTTGTTTTGACTCATAAACATGTTTGAACACGTGGTGACTCGTTTATTTTTAACCCTCACGTACGAAATAATTATAGCGCAAGTACGTGCTTAGAATGTGGTACCATTTGGGATTTTAATCCATGAAAAAAAAAGCGAAAAGCTTCAAGAAAAACCCAAAGAGTTTTCACCAAAAAACAACCAAACGGCGTTGTCGTTTGTTGAAAAACTTCCCAAAAAGTTGTTAGTTTGAGTTGTCAATTTTTTGTTGTTGTTTTCGACTTTTATTTTCAGATTAAGACGCCACATGCTAAGGAAGTTCCAGGCTGTGTGCCTACACATACAGTTCTTAATGAAGATTTTATGCCTAAGCTGAGGGATTTGTTGACAACACTGAAAGAAATAGAAGATAACAATATTTTTAAGAATTTGAGGAAAATTCAAAGAATTTGATTCGTAGGAAAAACTGTTCGTAAGAATGGATTGTTGCTTCTGGAATTACAGTGGACTATGTCATCAAGCGACCGCTCATATGTTAATCAGTTAGTTAGTCAACCCAGCGTGATCGCTGGTAACTGAATATACTTTGCGCAGACGTTTACTTCATTCTTCTGTGCAACACTCGAATAATTTAATAATAATTCTCCATCGAAGATATTTTATACGGGTTTCTTCATAATGGGAGTCTCTCAATAGAGCTGGATTTTGAGAAAGCGTTGTACACAACGTTGCAAAGCCGAGTTAGTTCAGCGAGAAGACTTTGCTCTCATTTTTGTATTCTATGTCATCTCTCATCTATCTCAGATGCCTTATTTGTGGACTGTTCTTTACTTGTCAGTTTAAACTTTGAAGGTGTTGCCTGATCAAAACGTCCGAGGAATCGCCTAATGTGCTACAAGACATATGCATAGTCGCAACAAAATACTTATGAGTTACATATTTTTATCCCAGGATCGCTTCTGCATTACTCCACCGTGAAGTCCATACGTCACGCAATTAACATTTTATCAGTCCGTCTAAGGGTCCTGCCATTCTGATTATAGAAGCTCATTAACTCTCGGTCTTTTCCTTTATCCTTTTCAGGAGGACTCTCTTTTATTTTAAAGTACCCTTTCTTGGCCCTCGGTACATTCCTTGTGTACGTCGTCACGAGCAGCAATAATTTTTTCTTATTGACGATTTATACCGCAAAATTCTCCGCAACTAACAGGACCATTTTTTTTTTTTTTTCTTGAGCGCTGTTCTTAGACTCGCTTCTTACTGACAGGTGAAGAAAATGTTTTCAGTGTCGTCTTTAGCAGCGTCTTGATATAGGCTGTCCGCATCTATCCTTTTTTCCGTATTTTGAGTATGTATTTACAGAAGTATCCATGCCTTGACAGTATCTGACTTTAGAGGTAGTTGACGCCTATAGATCGTCATTCTAGCCACGCTGGTGACCACGGTGTCACTTTAACCATACATCTGCCACGGGTGCCGTTCTGCCATCTTTCTTGTGAGGCTTAAATTCTAGCGTGCCTAAGTTCATAACCTTTTGGTGCCTTTCCTTATTACTTCAGCGAAAAGTTTGATTGGAATTAGTCCAGCTATTCTCAACACCGCTAGGGTTCAGTTTATAAGCTACGCACTTGCTATACACATGTTCCCTGTACCGTCATTAGCGGTTTTGTTCTCCACTCTTCTTTGAAAGTGTCACCATAAATTTCAGAACATTGGGATTCTGTTATCATCTCATCGCTTCACTCGATGTTGTATTGGCAATGAAAATATAGATTATTCTTGACAGACCATATAATGCCTGGCATTATCATGTGATTGTTCGGAAAGGTTACTTTAGTATTCCATAATCTCGAAGTCGAGTGTTACTACTCAGCGGAATTTTTTGTATCCAGCTTTTTCCGCTATTGCTACACCAGTCATCTTCGTGATAACTTGTATTGATATCTCTTGTTGAAAAAAGACTTAAGTAGAAACAAAGCCATTTGGTCTTTCAAGCATCTTCTTTCATCGAATAACGATGAAACTTCTATACCCTTAGCATAATGTAGAATCGATAATAGCATTTTGACTCAATGTCCCGTCTTTCACTTTCAGAAAAGTGAGCTAAGTTTAACCAATTTTCTTTTTTTCATATATCAAAATAACTTTATTGAGTCAAAAATTTTTCATTGTTATTCACCGCCCCTCGCTATCTTCCGAGCAAATCTTTAATACCGTCTTTAAGGAATTCCAGGGGCTGTTGCTCAAAAAACTCGGACAAGACCTTTCTGTAGTCCTCTAGGGAATTACATTTTACGCCATCAAGAAAATTCTGCAACAATCAAAACAAATGGTAATCCAAAAGTGCTAGTTCTGGGCTGTATAGTGGATGCATTAAAACTTCCCAGCCAAGTAATTTTTGGAAGGTCAATAAAGAAGTATATGGTCTAGCGTTGTAGTGATGAAAGACGTAGCCCTTTTTGTTGACTAATTCCGGAACTTTTTTCTTGAGCGCTTCATTCAATCTAGTTAATTGTTGACAGTACAGTTCCGAAGCAATCGTTTGGCTTCATGGAAGCAGCTCGTAGTACACAGGACCTTTCTATCAAATACTAAGCAAACCTTTCCTTGGCATCAGTTACGGCTTTGCGACGGTTTGGGCAGGCTCATCTTGTTTCGACCATTAGCTTTATCGCACATTATTATCATACAAGAGTTCGCCTTGTGGCCGAAGTTCGCCCATTTCGATTTGACCATAAAATAAAGGAAAAAGTTTTTATACCCTTGGTCGATAAAACACAAAAAACTTTTAATATTCTTCCTTAGGGTTCGGGTTATCTGCATCGGTGCAGCAGCTAAGTTGCAATATCGTACTTTTCATTTAGAGGCGTGTAACTCCTACTAAAGAGCAAACAGTTTTTGATATCTATCTATACCAAAATTCATAAAAATCAATCATGTTATCGTGCTATATAGTGCTAACTCTATATCTATACCAAATTTCATAAAAATCGTATGCAGTATTTTTGCCGTGAGAGCGTTTTTTCCATTTAGGGGCGTGGCACTGCCCACTGAAAATATAATGGTAATTTTATAGTTTCTTAGTGCCAATCCTATCTCCGTACCAAATTTCGTTAAAATCGATGCAGCGGTTTAGCCGTGAGAGCGTTTTTTCCATTAAGGGGCGTGGTACCGCCCACTAAAAAAACATAATGTTCATATTATCGTTCCGTAGTCCTAACCCTATCTCCATACCAAATTTCGTTAAAATCGATGCAGCGGTTTAGCCGTGAGATCGTTTTTTCCATTTAGGGGCGTGGCACCTCCCACTTTAAAAACAAATATAGTCCTATGCACTGCTCCTCCTTACAACCTTTCCAACAAAAAAAAAATCAAGCAAATCGGTTGAGATTTAGGTATAGAAACAGGGACCTAACCGATTTCGTTTGCCTATTTACTTATATATAGAAGATATCCATTTTATGTCACCAGTAACCAATCTGTGCAAAAATGGTTCGAGATCATTCTGTTTCAGAGGAGATTCACATACTGAAATATGATCAGTGAGATTTTTTTCAATAAGCGATGTCGCTACTGCTCATGTGTCGGTATTCCTCCACCTTTTCAAGAGTTACGTCCACTTTTTCGGTGCATTGTCGACCAAATTAACAAAAAAATTTGCAGAGCGGAATCGGACGTTATTTTTCACCTGTTTTTTTTTTTTTTTCAATAAAGTACCTTCTCCATAATGAGCACAAATTTATCTGAGATATTTCGCGACCGTATAGTGCTTTTCGAAGAAATGAAGTAAAAACTGGTGATTAATGATACGAAATGTCAATAGGTAAAAATTGGTTATGATTTTCAAAGATGTCGACTATCTTAAGCAAAAAAGAGTTGCCAGATCGGATCAGTACTTACAGAGTTATCGTACTTTAAACAATGCTATTTCACTTTTCTAAGCTTTTTTTAGGTAACCTTATTATTAATATTTCGAAGTGCTTGTAAAATTCATTACCCGCTAAGTTAAAATTACTCAAGAATTGTTTTTGAGATTTGCTTTGTCCGACTTCTTAAGAGACGAGTATGGGCGATCAAGTTACTTGTCACTAAATGTTACTAGCTAGAGACCAATCTATGCCGCTTTTCAAAAATTTGTGTTACATTTCAGCATATGTTCCGAGATGTGTCCTGATGATTGTTTTCATGACCGAGTCTAGTGCAATATCCTACCTTGGTGCATCTTTTCAATTAGTCAATTTGGTTCCTAACTCAGTTTCTTCCTTTTCATTTAAATTTATTTTTCTGGGTTAGTGGTATCCATTTTATGCTTCGTTGTATATAGTGGAGTATAGCCCGAATTTGTCGAACTTTTAAAAAATTATTTGGACTGTTCCAACATCACAAGCGAACAATTACCCGGAATTAGTGACTGCGCGAATATCATGGGTCATAGGGTAAGGGAGGGAAATATGGACCACCCATCTTTCTTTTTTAAATAAAACCCAAAATACATATAACAAAACAATTACTTTTATGTCATTCAGTAAAGAAAACAATTCACCTTTATTCTGATTTACTTCTAGATAAATATCTCATCAGGATAAAGAAAAAAAATTAAAAAACTTAAAATACTCAAAATGAAGATAAAAAAAAGTGTAGTGTAATATGGACCATATAGTCCATTTGGTACAGAAGTTGCATATAAAAATGTCACTTCCACATTCGGCACATTTTTCATGACTCCAAGAACGTCAGATTACACATTCAACCCAAAATTCGCCACGTCGATCTTCTGAGTAAAGGGTAATACATTATATGCATTTTTATCATTTTTTTCCTTTGTAGTTTATATAATGACCATCAAACTCGTCATGAAAACTGCAACTAGATTTTCCGTCTGAAAAATATAATAAATACATTTGTTTTTGAGGCTTTTTTCTTTGGTGGTCCATATTACCCATAGCACGTGTCACTAGAAAAATATTATCACTGATCTTTTTTTTAGAAAAATCAACTTTGCAGAAACATGCGACTTCACCGAACGCTTAAATCGCCCTATTATAAGCTTTAGGTATTAGCGTAAAGTTTGAACATGGATTACGGTCAATCCTATGTATGCAGTGGGAAATAACCATGTGGTCCATATTACCCACGTAGTCCATTTTTCCCTCCCTTACTCTACATATATGTAATTCTTTTTTTTTTTTTTAGCATTTTTTTTTTTAGTGTACAAACTTGAACCGATTTTCGCCTATACTATGACAAACTTCAAGTTTTGTTTGTTAATTTTTTCTTGCCTAATTTGCTTTCTTTCGGAATGCAGCAGTTGGTGTCATTTCCTTTTTTTCCATGCCCATGCGAAGTAGAGTTTTTCCAATTTTCTTTTCTCTTTCCGTACAAATCTTATTATTTGGGCAACATATGTATGTAAGGTATAATTACCCAAGAAAGTTTTATTAGTGCCTTTATTTATTTAAGGTACTTACATAACTTTAATGTAAGGCGTTTTTTCTAGTCTCAGCAATGCTTTTGGCAATTTGGCAATTTGGAAATTACTGTATCCAATAAATTTACAACTCATTAATATCATAGAGATACACTGCGAAATCTCCAAATTCCGCACCATCCGCAACACTTCAGCCAAATAAAATCACCAAATATGGTTGCTACATATTATTCCAAACTATGCTTGAGAATGTACTTATCCGAGCTCTAACTGTATGTAAACCATGAGATTCAATAGAGCTTTTGTGGTCACCTGAAAGAATAGATTTAATTTGACAATATTGCACTGCTGTCAAGAGAAGCAACGGATCTTCCAGAAATAATCCACCGCAACATTGTACTTTAAAGTATTAGCAAACTCTCTCACATCTAACTTCCTGGCTAGTCGAAGATTGGGACTGCCAGTGGAATATCCATTGGAATTGCCTACGAACGTACATCTCACTGCTGAGATGGTAGCAAAAGTCCATTAATTTTTGAGTGAAAATTTACATTCACTTGTTGTTGCGCTCTAAGTCACACTCTATCTAGCCCTGGACAGAAGTATTTCTGATAGAAGGAAGGTTGAAAAGGTTACTAGGTATTTTTAGCATACTTACCGATGGCTCAGTGTACATTGAAAATTGTGGCAACCCTTGTCATATTCATGCGGTTTTTATATAGTTAATCAGAGGCTGTTATATGATAGCCAGAATACCTTGAAAATAATGAAAGGTGTCAATGCTTTTCAGATTGTGCTAGTAATACGAGAAAGTCCACTTCTTCATTAGATCTAGCGGAATATGAACTAGCTCCGCATGAGTTTCATTAAAGGAGAAATCACGCCTTATTAATTTGTCTGCTTTTTAGTTGCTAAGTTGGCATCGATGTTTTTATGACCTAGAACCCATACAATATTAAGAACGAACTACTACTAATTTAGATTTTAGTATTATGGAATTGAATTCTTTGATAAAGGCCTGACTGTCAAGGAGGGAAAACCACCTTAACGGTTTTGGGGCTTATATTTCACAACGGCTTGCATGGTTCGAGAATACCAAAAGCTTCTGCCTGCAAAACGCTTACTGAATCAGGCAAGCGGAAATACTGACATAACATCGTATCTTCCGAAAATAGTCCCATATCGATAATAGGGGAGATGTGTGTACCTTGGTCCGCTTTTCAGTTTTTCAGTGTGCTGGATTTTCCAAAAAAGTTTCTTTAGTTTTTTGATTAAGTTATATTTCTACAATGCTTGCAGCATCAAATGACGTGACAATGATATTTCTATGTCTTACCATTGAGTAGAAATTAAAATGGTTTATGTTGACTATATGAAAATTATACTAATTTTACGAACTTTAGTCATTATTTGCAAGAATCTAAAATTCTATGACATTGACTCCGAGGTTCATAGTTCAATCCCGGCCTCAGACAAAAAGTTCAAAAATTATTCAATTGTTATTTCATTTAATTTAAAATAAATTAAATAAAACATAAATTGGTCTGATGATGGTTACGTGGCGGTAACCGAAACATATGTCACCATAGCCATGCTTAGTAGTTTTTTTCTCTAATCCTAATTGTCATGATTTCCTAAGTTGAAAAATGCATAGAATTTTAGATTCTTGCAAATAATGACTAAAGTTCGTAAAATTAGTATAATTTTCATATAGTCAACATAAACCATTTTAATTAATTATGGAGAACACGCCAATACATGTGCAACTGGCAACCCTAGTAGCCACATGACAAACCGGTATTGATTTCGCAGCCAATGGCTGGACCTTACCAAACAACAACAACAACAGGAGTCATGATAAAAAGGAAAGAGAACAAAAATCTCACTACATGAATATAGACACTTAAGCTACCAATTATTCTGAGGGTACATAGCGCAGTCCATTGATAAATGCGCTATGTAGAGACATTGACTCCGAGGTTCATAGTTCAATCCCGGCCTCAGACAAAAAGTTCAAAAATTATTCAATTGTTATTTCATTTAATTTAAAATAAATTAAATAAAACATAAATTGGTCTGATGATGGTTACGTGGCGGTAACCGAAACATATGTCACCATAGCCATGCTTAGTAGTTTTTTTTCTCTAATCCTAATTGTCATGATTTCCTAAGTTGAAAAATGCATAGAATTTTAGATTCTTGCAAATAATGACTAAAGTTCGTAAAATTAGTATAATTTTCATATAGTCAACATAAACCATTTTAATTAATTATGGAGAACACGCCAATACATGTGCAACTGGCAACCCTAGTAGCCACATGACAAACCGGTATTGATTTCGCAGCCAATGGCTGGACCTTACCAAACAACAACAACAACAGGAGTCATGATAAAAAGGAAAGAGAACAAAAATCTCACTACATGAATATAGACACTTAAGCTACCAATTATTCTGAGGGTACATAGCGCAGTCCATTGATAAATGCGCTATGTAGAGACATTGACTCCGAGGTTCATAGTTCAATCCCGGCCTCAGACAAAAAGTTCAAAAATTATTCAATTGTTATTTCATTTAATTTAAAATAAATTAAATAAAACATAAATTGGTCTGATGATGGTTACGTGGCGGTAACCGAAACATATGTCACCATAGCCATGCTTAGTAGTTTTTTTCTCTAATCCTAATTGTCATGATTTCCTAAGTTGAAAAATGCATAGAATTTTAGATTCTTGCAAATAATGACTAAAGTTCGTAAAATTGAGTAGAAATATTACTTGTTCCGTTGCAATCTCAAACGGTCCAAGGTACACCATGCAAGTGTACCTTGGACTATTAAAAATAAAAGAGAATACATTGTATTTTGGTAATAAATTATGAAAGAACCATTTATTATGTAATCAAAAGTAAAATTTTTTTCAATAAAAAAAAAAAAATTAATCATAAACAAAAATTATAACACAAAAAAGTGCATTTAGCGAAAAACAATTAATTAAACAAAAATAGTTGCAAATAAATACATTAATCGCGTAAAGAATAATAATAATATTATATTGAGAGGCGATTATGGTTTTCTGGTTGCCCGTCGAAAAAGGCTCGCTGGTCAATAAGCTAGGTCCAAGGTACACACAGACAGCATGTTTTAAAAACTGTCAACACCCACAACACATGTTAATGAAAATACATCTTAAACACACTAAAAGCTTGAAACAATAACTAAACTTCCTTCCTGATGTTGTAAAACTGAAATATTTCAAGTAAGTTCCTCACAAAACGTTTCGTAGCTTACTCCAAAAACAAATTTTTACACACAAAAAACACTTTTTCCGTCGCTTTTTATACACGCGTACAGCTTGACAGTCTGAAGTCTATTTATATGAGTCACCGGTATGAGTGGAAAATTTCATAGAAGAACATTATCGTACACGTGCAACTGTTGAGTGGCAACCGGCACTCGGACCGAGGTACACTCGGACCAAGGTACACACATCTCCCCTACACTTTATCTTGGACTCATCGGTGTATATTAAATTGATAGTGTCGCATAGTCTCAAAATATAACTTCTCCATCTCCGTGCAATTCGATGACTTTTATTATTCTACATGGTTTGTTCGATTTTCTTTTCATCTCCCCTCATGCGACGCAGGTATTAGCTTAATACCTCTTGCACTACAACTTAACTGCACTGCAATCAAACTATAAATTAACTGTAGTACAACGTGTACGTGCTATTATAAAATTTACCATTTGTAGCTCAAACTTTCGCTAAACTTACGTTTCCAGTTTCTGCTAAACATTCTCATTGGTTCTGGCGACAGCAATGTATAGTGCAATTTTAACCCAACATTAACCTTCTCGATGTTTTGTTTGAAGTTGATTAAGATAAAGAAGACACCAGCCATTAACAAACCTATTGCTTCGAAGTCTGTTAGTTCTTAAATTCTTTAGGAATTCAAAAATTTGTGAAGTTTTTCTTTGTAATGTTTTGCTTTTTTTGGAAAGGTTCTGAGAAGGAGCAGTGCATAGGATTTGCTTTATTAAAAAAGTGGGCGATACCACGCCCCCAAATAGATAAAAACGCTCTCCCGGCTAAACCACTGCATTGAATTTTATGAAATAAAGTATGGAGATAGGATTAGCACTGGGGAACGGTCTCACGGCTAAAACACAGCATCGAGTTTTATGAAATTAGGTATAGAGATAGGGTAAGCACTAAGGAACGATAATATGATATCTTTTCAAATGGGCAGCACCACGCCCCAAATTGGAAGAAACGCTTTCATGGCTAAGCCGCTACATCGATTTTTATGAAATTTGTAATAGAGATATTGTGAGCACTGGGGAACTATAATTATCGTTATAATATGACTTTATAATCTTCTTTTTGATTCTTGATATCTCCAGACGGAATCATTTTGTTGAAGTGTTTAAGCAGTTTGGAAATTTAAGTTAATAGTTCAGTCAGAACTCAGACTGTTTCTTCTTTGATTCAGCAAGTGTTGCGTCTTCAATCAGCTATACTCAAGGTAAAGTGTTTAGTGCATTCCTGCCCAGTTATATTTATCCGGAATACATTACACTGCACAACAAATTAAGTGTTTGTGATTGTTGCATGGAAGTTTTTTGTCAATTCCGAAGAAACTTCCCGCGTAGATTCCAAATCCGAAGTCAGAATTGGCCCATCAGCTATTTTATATATTTTGACATATTTGAGGTTAAAAACACGAAAACTAAAATTTTTAAGGTTCGATGCAGATTACACAAATCTTTTATTTTATTATTATTACATAATTCATAATTTTTCTTCAAAATGAGCTCTTAAAAAGTGACGCATGATGTTTCTTTCAAAGTTATGGCCGACTTAAGGTGATATCATGAAATGCTATAGAAAGAAACAGTCTATAAATTTCGTGATATCATCTTAAATCATCCATAACTTTTGAAGAAAGCATTGTGCGACACTTTTTAAGAGCTCATTTTGCAGAGAAATAGTAGTACTACATAATGAATTAAGAAAAAAAACTAAGAATAATTTGTACTATCTGCATCGAACCTCAAAAATGTTCATGTTCGTGGTTTCAACCTCAAATATCTCAAAATCTAGAGCTGATGAGCAAAGTCTCGGATTTGGATTCTACGCATAAAGTTCCTTTAGAAATTATGTACATGCAGCTGCCCTGCAACAAAATCATTGTTATGCTGTGTTATAGATGTATTATATAATTGCGTCATACAACTTGCAGTTTTTCATTCTATCACTTTCAATTTTACTGCCATAAAATCCACTTTTATTCTGGAAAAATTTTCACAAAAAACTGCAACTTTTACTTATATTCGTTTCTTTTTTTCTACTCTATTGCCAATTTATACCCCTTCCTCCCCACCATTTTTAGTTTAAAGTCAAGTTTTTCTTTGTTTTCTTACCCCATGACTTTATCAGCGTCATCACAGTTTGACATTTTGCCAAAATAAAACTTTGTCGTTTTCACTTTTTGTCAAATGTTTTTCTGCGTTATTGCACGTCGCTATGATGTGTCTAGTTTTTTTTTTTTTTACAAAATGGTGGCATTGTCCAGGAGAGCTTAGTAGAAACGAGTAAAAGTTTTATTTAACTTTCAGCTTGTTTTCCTCTGACATCTTTTCTTGAAATGAAAAACAAAAAACCGCTTAATTTGGCTGTGTGCAATTTCATATTGAAAGTACTTTGCTTGTAATGATTTGGATTACTTTTGGTTAGTTGAGGAAAGACAAAATCAGATAAAATTAAATAGCCAGAAAGTTCCAGATATGTAGAGAAAATTTAAAAATATTAGTCACTAATTGGCATTTCAACTAAGAGGTTAAAGCTTCAAAGCTCAAATAAATACATATAACGATGATATTTTGGGCAAAAATGGAAAAGTTTTTCATTATTTACAGCTTATTGTTCAAAACTTTTTTGTGAAAGCAATAGTTGTTCCGAAAATACGAGCTAAAGCTTTAAAAAATTTTTCTTCAATGCATGAAAAAAATTTGTTTGTCTTTTTGGAAAAGGAAAACATAAAGCATCATTTAAATTATCTATATATAAATACGTGAACAGTTTTTTTTTGTCTCCCTTTTGCGAGCTAACCATTTAACCGATTTAGATATTTTATTTTTTATATGATAGGTACTGTGGTGTAGAATCCACGAATTTAAAAATTATCCTCATAAGTTGCCAATAAGGCATTTAAAAACAGGATCAAAGTTTCCCATATAATTACAACAACAACAGCACCCACAGTGTTATGCTGTGTTGTTGAGAAAGTGAATGAGACAGTGGAGTGGGAGAAATTTTGTTGTTGTTGTTTTTCTCTTGCTTGCAAAAACCTGTTTCGTTGCACTCTGTCCACGTTCTGCATCGATATTTTGGATGTTTTTCGATATTTTGGAGCTTTGCCGATATTTTAGATGTTTTTGTATACTGTTGGACTTTTATCGATATTTTTGATGTTTCTCGATACTTTGGGACTTTTATCGATATTTTGGACGTTTTTCGATACCTTTGGACTTTTACCGATATTTTGGATGTTTTTCGATACTTTGGGACTTCTACCGATATATTGGATGTTTCTCGATATTTTTGTACTTTTAAAGATATTTTGGATGTTTTTCGATACTTTTGAACTTTTATCGATATTTTGCATGTTTCTTGATACTTTTGGACTTTTACCGATTTTCTGGATGATATTCGATACTATTGTACTTTTACCGATATTTTGTGTGTTTTTCGATACGTTGGTACTTTTACCGATATTTTGGATGTTTTTCGATACTCTTAGACTTTTACCGATATTCTGGATGATTTTCGATACTTTGGGACTTTTACCGATATTTTGGATGTTTTTCGATACTTTTGGACTTTTACCGATATTTTGGATGTTTCTCGATACTTTTGGACTTTTACCGATATTCTGAATGATTTTCGATACTTTGGGACTTTTACCAATATTTTGGATGTTTTTCGAAACTTTTGGACTTTTACCGATATTTTGGATGTTTTTTCGATACTTTGGGACTTTTACCAATATTTTGGATGTTTTTCGAAACTTTTGGACTTTTACCGATATTCTGGATGATTTTCGATACTTTGGGACTTTTACCGATATTTTGGATGTTTTTCGATACTTTTGGACTTTTACCGATATTTTGGATGTTTCTCGCTACTTTTGGACTTTTACCGATATTCTGAATGATTTTCGATACTTTGGGACTTTTACCAATATTTTGGATGTTTTTCGAAACTTTTGGACTTTTACCGATATTCTGGATGATTTTCGATACTTTGGGACTTTTACCGATATTCTGGATGATTTTCGATACTTTCGGACTTTTACCGATATTTTGGATGTTTTTTCGATACTTTGGGACTTTTACCGATATTTTGGACGTTTTTCGATACTCTTGGACTTTTACCGATATTTTGGATGTTTCTCGATACTTTTGTATTTTTTCCGATATTTTGGATGTTTTTCGATACTTTGGGACTTTTGCCGATATTTCGGATGTTCTTCGATACTTTTGGACTTTTACCGATATTTTGGATGATTTTTGATATTTTTGAACTTTTACCGATATTTTTGATGTTTCTCGATACTTTTGGACTTTTATCGATACTTTGGATGTTTCTCGATACTTTTGTATTTTTTCCGATATTTTGGATGTTTTTCGATACTTTGGGACTTTTACCGATATTTTGGATGTTTTTCGATGCTTTTGGACTTTTACCGATATTTTGGATGATTTTTGATATTTTTGAACTTTTACCGATATTTTGGATGTTTCTCGATACTTTTGTATTTTTTCCGATATTTTGGATGTTTTTCGATACTTTTAAACTTTTACTGATATTTTGGATGTTTCTCGATACTTTTGGACTTTTACCGATATTTTGGATGTTTTTTCGATAATTTTGGACATTTGCCGATGTATTGGGTATTTCTCGAGATTTTTGACTTTTACCGATATTTTGGACGTTTTTCAATACTTTTGGACTTTCATCGTTTTCTTCGAATTGTTTAATATTTTCGATACTTATGGACTGCAGTTCTGCAATGGCTTGGGCACACTCTCGCTTATGTAATGGTTTTTGGTTTTGTTTGGATAACGGCTTAATGCTATTTTTGCATTGAGATGCGGTTTGATAATACTCTGTCACGGCTGAAATTCAACAAAGGTTCTTATGCCTTAATATGCTAAGCGTTGAGGAAGAAAGCTTAAGAAAAATTTTTATGCGAGTGGTGTCATGCGCCTAAAGAGAAAATAGTTTATCTCGGCTATTTTAGAATGGAGATAAATGGATTTTTGAGAAAGAATATTAATATTTTTTTTTAGTAGAAGGTGCCTCTCTCCCAAAATGAAATTCGTTAGCTACCACGGCTAAGCCACTACACCAATTTTTATGTAATTCGATTTTAAGATACACTAAGCCTTCTGCATTAAAAAAGGTTACTACGAATATTGAACTCTGTCAGTACTTAATATTCAGGCTTTCTTTTATACAAAACAGTACTCGAAAAAAATTGTATCTATCTTTAGGAGAATGGCCAAAATTTGGCCACCGGCGATACTAGCATATATAACTATTTATACTTATATTCAAACATCTTTATTGCATATATTCATTTTAATTAATGCGACACTGATTTTGTAAATGCAACAACCCTTTACACGAGGCTATTAGACGCACTTTCCGAATATGCAAAAAAACTCTAAACATCCATCTGCACATTGACATCGTAGTCTGGAAAAAGCACCACCCGCTGTTTGTATCTTAATTACATTTCAATTGTTATTCAATTCAGGGCAAAAACAAAACTGATTTCGCTTTTGTTGTTGTCACTTGAAATAACAAAAACATGAAACTTATAATAAAACTTTGAAATATGTATTTACATAAGAACACAGTTCACAGAGACATCCAGACACCTTTAGTCATTTAACATTTCAAAAGTTTTAAATTAAGAGACCTTGTAATGATTATGGTGGTTAGATAGATGGATGGGTGGATGTACAATGACAATAGATTTTATATTTGAAGTAGTACAAGACATTGTACGTGTCTGTTATTTTTATTTCAAACTTTTTAGACTTTCACTTCTCCAATTTGGGATTATGCCGTCTGCGTTGTATAATCAGACAAATTGCTTAAGAAAATTAAGGAGAAGACTTTTAATTAAATGCAAATTAAAATATCTATCATCTTTAAAGGGAGAAAAACATGTGAAATTCAGAACATTTTTCTTTATTTTTCATTTAATTAAGCAATATACCCTAACTTAATTGGATTACTTAAATAATGTGATTTTACAACGCAGTCTTACAATGATATTCCGTACTCAGTGGTAATAGCATTTGCTTGGGATTCAGGATCTCCTATTTACGAATCTGAACTTGTTTATTTTCTATCATTTCAGAGTTCTAAGTGAAAAACAGACCCAGTTTGGTGACTTATTTTAAGTTATTCCTTAAGGAATAAAAAAAGGGGCTAGCATGTTCACAAAATGTGTTGGAGAGGAATTACCAATGGGATTTGGTGAACATTTTTTCCCTCTTCCGGCAACGAGGAATTTGTTTGATATTTTTATCAAAATTTTGTATTGGAACCACTTAAAAGGTTGAAATAGAGGTAGTATGCTTAAGGGAAATTTTAAAGAAGGGAAATTAATGGGATCGGTGAACATTTTTATAAAGTCAAAATGGTTATACATTTTTATGATATTTCCCTTACTGTAAAGCTCAAACACAAAAAAAAACTTGAAAAAAAAGCACCAACTTACCGAAGTAGGATTCGAACCGTGATCTGTGGGTGTGATAAATAGAAACATATCCTCTGTACTACTGAGCTATATGACTAAAAGGCATAAAATTTCAACATTAAGCAAATGTCTTTACAAACATAAATTATAAAGTCAAAATACCCCAATGCGCGAGTTACGTCCCGGGTAGATTATATCACTGATATGGCACGTCACTGATTGATACGTCACTAATCGATATCATATCTATTGACATATAGAAAACCGATCAGCCATTTCCGACTTCTACTCACTTCTGACGATTATCTCGTGGCGATCTGACACCGTCAATTACAAATAAGTTTAATAAAAGTTATATTATTATAATCCGATTGAAAAATAAGTAGTTTTATTGAAACCTGGAATAAAACTATAACTGGCGCAGTCGAGCTGAACTTATTTTTTGGAAATAAGTAAAAGTCACCCCGGATTGAAGATCCATGTCAAGGGAATATTGGCATAACGTGGGCGGCAACGAACCTGCTAGAAAAACATCCAGATATCAACCATATTTCAACATAAAGAAAGAAAATAATAATTATTTAATTTTGAAAAAAAAAAAAAAAAAGATATATGCTGGAAATATGGAAATTAAAATACGAATATACATATATAAAAAAAAATGTTGGAAACTAAATGTATGTGCCTATGTAAATAGAGAAAAATATATATTAATGATTGAATGTATGTAAATAGAAAAACCAACGAAAAAATTCTAACGCAAATATATTCTTAAGTATTTATAAAAAGTATTGGGAAAGATAATATTTGACAAATTTTTTTAACTAAATGTAATACAACAAAATTTGTAAATGTAATTTGTATCAATTTATCTACAAATATGCAAAGTTAGCTGTCCCTAACTTTAATCTTAAGAGGGAGGAGTTACGTCCCGGGTAGATTATATCACTGATATGGCACGTCACTGATTGATACGTCACTAATCGATATCATATCTATTGACATATAGAAAACCGATCAGCCATTTCCGACTTCTACTCACTTCTGACGATTATCTCGTGGCGATCTGACACCGTCAATTACAAATAAGTTTAATAAAAGTTATATTATTATAATCCGATTGAAAAATAAGTAGTTTTATTGAAACCTGGAATAAAACTATAACTCGCGCTCTGGAAAATGCATGAGAACAAAATAAAGTACAACTTATTCGCCCAATAGTCTCGTATTATAGCAAGTTAGAAACAAATACGGTGATACACTTCATCAATATCCTTTAAATAGGTCACATAATAACTACTCTATGGTATATAAGTAGACAACTTATAGCATTTTAGCGGAAGCTCAGTGGCCAAACATTAAATACCCTACACAGCAGTATTTTGAAGCTTTTGCTTATATGAGAGGTGTCATGCCCTCCTGTCCGATTTAATCCAGTTTTTGCTCAAAGCTTGTATTTATAATTCTTAGTGTAGGAATCAAATTTAGGTTGGTTAACTCCCACTTTCAGTATAGCGTTTTGAAGCTTTTGATTATGTGAGATGCGCCACGCCCTCTTGTTCGATTTTGCCCAGTTGTTGCCAAATTTCATTGAATTAGCTTGTTTAGTTTTCCCAAAAATGTATTTCCACACAGCCAGCCACCCAGACAGACGGACATGGCTATATCGACTCAGGAGGTGACACCGATCAATATGACTTCTATTCAAAACACCTGACACTTTGGTTGACATTTGACGCGTTTTTTAAGAAAAAATGCAAAACTGCATAAAAGTACATTTTTCGTCATAGAAAATTTGCGTGTAAAAAAGTAACCCTCACCGAATAAAACATTAAAACTCAATTTCGGCATAAGAAAAAAGGTTATGGGCATAGTCAAATCTACTTTATATGAGACCGACAGAAGAAAAGTAGACAGTCAAATAGACAATGAACCAGACAGCTATCCAGACACTTAATATATTTACCAAATAGGGTGGCATCATTTTGCGCCAACTTATATAAAAAATGGAAAGACTTTGAATTAAGGCAGTGTCACAGTTCAATAGCATAATAAACTTTAACGAAAGGTTTTTAATAAAAGTCACCATGCACTATCTGAATATGATCTAAAGGCTATCATTTATTAAATGTTTAATCTGAACTTTGCTTAATAACCTAAAAAGTAAGTCTGGAATACTCCAAATCATACATTACTTGGATGAATATATTGATTTGGTGCCCGTACTGTAAGATTTGACTTAAAAGTACAATACAAGACGAGCCAATAGTAATGTTATGATGTGAATTGTCTGCCATTTTGTTAGAAATAAAGAAAATTGGGCTCTTTTTTTGCAAAAAGTTTATTCAAAGTTGTAGAACTGAAAGAGTTGTCAACTAATTCTTTAGCTGTTTTGCAATATTAATTTCAAATCACAATGACATTTACCGTTATTTGCAAAAATTATGACATTTTTATATTATGACTTTTCAATTGCTTGAACACTATCAGGCCTATTCCGTAATCCGTGTGGTTTCAATTACTTTCATTGAGGAGGCTTGTTGATGAAAATGGTGAGTCACACGATAAAAAATATCAAAATCTTTTTTGTAAAGAACTACAGGTTCTACAAATAATATCGGTTTGCATCAACGAAAAAGTAACCGTTTAGGATATATTCTTAAAAAAACTGCAAAAAGTCGAAAAATTCGACTTTATCGAATATTTCCGAAACAGTTACTTTTTTTCGTAAATACTTGTCAATGTTACTTCTAGAACATGTTATTCTCCACAAAAACGATTCTCTTACTTTTTATCGTATGAAACACCATTTTCATGAAAAAGCCTCCTCAATGAAAAGTAATCGAATCCACCCGGATTACGGAACAGGGCTGTATACGTATAGGTATTAAGTACTTTAACTTTTGATAAAATCTTTATGTTGAAGAATTTTTGTGAACACCCTTAAGTGCCACTGTTTTTTTTTTTTTTTGTGTGTGGGTAAAATTAAATTAAGCATCCTTTTGCCATACTTTAAATACAAGTATAAGTGCTTGTATGCATGCAATGCATAAAACATGATTTGCAAATATACACAGAAGACACTGTTGATACCAAATGTGAGGTTAGGGGAGGTTGGAAGGTTGGCTGATTGTGGTAGCATACGTGTTGCCATATTTGAAGTTGGATTAACTTGTCATACAATTGAATTTAATTTTCTATAAATGTTGGCTTTTTCATTTGCAGTGCATTTAAAATGAGTAATGCAATCAATATGACTACAGGGAAGGTATGTACATCATCAAAGTGATTGGATGATGCTGATATCTGCAACGTGCTCCTGGGTAAACATTTATTAATTGACAGTAACTAGGAATGCGCATTTATCGGTAATCCATCAAGTGCAGTTTATGATGATTACTTAGACACGGTCGTTTTTAAAAAATTCTAACTTTTTGAAATACCACCCGCGATTTTTTTCAGGGATAGTGTTGGGAGACCCTTCTAGTATCTAAATCCGCAAACCGCGAAATCGAACGTCCAGCCGTTTTTTTTTCGACATTTTAGTTTTTTTAACGATTTTTGAGTATGTCTCGGAGTTTATATACATTTTATGTACACATACTTATATATGTATATACGTACATATATATACTTGTATATGTATATATATGTAATATATATATATGTAATATATATATATGTATATATATGTAATATATATATATGTAATATATATATATGTATATATATGTAATATATATATATGTAATATATATATATGGATATATATATACATACATACATACATGCATATAAAAGGTATCGTTTCCGCACCATTTATTTTTAAAAAAAATCGGTTTTTTCGTATTTAAGAAAAACACAAACAAAAACCGGAAACGAAAAAAGTCATTCCAGATGTGATTTTTGATGCTTAATCCGATTCCGGTATTAGAATTGCTCTGTTACGTCTGGACTTTGAGATATCCTTACATATATGTTTAAAGGACACCATTTTTTTTCCTATTTTTGAAGTTATATAACAAGATAAGGTAATATTATGCCGTAGAATCTGGTATGACAGTTAATAGCCCTAGTTTTTCGTTGAAAATTCAATCAAACCAATAACGATATCTTTATTTTTGTCGGAGATATCTTTACCTAAAAAGTTAAAAAAGTGCAAAAACACGATTTTTGGCTATATTGGATGTTATATGCAGGACACAAAAAATTTTTTTGGGATTTCTATTACCAGAAACATTTGGTACTTTCTTTTGGCTTTAAATTGAGCTATCAAATGTTGAGCTATGTATGTGTACATAATATGTATATAAACACTGAGACATACTCAAAAACCGTTAAAAAAACTAAAATGTCGAGAAAAAAATACGGCTGGACGTTCGATTTCGCGGTTTGCGGATACTAGGAGGATCCCCCAACATTATCCCTGAAAAAAATCGCGGGTGGTATTTCAAAAAGTTAACATATTTTAAAAACCACCGTGTAGAAGAAGAATTTTTGACAGTATCTTCTATATATTATATACTCGTAAAACAATTCAAAATGGCGTAAAGCGAACACAAATGTGCATTAACTCTGGAGCTGGTTTTTTGACCGATATCATTTTGTGTGGTTAATATCATTAATTCAACACCTTTGGTTAATCTTTCCGTGAAAACAGAGTTAAATTATTTTCATTTCTAACAAAATGGTAGCCAAAACACACTGTGACATTACTTTTGTACAGAAAATACATAAATGAAGCGTGCAAGTTCTAGTTCAGACATACGCACTTGGGACAAAAAAAATATAATCATCTGATTCCGTGGGAAATTTGTACTATTGTAGTTCAAAGACCAAAGTATTTCTGCATAATTCCTTGGTTGTGACTGTTATTTTATCTAGTCATCTATCGGGTATCCTATGGCAGCCAAGTTTTTAAATTCAAATAATTTGACTGAAATCAAGGAAGAATTTTACAGACTCAGAACAAATTGGTTTATAAAACGGGAGCGGAAAGGTCTTCAAAAATGATTGAATGTGATTTCGTAAAATTCTAGACCCAAGCGCAATATTTTTAGTAGCCAACAGACGCCAAATGTCTTTGGACTGCCCAGTCCATAGGTCTTACGCTTCTTACTTTCACGTATATTCTCGGGGGATGAAAACTCAAACTGAATGATCCTTATTACGACGGGTGGTATTTTCTTTCGACGATTTCTCATTATTTCTTGGGCTGAATCGCCGCATCAGTAACCTACAATTCGAAACGTAGAATCATGTATTTAGTAATGCAAAATACGTGTGAAACGCATGATTTTACGTCACAAGTTGTACGTTCACGGATGCGTCGATTTGATTCCAGCTTTTTCAGCTGTACCACGTTGTTAAAAACATTTGAAAAAGTGGCACGTCTCCTTAAAACAAGGAAATATCTGTTCTAAGCTAATAAAAGATGTATCAAAAACATATAATAAGATCTAAAAACTAGCTCAAGGATCGTTTTTATTAATCTTGGTTCTCTTAAGTAGTTCTTCCATATACATAGTACATAGAAGACTTACTTTGTGGGAATAGCCTGATTCACGAAATTTCCGAAATAGATCATAACATGAAAATCATTTAAGAAATGTTCTAGCTATGGACCATTTTAGAGAGTAATGTGAAGAAATTTCAGTTAATTTCATGTTTTGAAAAGTTCAAAAAATCATATCTTCTTAGCCGCGAGACATACCATTTTTTCCATTTTTCATATCGTCGGCCTCAAACTACAACTAAACATCATTTTGATGTTTTGAGTTAAGTACACAGACTCTATGCCCGGTTTTTTGAAATGAAGTCCCCCATCCATTTTTATTTAAAATAAATTTAAAAAAAAAATTAAAACGCTTTTTTCTCAAAACATGAAAAATGCTGATGTCTAGTTGTAGTTTTAACCCAATTTTTTTTTATTTCTAAAAACTATATCATAGAAGGACCAAAAAGTAAGTAACGGAGCGTTTTTAGTGATTTAGTACTAAAACAGCAGTAAACTTGGTGCTTTATACCAAATACAAAATACTTTTTTCTAATAGCCTGATTGAATACCTTTCCAGGTCTGAACATGAAAATCGGTTAAGAAATCTCCAAGTTATAGGAAATTACGTGAGACAAATTTGTCATAATTTACCAATTTTTCTACCCTTTGCAACCCACATAGTACAGTCATTTTGGTAGTTTTACCTGTAAAGTTTTGCGGGATTTTTGCAAATGAGTTATTTTATAGATTTCGATGTGCTCTTTCAGAATTTCAATTTTGCTGCCTCGAATCGTGTTCGCTCGCGCCACCATATTGGAAAAATGCCGGCCAAAATCAGTTTTTTACAAATATCACTTTAACGGTTACATTTAGAGAAAAATATGGTTGAGCAATATTGTAGCCTATAAAATTTTCTATAAAAATGTCCTTTTAATTATTTTCGTACCTACTTAGAAGATATCTTAATTCAAAATTTTTAAAAAATTAGTAAATTGACTAGGGAATCGAACGTTCTACAAAATGCGAGAAAATTTTTTTTCTAGAACGAACCGTTTTAGAGATAATTTGGAAAAATGATTTTTTTATAAATTTCTGGTTTATTAAAAAAATATCTCTTTAACCATAGGTGGCTGTGATCATCTCTTTTTTCTCGAAATTTGCAGTTGGGTTCTCAGATTTTTATAAAAATTCACAGAGATGTTCTAAGTGCTTAGCATTGAGACCTCTCATTATTAGTTTTGCGAAAAAAATTTTTTTTTTATGGGCATTGAACTTCCGAGTGTCCAAGTGGTGTTTTTGCGAAAATTCGATGCAATTTTTTTTTTTTCCATTTTGTCAAAAATAAATTTTTTTAATTTTTGTTTTCGGATTCTTGTAGCATTTTAAACGTTAATTTAATTTCCATTTTTAAATTTGTAAAATTTTGAAAATTTACAAAATGGCGGCCATTTTTTGAAAAATCTTAAAATAATATTTTTTTTATTTTTTTATTTTTTTTTTTACAGAAAGGTGAATAAAATACAAACATTTTGTAGAAAATTTGTTTTGCGCGTAACGGTTGTGAGAGCCACAGGAATTTTTTTTCTAAAAAGTCACGTGACAATTTTTTAACTTTGTTTTGTGCTTTGATTTAGACTCACCAGGTGGCCAAAAAAAAAAATTTCAAAGCAGAAGAACATAACATCCATTACTTATAAAACACAAGGTCTACAAAAAAACCAAGATTTTTCATACAAATCATAAGAATATTGACGAAATGAGGGCCATGGTTTGAAAAATCTTAAAAATTAATTTTACAAAATAATTTTTTTTTTCTATTTTTTTTTTTTTTTTTTTTTGTTTTACTTAAATCTTTTCAAAAATGGATGTTTTTCAACCACTTTTCAAAAGATTAGCGTAAAAAAACATTTTAGAAAATTTTATAAGCTACAATATTGCCCAACTATATTTTTCTCTAAATGTAACCGTTAAAGAGATATTTGTAAAAAACTGATTTTGAACGGCATTTTTCCAATATGGTGGCGCGAGCGAACGCGATTCGAGGTAGCAAAGTCGAAATTCTGAAAGAGCACATCGAAATCTATAAAATAACTCATTTGCAAAAATTCCAGAAAACTTTCCAGGTAAAACTACCAAATTACTGTACTACTTATATGTTCAAACTAAATATTTTTCTTCTAATAAGACTTGAGCTTTTTTATAAATCCTCTAAAAATATAATGAATCATAAAGCTCACAGTTTCTTCTTCTAAAATACTTACTGTGATAGTTGTCTTAATCTCCACCAATGATTTGAAACTGAGGGAGATTAAAATACAGAAACTAAAAAATCCATTCGGTTAAGTATTTTATGCGTTGAGATAACCCTTCCCAACTATGCATCACTTCAAAATTACGTATTGTAATGGTTGGACTTTTGGTTTCAATGGTTATAAGAACACTACTTATTGTTCTTTAGAAATAAAGGCCTAAACCTCTACCATTTTTAGAGATGTGGATGTAGGATGGCGTGTACATCTAGCTATCCAATGACTAGCTCGTCGTATGTCGGGGTTCTTCCCTAATCCATTCTCTATTGCCACTACCACAAAATTTATGTACACTAAAAGAAAATGTTATGAAAACACAATGGGATAAAAAAACTAACCCGACCAAAATAAAATATAAATACTGCCCAATTGCTTATTTACCTGTTTTAGGGGAAACCCAGATGTAAATGGTCCCCGTCTTTACCCACCCTACCATGGCAATTTAGTTAGATTTTTAATTGCCCCTAGATTCAAAAGAAATAAAAAAAAATTTATTTCCGACCTATAACATTGCACATGCTGACCCTATGGCGGACGAAGCCGAATGAATTAGCAACACATAACTATTGTTTTCTCAGAGCTTTACAAAATTCACATATTTATTGAGAAGATTAGAACAGTGTATAACACTTATACAATGCTAACGAAGAGCGTAACTCTTAAGCTTAAACATTAGATTAATATATTACAAAAACAAATGCGTAAGTGAAAAAGAAAGCTTAAAAGAGAAATACTGGTTTTGAATGCATCAATAAAACGCAACAACAATGTTGTATGCAACAACAATGCTTTTAAGCAATAAAAGAATAGTAAAAAAAAGTTTTAAAATATCTAAGATTATAAAAAGAACAATTAATAGTATCTAGAATTTAGTTTCTTACTTCAGTACATTAGAGTGTATCCCATAAAAATGTATGGCAATTTTTAATCAATAAAATTTTTATAGTTATTTTTAAATTAATTAATTAGGATAAATTTAATTATGTATCATATGAATTAGGTGTTCTAAGTAGATTTTAAGGAGCTGTAATTTTATAACCACATAATTATTTTAGGCATGAATTATTATTTTTCTTTGCTTTTAATAATTAATTCAGTATCTAGTCAAAATAAGTTTATTTTCACCAAATTATTAATATAGTTCTATTTAATACAGAACTCACAAACTTACTTTTTGATACATCCATCGGTGAAATCGGTGGGCCCAGCGACGACACTATGATGCTGTATTTTCTCGAAGCTTTATAGCTAATTTAGTTTCATAGGTTAGTTTTAGTAAGATAATTTGGTCAAAATTCAATTTAATTTAATTTTGCAAGACTTTCTCTTTTTTTTTCAAAATTTCAACTTAATTCAAAATTTTAGAAATAATCAATTTTTCTTTTAAATTATTAAAATATCAAGGTTATAAGAAATAATCAAATTATTTATATAAATCGCAAATTTACATTCATATAAATTTATGTAAAAATTTATTAAATAAATTGATTGATTTTTGCCTCCTATGTTTTTTCAGGAAAAATTCTTAAAAATTAAATTGAATTTAAAAAAAAAATTTAAGCTATATACATATATTTTATTTACATATATATATATATGTATATATGGTTCGATGCACAAATTCCTCAAGGTTAAGAAGGTTATTGGAGTCCCACGCGGTTTTCGATGAAACTTTCAATAATTATGATTCGATTTATTTCGATGAATTTAATAAATTCGAATTGGGCTCCCCAAGATGTTTCCGATGGGGCAAAGCCTCAATGATTCATGTGCTCGGAGCACCTGGATGGAAGCCCTAGGGTTATAAGAACTCCCTTAGAAACATTGCTTGTTTAACAATATGAATAATTTAAACTTACCAATGTTTAGAAAAATGTCTGCAAAATAAATTTAATTTCTTAATAAAATTAAGGTTTCAATATTGAGTTAACCTTCAACTCTTTTGAAAAACGTTTTGTCTTTTGACAAAAAAAATTATCGGTACTTAATGTTAAATTTATATATATTTTGAAACACGGACTTAATAATTTCTGGAGTACTTGCTTCTTGCACTGCTTATAATAGAAAGAATGAGAGCAAACCAACGGGTAATTTATTAGGTGGTATCGTAGGTCTTTTTGGTTTACAGGTTTGGGACAACCACAACAACAACATAACAGATCGATAAAGCAGATCGATATGAGAGATCAATAATGTTTTTGCAAATCAAGTCGTTTCTATAAGTACATATAAATGTACATACTATTTGCTTGACCACAACGATCCAGTGGCGGTGTAAGAAAAACATAATAACTTGATTTTTAATTTCGTTTCTCCTAAATTCTAAAACAAGGTTTAGATTTAAGGAATTACTAAAAAAAATCTTTAGTTATATAAATTGGTGAATTTTGTTCATAATTGAAAGTTCAAAAAAAAAGTTATCATAGAATTGAAATAAAAAAAAATACTTTATTTGCATTTCCAGGCGATTCACCTAAACTAAATAATGAAATCACTTAAATTAAATAACCATCCTCACAGTATCCTGATAAGAAAGGTGCAATAACAATTATGAAATTGCACAAAAACTAAATCGCACAATGCTTGATATTGAGTCGAACTTTACGAGCCCATTTGCGTAAATGGTCTCACGCAGTTTTTGATACGAAAGATATCAGTACATTAAGTAAGTGTAGCAGATATGTGAAGAGAGTATAGATTTGTTTGAGCTACGTACAAAAGAGCGGCTACTTTGCTCAGAGTTGATTTAAAATATATTTTGAAGATATTTATAATTAACTCATTTCTTTAAAATAAAACACAAATACTTTTTATTGTAAAAGTTGCGGTATAACTTATTTAATTGATACTTTAGTTGTCAAGTTAGATTTAAAAAAATGTTGATATATCATTGTGTCATGCATCAATATATCAATACAACAATACAGATAACAATATATCAGCTAATCAACATATCAATAAGTCAGTATATCAATGTATTAATTTATTATTATATTAGTATGTCAATACATCAATCATTATATCAATTTATCAATATACTAATGCATCAATGTTTCATTATATCAATATTAACACATCAATGTATCAATACATTAAAAAAACAATACATCAATATATCAATACATCAATATGTATGTATATTAGGGGTGTTTATCCACGAATTTTGGATTTTGATACTTGACTCCCCTCAATTTTGTGAAGTTGGAAAAAATAATGAGTTTGCAAAAAAAATTTTGGGGGTGGGGTGAGGATAAGGGTTGGCGCATTGAGGTCAAAGATAAAAGAAAAGGAGAAACAATTTACTTACAGCCCTACAAGAGGGGCCACCTCTAGAGACCGACCCACATTTTTTTCTCCCTCAATATTTTTACCAAATATACCTACCCCTTACCTCTAACCCCTAAGGGGGCTTCCATACAAAATTGACATTTTTAGGAAATCGACCCCCTCCACTCCCATGGTGCCCCTAGGAGGGTCAAATGTATGACCGGCCTCTAATATTTTTTCCTCTTCAACATTTTTTCGCAACATACTTACCCTCTATCTCTAGCTCTTAAGGGGGCCCCCATACAAAATTGACGTCAAAGACATAAAAAATATGGAAAGGAAATCGTCAAATAGGCCCATAATTGCCCAGAAGTCTCTCCTAGAGGAGTCAAATATATGACCGACCCCATTATCTCCCCTCCAAAGTTTCACAGCGTACCTACCCCCTATTTCCAATACTTAAGGGAGCTCCCATAAAAAGTTACGGGTTTTTTTAAAACTGCCCCCCACTGCCCTAACTGGACCAAGAGTACTCCTAGAAGGGTCAAATATATGACCGACCCCCATTATTTCTAGAAAACTTTATAAAAAAAAATAATTAAATGGCAGCCCCTTTCAGGGTTGAAAATAGGGGGCAAGTAAGTGGGAGAAAAATATAGGTCGCAAAAAAATAATGGGGGTCGGTCATACATTTGACCCTTCTAGGCAGTGGTGGCATTTTATGTAAAAACAGTAACTTTGCATGCGAGCCCCCTTAAGGATTGGAAATAGGGGGTAGGTATGCTGAGAAAAAACTTTGGAGGGAGCTTTCCATATTTTTCATGTCTATGACATCTATTTTATAATGGTGCCTCCTAAAGAGTCAGAGATAGAGGGTAAGTATGTTGGGAAAAAATGTTGTGGAGGAAAAAATATTAGAAACCAGTCATAAATTTGACCTTTCTAGGGGCACCCAGGGAGTGGTGGGGGTCGATTTCCTAAAAATGTCAATTTTGTAAGGGAGCCCCCTTAGGGGTTAGAGATAGGGGGTAAGTATGTTGGGTGAAAATGTTGGAGGGGGAAAAATAATGTGGGTCGGTCATACATTTGACCCCTCTAGAGGGGAACCCTAAGCATTTGTATTGCTGTATGTAAATTTTGTATCTTTTCTCTCACCTTTGACCTCGATGCGCCAACCTTTACCCTCACCCTACATTTTGTTTGCAAACTCATTTTTTTTTTCCAACCTCACAAAATTGAGGGGTGTCAAGTATCAAAATGTTGTTACTAAGGATCTCCATACATACTTAAAACACTTCTAATGTATATAGCTCCATCTCGTCATCGTTTGACACCCCACTCAGATTTTTTACACAATGCACGAATATATCACTATATAAATATATAAATACATCAATGCATAAATATATCAGTGCATTAATATATCAATGTATCAATATACCAATTTATCAATATATCAATTTCTTAACATTTCAATTTATCAATATATCAATTTTTCAGTATATCGATGTACAATGTATCAATATATCAATTTATCAATATATCAATTTGTCAGTACATCCATGTATGCATGTCTGAATGTATCAATAAATCAACAAATCAATGCATCAGTCAAGCAATTTATAAGTATAACATTGTGCCAATACATCAAGTGAGTGTATCAATAAATCAATTAATTTAACTACATATCAATACACCAATTCAATAGTTTGTCAACATATCAATATATCAACACACAAATTAACCAATGTTAGTGTAGAGAATGAAGTTTCTTTTATAGCTTAACAAAAATAGAATTAAGACAAAAAAGAAACGGATAAAAGAATAAAGAAAAAAAGCGGACAAAAAACTTTTTAAAAAACTGATCATATAGCCAGCGTACCGCATCACATGCTTCGTTATGACTTGAAGTTATTGCAAAGTTTCTGGTACGTGATTTGTGGTGTTTTAAGTCTCAACAACAAATCCATATATATGTCAATAAACTGAATGAACTTAAATTATTTTTTATAATTCATTCAATAGGCCAAATTAGTCACATAATGAAGTCACTGAAAAATTCTCTTCTACTACTCATCTTTACAATACTGGGTATAACAATTTGTGGATCATATGATTTAAATAAAAAAAAAAAAAATCTAATTAATTCTATTCTATTTTTTGTATAGCACTACAACAAACGCATGCATTCTTTTTCAAGGATCCCACTAAATTATGGGCAAAATTACTTAAAATTGATATGCCCGCTGAACCGCTTCCAAAGGAAGAAAACTTTTTCACTGTCTTCAAGGATACCAAAGAGAAACTTTTCAAGGATATACCTAATACTTTCAAGTCCATCATTAATAAATTTGAAAATAAATTCGAGCATAAGGTGGATAAAATGGAAAAAGAAAAGGAGGAATTCGATGAAAAAATAATGAAATTCTTCAATGAGAAAAAACATCTATTTAAAGATCTTGTTGAGGAAAAAATTGAAAAAATCGAAGAAGAATTCGAAGATAAGAAAGTGATTAAGAAACCAGTGGTTAAAGATCCATACTACAAACCAGCACCGAAACCAGATGTGTATAAGCCAAAACCGAAAATCCCTAAAATACCACCACCACCGCCACCGAAATATGCGCCACAGAGTGTTGAAGTGGAAGTACCCTCGAGTGAGGAGGTTTATGTGAAACCAAAAATTATCAAAGTGCCACCAAAGTATTTGCCCGAAAGTGCGGAGGTTTATGCAAAACCAAAAGTGCTGCCAAAATATTTGCCCGAAAGTGCGGAAGTAGTACCAGAGAGTGAGGAAGCTTATGATAAACCAAAGTATTATGCGCCAGCATTGCCACCACCAGCAGCATATCCGGGCTATCCATGCTCAGAGGAATATATACCAGAACCACGTTTGGTGCGTTTGAAAACGCAGAATGTTCCGGAAAATATCTATTACTTTACATAGTATTAGCGTCAAATGTTTGCTACAAATTATATAGGTTAAATTTTTTTATGATGAGTTATTTTTTGTTTTTTATTAAAATTTAGCATATTTTGAAATAAAAAAAATTATAAAATGAAAAAATTTCACCATGTACTCATGTGGTTACTGCAACCCTCGCAATTATTTAACACAAAATTTAAATCCACTGTGCTAAAAAAAGCGACGAAAAAAGACAAAGGTACAAATTTGCATATAAATTGAAAACTCTATGTTTCATATGAATAACAGAGCACGCAACATATTGAGGTTATATTTTAATATCAAAACGTATGATACAAGGTAGGTATTCAACCGGGAACGTTAAATCAACCACCACTAAAGCAACAATGACGACCACATCATCAATGTCAAAGTAATGACTTATTGTCATCATATCTGTGACAAAGATCTCTTATTAAAATAATGTAAAGGTTGTACCCTGAACGTGTTTTAATAAAATTGTCTCTGAATTAGTGTTGGCATATATAAATGTTAAAGTGAGAAAAGGGAGACGATCTTACGACGAATACACTTCGATTCATGCCAATGTAAAATATCCATTTTTCCAAAAAATTTCAGAGATTTCAGACAGGAATCAAGCAAAGTAAATGTGAACTTTTGGAAGACTGCAGCAATCGTCAGATTGGACAATATAGGTTATGAACTGGGCTTGAATTTGTCACGATTCTAAAACGATTGATAAGGGCACTTATTCCAATTAAAAAGCATCAAAAGACTCATTTTCATTATGTAATCTTTATTATCTTACAAGGGAACAATTCTTTACGAACATTTTTCTTTCAAATGTTGCCCGCAACTGCGTCTAACATGTTCCATTCTGAAATTCCATTCGTACACATTTCAAAGTGTTGTATACGTATATGGCGAATGATGCAAGTAATAATGGTTTCCGTATTCCTCAATTGTCGACCACTTATTCATTTAGACTTTGGACTTTACGCAGCCTCAAAAGAAATAGTCTGGTAGTGTGACATTACAGAATTGTCTTCACATTAAAGTCATTCTATCATGGTCATGCCTGTGTGGCAAACAGCACTGTCTTTTTGGAGCTAAACTTCGTCTCGACATCACGGACTTCAATTTCAGATAGCAAATAGTTCATTAACATAGCGCCATTCTTAGCTTCATTCTGGCCATCATAATTTTTGAAGACATATTGACCGATCATTTTAACAGTTCATAAGCCATTGTTTCATCTGGATGTAATTCAAGCTATTCAGGCTTCCCTTTGATTACACTAGTTTACAAATAACACTAGTTTACAGCCAAAATTCCCAGTGAATGTCAGTGTCGCGAGCCCATATATAGGGCGGTCAAAACTAGTAAACGTTATCCGATTTTGATAAAATTTGGCACAGTCATGCTTTTTGTTAAGATTATGAAAATTTTAGAGAATGGACGTGGTCCGCCCCTTTTTAAGCCTACTTCCAGTACAAGAGTATTAGTATCGGGTAATATTTTAAAGGTTTTTTACACAATTAAAATGGTTAAATATTAACCTTTTAAATGCCTTTTGATTTTTTACGATCGGATAAATTGAAAAAAAGGTATAGCGGATATAACTTAAAATTAAAGTGAAATGTTTCAATTTAGGAAATTCACTCATTTTAGAAAGTAAAAAAAGACCCTTTTTTAAAAATATTGAATTTAAAGGTTAAGCAATTAAAAAGATGCAATTTTAAGCTTTAAAATGCTTCTTGATATATTCTGATCGGTTAAGAAACAAAAAAGTTATGGACGTTAGAGTTCAAAGTTAATATGATATATTTACAATTTTGGTACCCGCCCGTTTTAAAAAACGAAAAAAAGAACTTTTAAAAATTACTTATCTCGGTCAATTTTTATGCTAGAAAGATGTTTTAGAAACCAAAATGTGCAAAATTGCATCAACTTTAATTTTTGCCTAAAAATGTCCGTTTGTCTGGCTGGCTGGCTAGCTGGGTGGGTGGGTGGCTGGCTGGCTGGCTGTGTGTGGAAATACATTTTTTGGGAAAACTGAGCAACATAATTCAATGAAATTTAATGCACAGCCTCCGTCGTAAAAGATTAGCTCGGGGGATTGAAAATGAGCGAAATCGGTCAACGGACACGCCTACCGCCCATACAAAAAAATATATTCAAAATGCAATAATAACAGCATTATTCGCAATAACAGAAATAAAGTACACATAAATACTTGGGAAAGTAAATAAATATAAGCTCTGAGCAAAAACTAGGCGAATTCGGACTAGAGGGCGTGGCACCTCCCATATAAACAAAAGTTTCAAAATGTTATACGGAAAGCGTCTTTTGAGATAACCTAACCAAATTACACTCAAACACTCAAATCTATAAATGCATGCTATACGCAAGTTCTAGGTAAACTTGGACAAGAGGGCGTGGCACCTTCCATATAAGCAAATGTTTCAAAATTATATGATGAGAGTGTTTTTTGAGATAATCCAACCAAATTTCACTCAAACACGAAGAACATTGATTGTAAACTTTGAGCTTAAAGTAGGCGAAGTTGGATTAGAGGGCGTGGCACCTTCCATATAAGCGAAAGTTTCAAATTCTATACTGAAATATTTTTTAAAGAAAACCTTACCGAATTTTATTCAAACACTCAGAACAGTAAATGCAAGCTCTACGCAAAATCAAGGTAAGCTCGGAGGTAAGGGCGTGGCACTTCCCATATAAGCAATTTGTTCTTATACTCTCCTAATAGTATACTTGAAATGCAGTGTAGGGTATTTAGTTTTTGGCCAGGCCAAAGATACCACCCTTCCTAGTTTTTTTTAAATTTCTATTAGTTTAAGTATACTTGACAATATGCCATCCTTGATAAGTTTATATTTTAGACTTTAATTTGACCCTTTTGAACGCACTCGCTTCACTGTGCGTCGGCCATGACTGAATTCATTAAACCCGTTTTTCACAGTGCTATAGGATGGTGCTTCATCGCCATACAAAGATTTCAGTTCATCGATGCACTCTTGTCGTGATAATTCAAATCGAAAGTTGTGAAAAATGATCGCACGAAAATGTTCACAAGTTAATTCCATTTTTTTGCCAAATTGATTTTTTCAAGCCACTGTAAACAACACATATGATGCTCGTACGTCAGAACGTTGTGAGTACGTTTATGCTAAATAATGTCAAACTTTCCAATGAAAATGTTAGATTGCACCTGGCAACACTTAGTGTTGCCTAGGCCAGAAATATATATAGCAGCCCACGTATCTCAAGAATCAATATCTATGCTTTATCGTATTATATGTCAAATTAAAGGTTATCAAATATTAATAATATTCACATTACTTTTTGGGTGATTTGTTAGTTTCGGCAAAATAAATTGATTTCTAAAAAATGTGGTATATATAATCTTTTTTTGGAATTTGCAAGCGGTCAGATCAATTTCAGCCAATTTTTTTATGCTGATCAGTGAAGTATTGGCTACAGAATATATATCAATAAAATTGTAACTTGAGTAACCAACTTTTACGTTGGATGTTTCGATATATAGACTATGATATAAAAAACAAAATTATTTAAAAAATTTTTTGCTGTTAATTTTGACTCTTTTTCATTTTCGAAATAAAATAATGTTGTTTTTAGAAATCAACTTATTTCGCCAAAAATAATAAACTAACTAAAAAGTAATGTGAACATAATTTATAAGTAATTTCATTGCCTTAAATTTGACATAAAATATAAATATTGGTTCTTAAGATAATTGTAATTAATTGGATCCATTTTTTTTTGGTCCAAATCAGAAAATGACCGATATCTCGAAAACGAGGTTAAAGAAAAAAAAAAATAAATAATAATGGAATTTTCGGAATCAGCAGCCAATTTTATATTTTTTAAATGAATAATGCTATTCAAAGTTCATTTTGGCTGTAAACTAGTGTTATTGACTTAGCCAATATGGGCCAGAAATCGGCCTCTTCGCCAAACAAAATTTTGCCTGAGTATATGAGAATTTGTTCAAAATTGTTCCTTTCTAAAGATGACTTGGAGCCAAATATAATTGCATCTACTAGTGTTTCAAAGACTCTTATAAATGAAAGATTCTGAGAGAGAACGAACCAACCTTTGGGTTGACCACTGCCGATTGCGCTGAAACTTTTTAGCATGGTACTTTACTTGATATGACTAGACACGTATTTTTATTCAACTTGAAATCGGTTTTCTTGACCTGTGTTGGTCATGGTCATGGGGTTTTCATGTTTTCGAGCTTAAAAAATAGATGGGTTCAGCAAAATACTCATAACTTAAGTTCCTTCCTAAGGCTCCTGTGGGCAAATTATAACTAATTTTCTTTAAAAAAATATGAAGAATTTAATCAGATTTCAGAAACTGTAAGGTCTATTTGTACTTACAAAAATGTTCCATCGCGATCGATGAAGGGCGACCTAAAGTTCTCATACATAAATATGCGGTATCATATATGTCAAGATATACCCATAGACAAAATAAAACCATTTTTTACAAAATGTAATTTTTTTAAAAAATTTTATTTAGTTTTATTTCAATACAAAAAAATTATTTAATAAATATATTTATAATACAAAAACAAAATAATGCTTTTACAACATGATATTTGTGTATAAATCAATCAAGGTTGTATGCGACTATTGAAGAAATTGCCCGGAACTATTGGAAAACCTGGTGCTGGCTCTAAGAGTCCGTTGTTAATAACATTGGGTAGTGGTGGTGTTGGAACTGGTGTTGTTGTTGTTGTTGTTGTAGTTGTTGTCTTACGTTTCTTACAGTGTTTACCTTTCTTATTTTTGGGGCATCTGGGTTTCTTCGTTGGTTTTTTCGTTGTTACTATTCGTGCAGTTGTAGTGATGATGGGGAGTGGTGTTGTAGCTATGGGGGTTGTTGTTGTTGTGATCAGTGTAATGAGTGGAGTTGTTGTGGTGGGTATTATTGGAGGCAATGTTGTAGGTTCTAATGTTATGGGAGCCAATGTAGTTGTTGTTATTGGAGGTAATGTTGCGGGTGGTAATGTTACGGGAGGCGATGTTGCAGGAGCCAATGTTATGGGAGCAAATGTAGTTGTTGTTATTGGAGGCAATGTTGCGGGAGGCAATGTTACGGGAGGCGATGTTGCAGGAGCCAATGTTATGGGAGCCAATGTAGTTGTTGTTATTGGAGGCAATGTTGCGGGTGGTAATGTTACAGGAGCCAATGTTGCGGGAGCCAATGTAGTTATTGTTGGAGGCAATGTTGCGGGTGGCAATGTTGCGGGCGGCAACGTTGCGGGAGGCAACGTTACGGGAGGCGATGTTGCAGGAGCCAATGTTATGGGAGCCAATGTAGTTGTTGTTATTGGAGGCAATGTTGCGGGTGGTAATGTTACGGGAGGCGATGTTGCAGGAGCCAATGTTATGGGAGCCAATGTAGTTGTTGTTATTGGAGGCAATGTTGCGGGAGGCAATGTTACGGGAGGCGATGTTGCAGGAGCCAATGTTATGGGAGCCAATGTAGTTGTTGTTGTTGGAGGCAATGTTGCGGGTGGTAATGTTACAGGAGCCAATGTTGCGGGAGCCAATGTAGTTGTTGTTGGAGGCAATGTTGCGGGTGGCAATGTTGCGGGAGGCAACGTTACGGGAGGTGATGTTGCAGGAGCCAATGTAGTTGTTGTTATTGGAGGCAATGTTGCGGGAGCCAATGTAGTTGTTGTTGGAGGCAGTGTTGCGGGTGGCAATGTTGTGGGAGCCAATGTAGTTGTTGTTATTGGAGGCAATGTTGAAGGCAATGTTGGAGCCAATGTTGAAGAAGCCGTTGGCAATGTTACAGGTACTGTAATTGCGGTTGTAGGTGCTGTTATTGGAGGCAATATTGTGGTTGCAGCTGTAGGTAGCGATGTTGTAGATTCAATAATTGGAGGTAATGTTATGGGTGCCGCTGTTGGTGGCAATGTTGTAAGTTCAATAATTGGAGGTAATGTTATGGGTGCCGCTGTTGGTAGCAATGTTGTAGTTTCTACTATTGGAGGCAGTGTTGATGGTGCTGCTGTCGGTATTATTATTGGCAATGTTGCAAGCTCTTCTGTGGTTGTTTCAGTCTCAAATTCTATATCATCCTCGGTTGTAGTTGTGTCTACAGGTATTATAGGTGGTAATGTTGGAAGCTCTTCTATTGGTGCTTCAGTCTCAATTTCTGTATCATCCTCTGTTGTAGTTGTGTCTATAACATCTTGAGAGTTAACACAATGTATCGCTGAAAAGATATAGCATATTTAGTTTTCATTTACATATTTATAAGTATATTGTCTAATTCAATTTCTTAATCTCAATTACCCAATATGACACTGAAAGTAATAAATAAAATTTGTTTTCCCATTTCAGCTGTTGGCGTTGGTAGATGATTTGGTTTATCGTCAATAAATCCCACCATCAACTGATATCAATCTATGCACTGCAGCTGCATATATATGGGTAATCTTTAACATTTGCTACAGAGCTTGCTATTTTTTGTTTTTTGTTTTGAATAATATAAAGTTTATATGTTCTTTAAATTGTGAAAAGTTTTAAATTTTTTTCATATAAAGTTTAATTATATTTAGTGTCACGTTCATGATAAACGATTATCTGAAGAATATTCGCAGATCATCACTTGCTTGGAATGCAATTAACATTTTGTTGCGTGCAGTTTAGTGCATTCTATTTAATGTATGGAACAGTTTTGACTTAAGCAATTCCGGAAGTAGTGCTTTACTTAAAATACTTAAAAAAAATATTGTATATTCGTGGTTAGCAAGAGGTCAATCATGACAGAATTTGACTGCAGAGGAAATGATCAATGAAAGTTTTTCATTTTAAACATCATACTACTGAAACCACTTGACGCTGATGGACAGAACATCTATAAAGGGTACACTATGAGAAATAATATTGTTTGAAAAATTATGCGGTGCCACAACCCCATAAGATGTATTTGATTAAATTATTGAAATTATTTAACGCAGATAGATGAAATTGAGTATATATGTATGTATGTAAAGTGTTTTTCTTTCACATATGTAAAAATGGGCAGTACTATACCGCCCAAAAATTAAATAAATCATATCTCTGAAACTAATTGATGCAGATAAATGAAATTTGCTTCATATATTATAAAAACTGTGAAAAATAATGTTCCATTCGGAAAAAATATAAGGCGTGCATCAATAGCAATGAAATTTCGTATGCATGATTTAATATAGCTCCAAAAATGAGCAGAGTACGTCAATGAACACGCCCACCTTCCATTGAAAATGAACTAAAATTCAAAAAAAAAGATAGTCATTTTGGATGTATTTGTCAATATTGAATTCAATCTTTTAGATATCTTAACCAAAAAGTAAAAAAAAAACACGGTTTTTGTGAATATATGCAGGTTAAGTGCATCGTTTAAAATATGCCTAAATAAGTTTTGTATTTTTTTTTTTTTTTCTTTTTTAAGTTATGATAATTTTAGCGTGACATCATGATAGCTAAAACTCATAAGTAGATTCTCATGAAAGTTTAAATTACATGTGGATTAGGGTGGGCCAAATTGTATAGACGAAATTTTTCCGACCTCGGATACCCCCTTATGTGAAAGTTAATTCATTTCTAAGGATAAATGCGAAAGGAATCATACGTTTTTGTTCAACTTTAGTTCGGCGCATTTTCTATTGTAAATTTTACCATGCATTTAATATTTATTGTCCCATTCACCCAGGGTATATTCACTTTGTCCTTCCGTTTGTAACGCAAAGAAGGAGGCGTGGCAGACAAGGAAAAGTATATATATTCTTGATCAGCATCATCTCCTGAGTCGATTTAGCCATGTCCGTCTGTCTGTCTGGCTGGCTGGCTGTGTGTGGAAATAAATTTTTTGGGAAAACTGGGCAAGATAATTCAATGAAATTTGGTACACTACCTTCGTCGTCAAGGTTAGCTCGTGGGATCGAAAACGAGCGAAATCGGTGAAAGGACACACCTACCGCCCATACACAAAATATATTCAAAATGCAACTTTAGAAGGATTTTTCACGACAATGCAACCAAAATACTACGAACTGTAAACGTAAGCTCTGAGAAAAAACTTCGTGGCACCTCCCATATAAGCAAAAGTTTCAAAATTATATACTGAAAGAGTTTTTTGAGATAATCTCACTAAATTTCACCCAAATAATAAGGACTATAAATGCACGCTCTGAGCTTAAACCAGACAAACTCGGACAAAAGGGCGTGGCATCTCAAGGTAAAGTAAAAGCTTCAAAACGCTATACTGACAACGTTTTTGAGTTAATCGAACCAAAATTTTCTCAGACACTAAGAACTATAAATGCAAGCTCTGAGCAAAAACTGGGTGAACTCGAACAATAAGGCGTGCCACCTCCCATACAAAGAAAATTTTCAAAATACTGCAGTGTAGGGTATTTAATGATTGGCCGGGCCAAAGGTTACACCCTTACTAGTTTTTATTTATTTTTATATTATAGCGACAAAAGTAATATCATATTATGAATTGGCTGGTATTCTGTCAAAAATCAATAAAATTGGGTTTTGATGACACAGAAAGTTTACACGATGATGTGGAATAGATGGTGTGTATATGAAAAGTGATATTGATCAAATGGCCGACTATTATGACCCACTTTCAAAATAAGTGATGGTAGTTTGTTGTATAAAATAAGAAAGACTGCCAATTTAGTTCCTAAAACTGCCACCAGCTAACGCCTTGGAAAAAATATGAATGTCAGATTCGGCAGCCTAGGTTGAGGTTTTTTTTGTCATAATAATCGGTTATTTAACCCATAGAATTTTTTCAATTAAATACCGTCAATCCCACACCATCAAGTAAACTTTTCGTGTAAACAGATCCTAAGTATTGTTAATTTTTGACAGAATACTAGACATTACTTTTGTCTTCATAAGAATTTTCAAAATGCAGTGTAAAAAAATAAAAATAAATATTAAATGCAAAGAAAAATTTTCAATCGAAAATGCGCCGAACTAAAGTTGAACGAAGAGGTATGGTTCCCATCCTAACTTTCATGAAGTATTTTTTTTTTTTTTTTTGTGATCATTACTTTTTTTTAAATAAAATCAATCATGCAATTCATAGCTCATTTCGAAAACGAGAAATAGTACTGTCAATATCAATTAAAATGTCTGTAACAAAAATAATTTATATATAAATAGGCAAACGAAATTGGTTCAGTCCCTGTTTCTGTTTTGTTGGAAAGGTTGTGAAAAGGATCAGTGCATTAGATTACATATTTTTTTAAGTCAGCAAGGCCACGCCCCTAAATGGAAAGAAGCTCTCACCTCTAAACCACTGCACCGATTTTTATGATATTTGGTTTGCAGATGGGGTTGGCTCTAAGGAAAGATAAAATGATCATTAAGTTTTTAGTGGGAGGAACGACGCTTTCAGTGTCAAACTACCATACCGATTATTATTGAATTTGGTACTGAGATAGGCTAAACACTAATTAAAAGTTGATAATTTTTAGAGATGGGTGCCACGCCCGTAAATAGAATACACGGTTTCACGGCGAAACGGATGATTTAATTTTATTGTCACTTGAAATAACGGTACGATTCACGTTAAGGATGGTTAGTTTAGGGTGGCGGTGATTGCGTAGAGCAACAACCTCACATAGACCGACTAGGACCTTAGCGTTACCAAAAACTCCCTTCTGTAAGAAGAAAAGTAGTGTTCTGGCTTAATGATTTTCATCTACATACATATATCGAAGGTTCCAGTTTTCAAGGCGTAATGCATTAGTTTCGATAATGCAATTCCAGCTATCTCATTTATGGCGCCTAACATAGCCTGCCCAAGAGTAGCCATTCTGCGTCTGGCTAACGCCGGGCAATGGCAAAAGACGTGCTCTACTGCAAAGATAGAAATAAGAAATTTATAAAGATATTAAAAGTATTTGTTTCAAAAATATGCAGTTATTGTTACTACACTGAGAAAACAGTATGATTATATACATCAAAATTTGGTAATAATTAACAAATAATATATTTGATATAGGCGAATCGAATATTTGATATCATTTAATGAGTGGCATATTTGAGCAATTTTATTGGTTCAATCGTATATTTGTTAATAATTACCAAATATATGTTTGCATATAAAGACATTTGTTGTTTTGAATTTAGACCTTTATTATTATTAATCTTTTTATTAATTAGAAACTAATATGACAATATTTGCTAGGATCACGGCGACATCATAAAATGTACAATAATATTTGTTATAAATTAAAAATAAAACTCCTCTCTGAAATTTGAATGCACTCGCCAAGTTGCAAAAAAAAAAACAAAAAAATAAAAACAAAAAAAAAAAACACAAAAAAAAATCATATCTGGGTGGGGATTGAACTCATACCCCCGGGGCATTTTTTGTTCTTTGTTAGATGCTACCATATATTTTACCAGCTACATTTGTAACCTTGGTTCATTGCAATCGTAAGAAGGAATCCATGTATAGCGAATTGGAACTATGCCGCGCGTATTGAATTCTTTAAACCTCAGGACGCAATGACCGAAAGTAAATTACTGAATCTTACACCTTAACAATCAGAACTATATTATAACTATAGATGTTCTACATATACAAATTGAAATACGAAGAAGTTATATCAAATCAAAAAGTCAATCAAAGTGAAGTAAAAAAATAAAATAATTAATTTAAAAAAAAAAAATGTTCTTGTCTGGGATTCGAACAAAGACCCACAGGATATGAGTCAAACGTCTTATACATTGTGCTAACTCTATCTACGTTTGTAGTGATTGTTATTTTGAATTTATTTTAAACAAAAAGTCAAACACAAAATTTAACAAGTATTGATTGTTTTTTGTAACTTTTGAAAATAATGTTTTGAAAATAATGTCAGTATGTTTTTGAAATTTTTCAATACTTGTTGAAATTTTTGTATGAATTTTTGTTTAGAATTAAAGTAGATAGAGTTAGCTCAATGTATAAGATGTTTGAGTTATAACCTGGGGGCGTAGGTTCAAATCCCAGACAAGAAAGATTTTTTTTTAATTATTTTTTTTTTTTTTTAAAGTGCGTTCGAATCCTAGACAAGGTTTTTTTTTAAGTTCCATCAAACAGATATCAGTTTTGGCCCAATCGACAATATTTCAAGGTCCAATTAAAGGCATATTAATATATACCGAAATTTGTTAATTATGAACAAATATTTTCTAAAATGTTCAATCAAATATAATTCTTTGATCGAAACATACTCTTTTCTCAGTGTAATTACACTGTTCGACACAAAAAAAAAAAAAAAAAAACACATGAGAAAATCCAAAATATTCTTAAAATAGACGTTAGAACAAAATACCCATGTCTCCTGGTTTTTCTCCAGCACGTCACATTTTTTTTTAATCGATTTTTGAAGTTTTTTTATGCACTGTACATGAAAAAAACAAAAATACCGCATTCTTGTGTTAAATCGATGAACTTAACTATATAATCCTTACATCTGAGGTGTATGATGTGTTCAGCAAACTTATGCAAGATATTACGGGGAATATTTTTGTACACAATTTTAACCATATTTCACCCCCACATGTGGGTATTTTTTGCTCTTTTCTTAAAAAGGTACAAAAATGACACCTAAAACAGGGGAATATTGAGTAAGTATGTACTATATAAATATTTGCTATACAATTTCACTACGAGTTGCTGAACACTTAAAAAGCCAAATTTCATCCCGAAAGCAAAAAAATCGTTAAAATCAGTAAGCACTTCTAACAATCAATATTTTCCAAATTTCACCCCACTGTAAAACTCTAAAACTACACTTTGGACAAAACTCGTTCTCACAAGATCATAACGAAATCACACAAGGATCATTTTCCTAGAACACATTTACCTACATATTATGCATATCCAGTTTTTATGAGATTTTTTGACCCTACATGCGTTGCGCTGCATATGATGTAGTGATGAGCATACCAAGACCAAGATTATAGCAATCTTGGTCTTGTCCTTGCACATTGTGTCTTGGTCTTGGTTTTGATACTGAGTCTTGGTCTTGGTCTTGATCTTGCTCATTAACTCTTGGTCTCGGTCTTGGTCTTGGTTTCGAAAAAATTTTCAGAGACATTGAGTATTCAAAATTTCGAAACTATATTTTTCCAAAGCCGCTGGGTTTTCAAGATGCCAAAATATAAATTGAGAGATGCTTTTATCTTCAAAACGGGCGTGTAACAACTTTTAACTATAAATTACTAAGACTGAAAAGCAGTCTTGGTCTTGACGATTATCGTGAGCAAGACCAAGATTAAGATCATAGCAATTTTGGTCATGGTCTTACAGAAATATTAGCGTTTTGGTCTCGCAAAATTACCAAGACCAAGAACAAGACTCAAGACCAAGACTTTATCTACTGGAGCCTTCAAACGGAAAACTATTTTTTTCTGACCTCAATAAAAAAACTGGTATGACAAATATACTATCGGATTAAAGGAAATTTAATGAAAATTTTTAAAAAAATTATAAAAGGATATTTTAATAGGACCTTTTTCGTACTAAAATGCAGGCATTGAAATAAGCTGTAGTAATACCCTATTTCTGCAGTAATAACTGCAAATTTGCAGTAATAACTTTAAAATATTGTAAAAAATTGTAATAAAAATTTTCACCCAAATTCATGTTACTTTCTTTTGCGTTAATCGTTGAAACTAAATAGGTACTCATTTTATTTCGCATATAACCGTTGTTTTAGTTGTCTAACCTCACCAATCTGGGCTAAAATGTAGCAACCACAATAAGTACTCGGTAACTCAACTTTTAACATATTTTTATAAATGCATTTGAAGAAAATTTCACCATAAATTTTAATTTTTAAACTGAATCATTACCATAATATCTGTTATTTAATATTTATTAATATTGAGTATTTATCACTTAAATAAGCCATTAAAAAAATTTTGCTGAAAAATTGCAAATAAAAACCTAAACTAGTAAGGGTGTAAATTTTGGCCTGGCCAAAAAATAAATACCCTACACTGCAGTATTTTGAAAATTTTGCTCATATGGGAGGTGCCACGCCCTCTTGTCCGAGTACACCCAGTTTTTGTTCAGAGCTTGCATTTATAGTTTTTAGTGTCAGAGTGAAATTTAGTTGGATTATCTTAAAAAACTCTTTCAGTATAGCATTTTGAATCTTTTGCTTATATGGGAGGTGCCACGCCTCACAGTGCTGTCACTCCATACAACGGAACGGCATTTCCACAGTTTTGGTTCGATTTCAATAAGATTTACAATATTGATACATTTTTTTACGCTGTTTTAAGAAATGCAATTAATTTTTAAATGCAATGAATAGAAAAAAAGATATTCAAATAAATAAAACCGCGAAAATTAACTCGAAAAAATGTTTGTGCAAGCTTTTAGGCTGTAAAAAACCATATTAAAATTTTAATAGTTCATAGTGTTTTTGACATATAAAAGTATGCTGTAAAAAAAAAATCAAATTTAAAAAAATTCAAAAGCATTTGAAAAAATTTTGTGGTGTAAATCTTATAAAATCATTGATTTTTACGTAAATACGGGATATTCAGATAAATATTTAAAGTACACGGGGAAAAACGGGGTTTTGAATTTTTTCTATCTTAAAATATGGAATCTGTACTATCTGTAGGTTTAAGGACAATGCCCGCATGTCCCGTCTTTTTTTTTCCAGCTCTAAAGAAAATTGGCATTTTCCGGTTTTTAATATTTGAAAATTTTTTTTTTATATTTTTTAAAATAACTTTAATTTGGCTTAAAAAATTTGCAAACAAAAAATATAACAAATAAGTGGGTATATAGGCTTTTGTATGCGTTTTATTTTATAACAATTGCTTTTGAGGTTTAGGAGCAGCAATTATTTTTAAAAAGTTCTGCGATTAGCAAATTTTCTTAAATGTTTTTTTTTTCAAAAAAAAAGTTCGACTTTAACAAGTTGTAACACTTACAAATCACACTAGTTTTCAATAATTTTCAGGGAATTTCTTAATTGGACTATTTGCTGTAGAATGGCATAAAAAAAATTTTAAATTTCAACAAAAATTTTTTACGCAAATGCCTTCTATCGCAGCACTGTGCGCCCCCTTGTCTGATTTCACCCAATTTTTGCTGAGAGCTTTCATTTATAATTCTTAGTGTCTGAGTCAAATTTCGTTCGAATATCTCAAAAAACGCTTTCAGTATAGCGTTTTGAAGCTTTTGCTTATATGGGAGGTGCCACGCCTTCTTGTCCGAGTACACCCAGTTTTTGTTCAGAGCTTGCATTTATAGTTTTTTGTGTCAGAGTGAAATTTTGTTGGATTACCTCAAAAAACTTTTTCAGTATAGCATTTTGAAACTTTTGCTTATATGGGAGATGCCACGCCCCCTTGTCCGAAATCGCTCAGTTTTTTATCAGAGCTTGCGCTTGCAATTCGTAGTACTTATGTGTATTGTGGTTGCATTGTCGTGAAAAATACTCCTAAAATTGCATTTTGAATATAATTTTTGTATGGGCGGTGAGCGTGTTCGTTAACCGATTTCGCTCATTTTCAATCCCCCGAGCTAACTTTTACGACGGAGGCAGAATACCAAATTTCATTGAATTATGTTGGTCAGTTTTCCCAAAAAATGTATTTCCACACACATCCAGCCACCCAGCCAGCCAGACAGACGGACATGGCTATATCGACTCAGGAGGTGACGCTGATCAAGAATATATATACTTTTCTCTACCTGCCACGCCTCCTTCTCTGCGTTACAAACGGAAGGACAAAGTGAATATACCCTGGGTGTAGGGTATAAAAATTCTGCAGTAATAACTTTTTCTATTTCAACCCCTGCTACCAACGTCAAAAAATGGAAGAACAAAATTGAAATATCAATTTTAAAGGTCCAGAACTTTGCGAAATCCTTTTAAGCCCTATAAATCATATACATTATCTGAAAGCTCTTACAATTAACTAAAACTTTTTTATGGAAAGGTTTCCCATAAAACGTTAGGGTGATCCAAGAAAATTGTTTTTTCTGAAAAGAGGCAGAAAATTAGTTTTAGCCCTATAACTCCTTAGGGGTACATTTAAGACCATCCCCCGGGTGCAATTTTTTGTAAGCCTAGGCCTCCTCTATTACCTCCCAGAAGCTTCGTAACCTTATGCAATTGTAACAACATATTTTTAATTGAAGAAACCTAAAATACTTATTAAAAGGTATTTTTAGAATAACTTTTAAACGGGATCAGATAGGATTTCGCTAAAAACAGATTCTGAATCAGCAAAAAAAACAAATTTTTTCATCGAAACGGAACAGAAGGTAGTAACATAACAAATCTTAATTTTGGTAATTTGAGTTTATTGTCGCATAAAATAGACTTTATGTAACTTTGTTAATGACCCCTCACCACCCATGTGACACTTTCGTAACAAATCGTCCAACCCCCCTCCCCCCACCTACTCATGGCGCGTTACGTAACATGTGAACGGCCCCATAGTTTATATTTGAATTCGGTACGTTATGTGGGGAATCTGGAGATGGTAAATTAATTCTTGACGCCTTCTGGTATTCTATTATTTTTGCTACACAACGCACTATGGTTTTTTTTGGACTAAAAAGTGCACACAAAAATAATTCACTACAAGGACCCTCTGTCCCTTATTTGTGGATCAAATGCTAGAAAAAGCGGACATCTTTTCAGATAGTTCAATTTATAACTTTAAATTTTGCATTTGATTTTTTTTAAAAAAAGGGTCCTTGCAGTGAATTATTTTTGTGTGCACTTTTTAGTCCAAAAAACAACGTTCGGTTGAGCATTTAAAGCAAGCAGGGTGTTTGCAAAGCATTATATAAATATCTCATTGACAGCTAAAAGTATGCAATGATAATTTTTGGTTTGATTAACTGTTTCACTATTTAATGCAACTAAAAACGTAATAGTGCAAAAATGTCTGTGTTTCAACATTCTATGCGTCATATTAAAGGTTATTAAGTTACGAACAAATGATATTCACATCACTTTTTGGTTGGTTTGTTAGTTTCGGCGAAATAAATTGATTTGTAAAAAAAAATTTTTTTTTTTTTTCGATAAAAAATTAAAAAAATGTCAACTGGGTAATTCCATGTAAATGTGGACACGATATCAGAAAAACTTACCACTACTTTTCAACTTTCAACTATATCCAAATTAATGTTTAATTCAAGAATCATTGCTATCAAGCGCCAAATTTAAGATTTGACATTACAGTTCATTAAAATCGAATGTTTTAAATATTATGTATTGCATGTATATCCAAATTAAATAAAACTTATTTTTAAATCTTTAATTATCTGTGTTTCGTGTTTTGATTTGGTAAGCAAATTTCATTTATTTAAAATTACACAGTCTCTTGTATTCAATGATGCATTGTTACAATAATTTTGAGAAAGTGAAGTGTTCAAAAATGAAGGAATAGAGTGCCCTTATTTTTCAAAACGCGAGTTACCAAATTTTGCGTTTTTTTCTGGTATAGCAGGTATTTGCCGTTTAAATCAAATGAATGCTTGCATATTCTTTTTGTGTATCAATTTGTACTGAACAACGGTAAAAACATCTTCAATTTGATTTAAGTAGTCTAGATTAATTGAGATTTATTTTAGTAACGCGAGTTACCGGTGACTCTCATCGTCATAATTCCACTCAAATTTCTCACAATTTTTATGAGTTTTCTATAGGCCTATTTTTTTTAAGGTTTGGGTCAAAATGCCGCTTTGATGAAGGTAGACTTCGCATTGCTCAAGATGAAGTTCAGAGTTTTCACTGGGTACAGTAAGTCTCTTTACTGTTTCGCTTTGGTTGTTTGGGAAACAACATCCCATGTCATTGTCTGATGATCGCCATCAGGATAAAGAACAACTGTAATATACATAGATAGAGTCCTGAAGGAACTGCCAGATGGTATTAAATAAGTTCACATTTGGTCTGATGGACCGTGCTCGCAATTTAAAAATAAATTTATAGCCAAGAGTATTACAATTCTGGAGCAGAGACACAAAGTACATTTAATTTGGAACTATTTCGCAACTTCTCATGGAAAGGGGCCTGTGGACGGCATAGGCGGTTCTCTAAAAAGAACTGTTCGAAACAAAGTTTTGAAGAGAGAAGTAGTTTTCTTCAACGCTGAGCAGTTTGCCAATGCAGCGAAAGATTCTGTTGTTACTGTCATTAACTTTTCACTAACACAAATTGATGAAACTGCAAAAGAAATGAAACTAGACTCAATATTTTCTAAAGCTCCTTAAATCGTCGAAATAACAAAAAATCATATACTTAATTTACTGGAAAAAATGATAAGCTGCAAATGACCCAAACATCAATCGAAGCAAAAGTGGGCATCAAATTAAAACGGACCGATAACGACTAAGTAAATCAGTTTGGTAGTGAAAGTAACAGTTCTAACGATGACATGACATTATCTGCACTCAATTAATTACAATCGAGTTATATAAGACTTATGTATTCAATAAAACTTAAATTTTGTTTAATTTCAATTTAAGTCCTTAAAAGCCTAAAGTAAATTTTGATTTATTTTTAATTTTTGTACATTAGAGTTAGAAGACGCTCCCTGTTTTAATATAAAAATCGAAAGTAACGCGAGTTACCAATTTTTTGTAACGCGAGTTACCATACAATTTTTGCATTATTTTAAAAAATACGAAATAAAGTTGTTATTTCAAGTAAAGAAAAACTAATTTAGATCCTTCTGGTTCTATCAATGTCTAATTTAAAGAAATCTACCCACAAATTTCGCAGAAACTTGCGAAAGAAATTTACTCTCCAAACATGTTGTCCAAAAATGGTAACGCGAGTTACCAGCACAATTTACTATTTTACTGGATAAATATTACGTTATTACTGAAAATTTAAACTAATCTGTAACATGAACAATATCTTGTGTTCATAAAGAAACCATTTTTATAAGTTAATCCGAAGGATGAGCTTCAAAAGTTGCATTAAACTCTAAAAAAAATTTCTGTTTGTAACGCGAGTTACCATGGAATTACCCAACTGCAGATTTATACAAGAAAAAAAAAAAAAATAAAAAAATCCTTTGGTTTTTTTAAATCATACGTGATATATATTTATTTGTTTTATATATCTGTTAATTAAATAAGATACTACTTGAAAAAATCAATGGAAAAATGCAAAAGTTGTATAAAGTTGTTGATAAATGACCAAACTGCGTTTTTGCCAATTTTTTCGTTTTTTTTTTTTTTGCATTGTTCGACAATTTGAAACTTTTTGTAAAACACATGAGTCAATCCAAAAACTTCTTAAAGTAGGCGTTAAAAAAAAATATCCGTGTCTTGTCGTTTTTCTCCAGCGCGTCAGATTTTTTTTTTTAATTTTTTTCACCAATACCTATTTTTTTATAAAAAGAACACTTAATAATGAATGGGACCAGTCACTTAAATATATCAATTTACAAACTTTTGTGTAAGCTATAAATTTTTGAAAAAAAATACCCTTTTCATGAAAATTACTAAAAACACCGTGTATTTTAACAACAAATGGCACTAGAACCAAATCCTCCCGGATTATTGTTCTTTCACACCGGATCTACCATATTGCCATATTTGAGCGAAATCGGAGATAAAAAAATGTTCAGCTGGTACGCTTGACGTGTTTTGCTTCATATACAGTGAGTAGCAAAACTATCAACATGTTTCCTATTTTTGACTTAGTACTGCAATAGCGCCCGTTCTGAAAACATGACCCACAGGAAATATGAACCAAACGGAAACTTCAGCTTTCCTCTATATTCAAATATGTGAACAATTTTACTGAACTTCACACCATAAAAAAATAATGAATAAAAAACCATTTCGAAAACATGTGGACAGTTTTGCTTCTTACTGTATGTAAGCTCAAAAATAGCCAAAAGCCGTGTTTCGCACTTTTTTAAACTTTTTTTATTAGAAAATACGAAATAAAGATTCGGATGTAGCTCAAATTGCATTTTAATGGTGGTAGGCTAGTACTTTCAACTGCTCAGACGTCACAGTGGTCTGTGAGAGAGCGCTAGCCGTTTATAAGTTTTAAAATTTATGTTTCCAAAATAATAATATTATTGCATAAATTTAAAAGAAAAATATAAGAATCTGTAAAGGTTAAAAACGCAGAAGTCATGAATTTTGACATATTGTTTTTTTTTTTTTTGCAAATTCCTAATGCCATAGGATAGCTCTATCATCTTTATAATGGATCCTAAAAAAAATTTCCCGTGTCTTTACAGCCTCTTGATAATCTTTACCATATACAAGTTATGTGTTGCACATGCATTTAAGTTAAAGCGCGAATTCACCTAATAGACGACAGCGAAAATCCGCATTGACAGTCTCAATCCGAATTTGGTTCGGTATAATACCCAACACAATTCGGCTTTAATATCTATTACAATTTAGATTTTATTCACACTTAAATTACGCACAAAAAAATCTTTTGATTGAAAAGAAAAATTTTGTTCACCACACTAACGAAAAAATTACCTTTGGCCTGGCCAAACATTGAATACCCTGCACTGCAGTATTTTGAAAATTTTGCTTGTACGGTAGATGCCATGTTCATTTCTCCGGATTCTCATAGCTTTTGCTTAGATCTTGCACTTACCGTTCTCAGTGTCTGAGGAAATTTGATTGCGTTATCTCACAAAATGTTTTCAGTATAGCGTTCTGGATTATTTACTTATATGGAAGTTGCCACGCCCTCTTGTCTGAGATCACCTAGTTTATGAACAAAGCTTACAGTTACTGTTCTTAGTGTCTGAGTGAAATTTTGTTGGATTATTTTGAAAAACGCTTTCAGTTTGGCATTTTGAAACTTTTGCTTGTATGGGTGGTGCCACGCCCTTTTATCCGGGCTTGCCTTGTTTTTGCTCAGAGCTTGAGTTTATTGTCCCTAGTGTTTATGTGCACTTTGGTTACATTTTCGTGAAAAATACTCATAAAGTTACATTTTGAATATATTTTTTGTATGAGCGGTAGGCGTGTCCGTTGACCGATTTCGCTCTTTATCAATCCAATGAGCTAACTTTTACGACGAAGCAACTATGTTGAATTTGATTGCATTATCTTGGTTAGTTTTCCTGTAAAAAAAATATTTCCAAGCACCGACAGACACGCAGCCAGCCAGTCAGCCTGACTAATGGACATGGCTATATCGACTCAGGAAGTGACGCTGATCAAGAACATATATACTTTTCCATACTTGGCACGCATCCTTCTCGGCGTCACAAACGGAAGAACAAAGTTAATATACCCTGGGAGTTGGGTATAAAAAGGGCGTATTGACTTGCAGTAAGTGATTTTTCCCCTTACTCTTATGATGACAAGAAAATGTTTGTAGAGAAAATGGTATATCACATTGTCGGACCATATCACAATACCCGAAGTTACTCTCTATCAAATTATTTGACATAATGTTTTGAGATAAGTGTTCCAAGAAACTAATTAACCCAGATATGCCTAAAAAATATTGTGAAGGAGAAAAGTAGGTGAGAGTGGGGAGGCTTTGGCATTGGGGTACTTCCGGCATTGACGTTTTTGCCATAAGGAAGCCATCGAACAAAAATATTTTTTAAAAGGAAGTTCCCCATTTCGAATTAAGTTTGCCATCTGTATTTTCAAAACTTATTTACAAATACTATGATTGTTGCAAGACCATTTGCACCGTATTGTGAACATGGCTATTATATTTATTTTGAATTTTGCAAAAAAAAAAAAATGGTTTCGTGAAAATCCATTGTCAACTGAATTTTAATTTTTTTTTTTTTTTATATGACTACAGAGTTTTATGAAAAATATAGAAAAACACGAAATGAACTCAAAATTTATATCACATTTTTATACTTATGTGCATGCAGCAAAATTAAAAAAAAAAAAAACAAAGTGCATATACGTGACATTCGTTAGAATTTTAATTAAAATTTATCAACTTCGTTTATTAAACATTTCAACAGTTGCAATTTGCTCACCCCATAAACATATTTTTTGGTATAAAAAGGTGTTGCAAAACTTCAATCGTCAGTAGTTGCATCAAGCAATCGAAAAACAACGTTCCAAACAAAAGTTAAACACCTTGAACTCCACGATGAAAATCTTTTTGGCATTCTTTTTAATTGTCTCTGGTATGTATACTTTAAATATGAATTTAAGTTTTTTTTTTAAGTGGAATAAGTCCGCAAACGAGCAAAAGTAATGTCATATGTGCCGTTATGTGCCATAATAACAAGTGCTATAAAAATCACAATTTGAATTCTTAAAATGCATACACGAAGAAAAAATTCGCGTCATAATTTTCACTCCACTTGGGTAGGCAAAAAATTAAAGTTATTAAAACTAAATTTCAAACATTAATTACCTTACCTTATGTTACCATTTTGACTTTAAAATTCAAGTAAAAATATTTATGTTTGAACAGACATTTGCTAAATACACAAATTTTATACGTCTTTATTGTATGGGTCGGTAGTGCGGAGGATATGCTATATATCTATCACACGGACGGACAACGGTTCGAATCCTAGTGCGGTCATTTCTTTGTTTTTGTTTGAATTGTGTAGTTCTTGTGTGGTTCATTGTTGTTTTTTATTTAATTTTTTTTGTTGTTTTGAACTTAGCTGTAAGGTAAATATTGCTTAAATTTTCAAAAAAATTGCTAGACTATGAGGTAATTTGAAAACTCTGAATTGACTAAAACAGTAAGGTAAAATTTACTTCAGCGGAGGGTTGTAGAGAATATAACGTTCTTTTTGTTTTTTCGCCGGGTATACTTGAAAATTGTAATAAACCCTTAAAGTCTTAACTTACCCATTTCTGTATGACTTTGCGCGCTTCAGAATTTTTACCTCAGTTATTTCTTAACCTATTTCGTCTATGGAAACTGTTATATATGTTTTTTCTGCAAATATATATTGTCATTTAACCCTTTCCGAACCGCTGGAAAATTTTTAATTGTTTTTGCAGATTCGTGCTAAGCGATATAACATTTCTATTCAAATGTGTCTTCAAAAAATAATTTTTTTGATTCCAAGTATGAAAAAAATAATGGGACACATATATCCCATTCGTCATGAAAAGTAAAAAAATAGGTAAACATTTTTTTTTTGGGTGGCATTTCCGGCGCCATTTTGAATTTTTCAGTTTTCCAACTTCATATTCAGTTTCAATTACCGCGAAAATCACCTCGGTAGCATTATTTTTCATTTTTAAGTAAAGACAGTTTTATGGATTTTATAAAGCTTCATGGGGGATTAACAGAAAATAAGAGGAAAACGCAAAAATCCAAGGTATTGGTTTACATCCAAATTTAATTACGAACAAAATGAGTCGTGTTCGAGCAGAATCGGGTCATGTTCAAGAAAATTAGATATGTTACCTAGTTTGGCTGGACTATTTTTGCTACACATAATAATAAAATTTTATTCAAAATTCACCATGGATGATTTCTGTATAGTTTTTTTCTTTAATTTATGTCGAATAAATTATTTTTGTCAGTATTTTATGTAAAAAAAAAGCAAAAATAAAAGGATATAAAGCTCAACTTTTCTGACACACTTGAATATCTTAGTATATCTACTCTCCGTCGACGAAGACCTGTCTGGCTCCAATCGCATCGAAAATGTGGGTCTGACATTGAAAAATTCAAATGGGACACATGATATGTATATGTCCCGTTGGGCCTGAAAGGATTAAGTATAATTGAAATATGTTTAAAAATTTTGGACGAAAGTTGAAATTTGCAAATGCTTTTTTTTTAATTTTTACGGATGTTGTTTTTTTAAGCAACACTTTGCAAGGTATTATATATTTATTTTAATTTATTCATAAAAAACATTTAATTCTAAATAAAACTCACTATCACTCATTAAAAGCGATTGAAAATTGTGGATGATACGAGTTTTCTTTTCATCTTACTTTATTCGAAGTTATAATTTTTAAGAATAAAAAATGCTAGCCCGTACAAAAAAACTCGTAACACCCACAATTTTATATGAAATGGAAACCACTTTATGAATAAATGAAAATATATACCTAAATATGCCATACCTTGCAATGCGTTGTTTAAAAAATACTGTACAAAAAAAAATAAAGTATTTGCCAATTTCATCTTTAAAATTACTGTAACACTGTGTAATCGATCATTACTAATGCCACTTTATTGACTTATTCCACTATAAAAAAAAACCCTTATATGTAAATATATAAAATTCTAACAAAAAAAAAAAAAAAACGATTATCTTTTTTACAGTTGCCTTATGGGAAGCCAACGCAGATGGTGCTACTTGTACTCAGGCTCAAAACGGTTTACAATCTTTATGCCCGACCACTTTCATACCTGGATTGTCACTTCCAGTTCCAATTCCTGGGTTTTCGTGTCCTTACGTTGCTAATAGTGCTAATTGTGCAAGTGATACAAACACTTTTAACGGTATTTGCAGCGGTCCATTTAGAAGTCTCTTGTCATCTTTCGCATCTTTCTGTCCTTCAGGAAGTGGATAAAATAATTAATATTTTCATGTAAAATTTTTATTGAAAATTTTACCAAATACATTTATATATGTGATTATTGCAAAATTATATGTTCAATGAATTAATTATAAATTATAGCTATAACTTTTTCTGACGAACTATAAAACGGTGATTTTTATTTTTCCAATTTGAATTCTTTTCTTACCAACACTTATAGAGTTCCATTGACAGTGAAATAAGAGCCTTAGTCTTTTCGAGTTAAGACTAGTAAGGGTGGTATCTTTGGCCTGGCCAAAAACTAAATACCCTACACTGCATTTCAAGTATATTATTAGGAGAGTATAAGAACAAATTGCTTATATGGGAAGTGCCACGCCCTCACCCCTGAGCTTACCTTGATTTTGCGTAGAGCTTGCATTTACTGTTCTGAGTGTTTGAGTAAAATTCGGTTAGGTTTTCTTAAAAAAACCTATCAGTATAGCGTTTGGAAAATTTCGCTTGTATGGGAGGTGCCACGCCCTCTAGTTCGAATTCGCCTAGTTTTTGCTCAGAGCTTACAGTTACTTTCCCTAGTGTTTATGTGTATTTTGCTTCTGTTATTGCAAATAATGCTCTTATTTTTGCATTTTGAATATATTTTTTGTATGGGCGGTGAGCGTGTTCGTTAATCGATTTCGCTCATTTTCAATCCCCCGAGCTAACTTTTACGACGGAGGCAGAATACCAAATTTCATTGAATTATGTTGGTCAGTTTTCCCAAAAAATGTATTTCCACACACATCCAGCCAGCCAGCCAGACAGACAGACGGACATGGCTATATCGACTCAGGAGGTGACGCGGATCATGAATATATATACTTTTCCATACCTGCCGCGCCTCCTTCTCTGCGTTACAAACGGAAGGACAAAGTGAATATACCCTTGGTGTAGGGTATAAAAATGCTCATAAATTACCCAATGCTAAAGTGATTTTTATACCCTACACCCAGGGTATATTCACTTTGTCCTTCCGTTTGTAACGCAGAGAAGGAGGCGTGGCAGATATGGAAAAGTATATATCGTCGCCCGAGTTCTCATTTGCCCCATACGCATATTTGTTAAAAAAACAAAAGTAAATAACTTGCCTTTGTTTCGACAAAAGATATGTTATTTTGCTTTTTTAATGAATATGCTTATGGGGCAAAAGAGAACTCAGACGACGATATATCTTGATCAGCGTCACCTCCTGAGTCGATATAGCCATGTCCGTCTGTCTGGCTGGCTGGCTGGGTGGCTGGCTGGGTGGCTGGCTGGCTGGGTAACGGCTGTGTGTGGAAATACATTTTTTGGGAAAACTAAGCAAGATAATTCAACGAAATTTGGTACACAGCCTCCGTCGTCAAAGTTAGCTCGGGGGATTGAAAATGAGCGAAATCGGTCAACGGACACGCCTACCGCCCATACAAAAAATATCTTCAAAATGCAAATTGTGGAGTATATTTCACAACAATGCAACCTAAATACACATAAATACTACGAATTGTCAGCGCAAGCTCTGAGAAAAAGCTGGTTGAATTCGGGCAAGAGAGCGTGGCACCTCTGATATAAGCAAAAGCTTCAAAACGCTGTACAGAAAGCGTTTTTTGAGATAATCAAACTAGATTTAACTCGGACATTAAAAACTATAAATGCAAGCTTTAAGCAAAAACTGGATAAAATCGGACAAGAAGGCGTGGCTCCTCCCATATAAGCAAAAGCTTCAGAACGCTATTCTGAAAATATTTTTTTCAGATAATCCAACCAAATTTCACTTAAATACTAAGGACTATAAATGCAAACTCTGAGAAAAAACTGGGTGAATTTGGAGGGCGTGGCACCTCCCATATTAGCGAAATTTTCAAAATACTGCTGTGTAGGGTATTTAATGTTTGGCCAGGCCAAAGGTAACACCCTTACTAGTTCACTTTGCAACAGGCCCAGCAGATATTGTAGATCTGGTCAAGTAATTAATATGCATAATAGGACAGGTCTTTTGTAGCACTGTCTTATTCATGATTGAAAGGTTTAAAAACATACAGTAGGGGAGCCAACGATGCTAAATGTACATTTACCCGAACGTCGTGGGGACCTATTGGATTCTCAAGACTTTATGGCAAAAATGAAAAAAGGTAATATAATTTTTTCAATTTCATCGGTGGGGGGAGCGACTGCAGGCTTCCAAAAATGTAAAAAAAAGTAAACTACCACATGGATTTACTCGAGCGCGTCAGATATTGGTAGGGTATGTGCGCCACGTGTCTCTTTAGTGGAGTCAATAAAGCCTTTTAGATGAAAGGCCTCAAGAACACCTCTGATTTTGACGATATTTTTTAAAAAATTTTGTTTTTTTTTTATTTAAAATCAGAAACATTTTGGAAGGCGGTCGGAATTATATAAAATTTTTTAAACAATATTTGAAAAACTTATGTTTTCATAAAAAACAATTGAAAAAAAAAATACAACAAACAAAAATCAAAATAGTCATTCCATAGGTGTTGGGCAATTCTAAATCTGAAGCTGGCATTAAAATTGCTGTATCTTATATGGTTTCTGAGATATCTTCTCTTTTTATAGGGTCTAAAATTGTGTATATTAAAACTGTTGCCATGTTTTTCTCAAGAATGGCTAAAGCAATTTTAATAAAACTTTGAGGAATGATGCGCATTAGTATATACTAATATTTAAATTATGGTGATTTTTTTAAAAAATTGTGCTCAAAAAGCCAAAATCGAAAATATTCACATTAAAAAAAAAAAAATATGTATCTTCGGATTTTCATAATGGGGGTTATCGTGTATCAAGATTGCCGGGGAATATTCTTAAACTGCAAAAGAGAATGCACGGCAGTCTGAGAAAATTCCCCGGGAATATTTATTCACGATAATTCCCAATTTTTCAGTATAATTTTTTGGCCATGTATGCTTAGTCGAAATCCAGCTGGAACTTTTGAGAATTTTTTTTCTAAAATGGTTTATGTTGACTATATGAAAATTATACTAATTTTATGAACTTTAGTCATTGACTAAAGTTCATAAAATTAGTATAATTTTTTTTCTATGAATTTTTTCCTATTGTGTTAAAGGAGAAAATATTTTTATTTTTTTATACTTTACAACGTTTTACAATAGTTTTATCAATTTTAAGCTTCTAGTGTGCTTAACCCATAGACTGCCGCGCCAAACAAAACCTCGAATCTAGAATTTTAAGTAATCTGTTATCGAATATTTTTCACATATTATAGTTTTGCCAATGGGGACTGCTTACAAAGTTGAACAATGGCGATTTTGCACAATTCAGCTTATAAACTAAATATGCATATTAGACCTGATTAACTGCACGATTTTTCGATTTAGAAACGCTACAACTCTTTATTTTTGTGAAGTTTTATCAAATAATGCGTAAGCCAAAAAAAGGGGCCAATTCGATGATGTGAAGCGGCGACTTAACGAGGTCAAAGTTACTGAAAATGTGAGGATGATCGACAAATATCCCCATAGCTATCCAGGTGTCATCGTTAGGGGAATAAAATGTGAGGCCCCCTATTTCTTCTTCTTTGGAGGGGCACTCCTGCAAAAACAAAAAAATTTTAAATGTAGATATTCGGGCAAAATATTTTTACGAAATTTTTTCCACGCTTCCAGGGCTTTCAGAGTGTCCCTGGTGGACACGATTGTCAGACTTACCTGCATTTTCCCCCTCAACATTTTGCCCGAACATACTTACCCTCACGGCGCTGTTCTCAGAATTTAAATAACGATATCAACACCCCTCTGGGTTTATTTTATATCATGAAACTCTATCACATTTTGCATATTTCGGTGAATTTTTAAAAAAATTGTTAGAGCGGTTTTTGAAAAAAAAGCCAAATAACCGTTGAAATTTAAATGAAAAAAAAAAGCTTTGAGTTGACACACAAAAATTAAATTTTCATCAATATTTTAACAAATAATGATTATAATGTGTATATATAATGAAAGTATATCTTCTCTTCTTATACGAGATAAAATTGTATGTTTATAAATTTATAAATTTATATATGTATTTATACTTATATTTATAAATATATATGTACCCAAATTTTTCTCGAGAACGGATGCATCGATTTTAATGAAACTTGGAACAGTGTCAGAGATTAGCAAACAATGAAGAATGAGCTAGGTTTGAACTTCGTAAACGCTCACCAGGGAGCGTGGCACTGTCCTAAATTTTAAAATTGATTTAGTCATAACTCGCAAACTATCCAAGTTATTTGGATTAAATTTGGTGAACGGGTACGGCTTAATTATACCTTGCAACAGACAAAAAGTGGGCGGGTTCGAAGAAGTGCCACGCCCATTTTTCGTCCCCTGAAAATTTTAATTCAATATTACTCCAAAACCACTCCAACAATTTTAATGAAAATATAGGAGGTGTTACCTTTACAAACGAGAATTATTATGTGATACACCGTTATATTGGGAAAACTCGTTGAAGGGCGTGGCACCGCCCACAAAAATTTAAAACGGTGTCAAAAGAAAACTAATAAAGCAAAAATTCTGAAATTAACTGTGAGGAGTCTAATTGCTATAGGACATCTCTGATCTGAAAGTGGGCAAAATATTGCAGTTGCGCGTGGAACCTCCCTTACATGCAAAATACGTAAAATGCTATATCTCGTAAATGTTACAAGATATTTTAATGAAATTTGGTATGTGGGTACTGCTTATCAATTATTTTTAATAACCAAAAAGTGGGCGATATCGAAGGAGTGCCACGCCCTTTTTTTGACCATTGAAAATTTTGATTGAATATTACTCGAAAACGACTCAAACAATTTTAATGATAATTTAGGAGATGTTACCACTGCGAACAGGGATTAATATGTGATACAACGTTATATTAGGAAAATACGTTGAAGGGCGTGGCACCGCCCACAAAAAATATAAAACGCTATAAGAACAAAACTACTAAAGCAATCTTTCTGAATTTAACTGTAGGAAGTCTACTTGCTATTAGGCACCTATGACCTGAAAGTGGGTAAAATATCGCCGGTGTTCGTGGAATCTCCCATACAAGTAAAACACATTAAATGCTATTTCTCACAAATGGTACAACAAATTTTGATGAAATTCGGTATGCGGATCTGTATCATGAGTATCTAAAGCATAACGAAAAGTAGGCTTTGTTCAATAGCTGCCACGCCCACTTTTTATCAAAATAAAAATTTTTGTTAATAACTCTGGTACAAAAAAACATTAGAATTAACTTTTTAATTCTTATATGCAGCCTTATGTACTTTTTGACGCTGAATCCGTCTCCATTGCTGAACTTTCATTACACCTGCAGGATTTTGAAATAGCTATGAATAAAAACATCGACTAAAATAATAAAATTCAGATTGTTGACCGAGCAGGGATCGGTCTCCAGGTACTTAAATTCTAAACGGTAAATTGTATGTGTACATACATTGGTAACCATTTATAGAGCATAGAATTCCCTATAACCTGATAGTTTTGTTTTTTTCGTGCAACCCATCGTTCATAAGTTATGGCAATTTAAAAATCAACATACGGCTATGCACTAGGGTGCAGCACTTTTTCGAAATAATGGGAAAATTATAGGTTGCATCAAAGATTATCCTAGAGACAGGCCTTATAACAAAGACTGCTTACTTAGTTTTGGTCAAAACCCCCGAAAAGATGGCCCGCCAGGAGCTTGAATGAAGGTCTAAACGACAAAAATCATTGTTTTTTCGCAGTTTTTTTATTTTATCTCAAAAACCACGAAACTATTGGTACTAATTCATCCAAAATCTTTGAAAAGGATTAATTTTCTACATTTTTTGCTATTTTCTCATTGCTCTACTGTGAAGTTTGCCCTATGGAAGTCCCGGAAGAAGTTCAAATTTTTTGATTCAAAAAACGGTTTCTTTCCTATAACTCAATACACAAGAGACACACAAAAACTTTAGATCTCAATAAATGTAGGAAATCCGTTTTCCTATAGTTCTGCTTTGAAATTTTTATTCCAAAAGTAAGCTGTTTCCCGATAGAGGCTGAAATTTGATAAAAATAATTGTATATCATGTAAAAGAGACCTTTTAATGTTTTTGTTTTGAAACGTACCCAAAATTATGATAAGAAACTAATGAAGAAGTCAAGAGCTTTCAAACGTGGTCTTCAAAGTAGGAATTGGTCGAAATTTCCGCGAGATATGACAGTTTTTACATATTTGGTATTTTTTGTAAAGTTCTGATTTTGGGTATTTTTGTTTCACAGTGTATTTTGCATCCACAACTTAAGATTTTTATATGTTTATTACCTTATGTTAAAGGACGATAAACAGCGCAACTTTCAGGACCAAGATTATCAAAATCAGTTTGTAGTTTCGTTGCGAATTTCAGCCTGAGAGTTTGGTTTTATTTAAATTTTTGTCAAATACGGCTTTTTTTGAGTATGAGCGACTGTACACCCTAAATACCGTACAAAATGTGTACTATTATATCGCAAAAACTGTAGGAAATGCATTTTGCTATATTTTGCTCCTGATAGTCATCTTTCCACAGCTAACAGTTTGTGCCCTAGAGGCCGAATTTTGTGATAAAAAGAGTCGAATTTTTAGAAATTTTTATTTCGAAGCGACCTTTTAATGTTTCTTCTTGAAAATTTTCCAAAAATTTTTGAAAAGAAATTAAGAAAAGATTAAAAGCTTTCAAACGTAGTCTTTAGAATAGAAATCGGTTGAAATTTACGCGAGATATAACAGTTTTTATATACTCAATGATATCAAAAAAAAATATCCAAAAATCATATCTGCACAATAAAAAAATACTCTTATATCTCTTTCTTATAACTTTTATTTCTTGCGTAAATTCCAACCGATTTTTTTTTCAAAGGCCATGTTTCAAAGCTTTTAACTTTTTCTTAAGTGCCTTTTTAAAATTTTTGGAAAATTTGTAAGCAAAAACATCAAAAGGTCGCTTCGAAATAAAAATTTCTAAAAATTTGACTTTTTTTATCACAAAAATCGGCCTCTAGGGCACAAACTGTTAGCTGTGGAAAGATGACTATCAGGAGCAAAATTTAGCAAAATATATTTCCTTTAGTTTTTGGGATATAATTGTACACATTTTGTACGGTATTTAGGGTGTACAGTCGCTCATACTCAAAAAAAGCCGTATTTGACAAAAATTGAAATAAAACCAAACTCTCAGGCTGAAATTCGCAACGAAACTACAAACTGATTTTGATTATCTTGGTCCTGAAAGTTGCGCTGTTTATCGTCCTTTAACATAAGGTAATAAACATAAAAAAATCTTAAGTTGTGGATGCAAAATACACTGTGAAAATAAAATACCCAAAATCAGAACTTTACAAAAAATACCAAATTTATAAGAATTATCATATCTCGCGCAATTCCAATCCGATTTCCATTCTTAAGACCGTGTTTAGAAGCTCTTAATTTTTGCATCAGTTTCTAATCAAAAGTTTGGGTATATTTTAAACCCAAAACAATAAAAGGTCGCTTTTTCATGATACACAATTATTTTTAAGAAATTTCCGCCTCCAGCGGGAAACTGTTTACTTTTGGAATAAAGATTTCAAAGCAAAACTATATGAAAACAGATTTCCTACATTTATTGAGGTCTAAAGTTTTTGTGTGTCTCTTGTATCTTGAGTTATAGGAAAAAAACCGGTTTTTGAATCAAAAAATTTGAACTTCTTCCGGGACTTCCATAGGGCAAACTACACTGTAAAGCAATGAGAAAAAAACAAAATATGTAGAAAATTAATCCTTTTCATAGATTTAGGATGAATTAGTACCAATAGTTTCGTGGTTTTTGAGATAAAATAAAAAAACTGCGAAAAAACAATGATTTTTGTCGTTTAGACCTTCATTCAAGCCCCAGGCGGGCCATCTTTTCGGGGGTTTTGACCAAAACTAAGTATGCAATTTTTGTTTTAAGATCTTTATCTATGATAATTTTTGATGCACTCATTTTTTTTGAATTTTGCTGCACCCTACTATGCACACTTATATACCGCATGTATGCATTACCAAGCTTTGACACTTTTTTAATAAGAATATCTCCTAAGCCATTAGTCGTACGAAAACAACTCTGAGGTCTTCTCAATAGAAAATTTTCAGGGCTACAAAATTGTTTCGACACCTATTTTACTGAAAAGGTAACCGTTAGTGTGATATTTGGAAAAAATTGATTTTTTCGACCTTTGATCTTGAATAACTTTTTATGCGTAGAAGATTTCACTTTGATTTCTTCACACTTTATCTCTCATAAAGAGCATTTCATTTTTCCACGAACCGCTACTGTTCAACTTTTCGAACAGTCATTTTTCCGGGCCATTCTTGCTTTTGGAAACAAATCTCAAATTGACTTTCATTGAAAATAAGTCTTCCCAAAAGGTATTTTTTAACCACCAGTTGTAACCCACGGGGGGCTGAAAGTTTATTCAACTCACTATACGAGTAATATGGTATATAACATCAAGCTTCAATCTTGACCTAGAAACAAATTCGTTTAAACCTGATAATACCCCTTGGTCTTTGCCCTTTCTGAACTCGAACATACCATTATGAAGCATTGTACCAAATCTTATAACTTGCATCAAATGATTTTAGAAATATGACGGGTTTTTTTATAGGTCGTTGTACTGCCCACTTTTTACTGAAAATTATTTCTCTTATGCCCTTTGTATACGTACCAAATTTCTGCGTAAATCGTTTTTAGAGAAATGATAATTCAGCTTTTAGGAGGACTATTTGTTCTAAGAGTCTTTACATATGTACTAAATTTCATCTATCTGCGGCAAAGGGTTTTGGAGATATGAATTATTATTATTTAGGGGAGCGTGGCACCGCCAATTTTTTTGGCCTATGACTTAGCATTTTCTAATGCTAACATAATGTGAAAACTTCTTTAAAATCCGTTTGTTAGTTTCCGAGTCAATAGGGAACAATTACACAAACAAACAAAATTTCTTTTTTCATAAAGCTTATTATAGTTTTTTTCTCATAACTTGAAAACTGTAAAATATAGCTCACACTTTATAACATTTTTGAAATCAGCATTGTCAAGTTAATGTTAATGTATACCCATTTTGCAATGGTAAATACATTTAAAAAATTTATACGAAAAAAATAAGCAAAAAATTTCTTGGGTTAAAAATTGACCTAAATGCACTCGAACATGGAATTTTGTTTATGCGGTCGGAAAAACGGTTTTCACTATAAGTAAGAGGCAAAAGAGTAAGAAAACACAAGAATTCAAAATTGTCGAAATTTTTTTCTTGTTTCTTAATTATTTTAAATAAACTAATTCGATGAAAAATTTTGCTTTGTTCGCATGATATATTGAAAAAACTGTAAAGAGTGCATACACCCTACTCCCTCTGGGATTTCCACCCTCTAATTTAATAGCACTCTGTGGTTTTTTCTTCTTAAATGACGCATTTGCCGATCTCTGGAACAAAAACCCGTATTCATTTTCAATATTTTTGAATCCGCAAAACAAATTACTTTTCAGTCAGAACAGGCAGTTTAACGTTAACATGAGATGGCAGTATGTCAATTGTCGTTTCATTTTGTCTGTTCATCGGTGTACCAAAAAGTATGTTTCTGAACTCTCATAAAAAGAATGGCCAATTTTTGAGGCTAATTTTGGATTCAAGAAAAAGTGAAGTGATTTTATGAAATGGGAAGTGTTTTTGATAAAAAAAGCAGCAAAACACCTCGATTGAAGTGGATTTTGTTCATATACACAGATTTTTAGTGTCCTAATCTAAAAAACATCTGTACCGAATTTCAGCAGCCTATGTCTATTATTACTATCTATGACCGCCGCACTATGGTTTTTTTTTGGACTAAAAAGTGCACACAAAAATAATTCACTACAAGGACCCTTTTTGTTAAAAAAAATCAAATGCAAAATTAAAGGTTATGCATTGAGCTATCTGAAAAGATGCCCGCTTTTTCTAGCATTTGATCCACAAATTAAGGACAGAGGTTGAAATCTCATAAGTTTTGAATAAAACGGTTTTTTGTTTAAAAATGTTGGTCACATTAAATGCAGGAGCGATATATGAATAAATTTATATGTATTCAATCAAATCAATTACGATGAAATGAACTCAAAGTGAAAATGGGCGGTGCCACGCCCTAAAAACAAATTCATCATATCTCCGAAACTAATGGACGCAGATAGATAATATTCGGTATGTTTGTAACAGGCACAGAGAGAAATAATATTTACTGGAAAAGTAGGCGGTGCCACGCCCCAAAAATATAAAACACATCATATCTCCGAAACTATTTGACTCATGTGGATAAAATTTGGTTTGTATATGAAAGTTATCAAGACAAATAATGTCTGCTGAAAAAATATGCCACGCCCACAGGCAGATCTATATGAATGAACTTGTTTCTTATAGAACAGAGGGGAAATTAATAAGGATATGTTCATTTTTGGGTGTGGTACCGCCCTTTTTTTCAGCAAATGTTATTTGACTCACTATTTTTTATATATATACCAAAACTCAGTCCGATAGCTCTAACAGTTTCGTAGATATGATAAGTTTAATATTTGTAGGGCGTGGCACCGCCCACTTTTTCAGTGGATTTTATTTTTTTCTGTGCCTGTTACAAACATACTGAATCTTATCTATCTGTGTCTAAAAGTTTCAGAGATATGACGAATATGACGAATTTGTTTTTGGGGCGTGGCACCGCCCATTTTCACTTTGAGTTGATTTCATCTTACTTGATTTGATTGAATACATATAAATTTATTCATATATCACTCCTGCGTTTAATGCGACTAACATTTTTAAATAGAAAAACCGTTTGTTTCAAAATTCATGAGATTTCGACCTCTGTTCCTAATTTGTGGATCAAATGCTAGAAGAAGCGGGCATCTTTTCAGATAGCTCAATGTATAACCTTTAATTTTGCATTTGATTTTTTTTAAAAAAAAGGGTTCTTGTAGTGAATTATTTTTGTGTGCACTTTTTAGTCCAAAAAAAACCATAGTGCGCCGTTCCATACAATCCCTTCCACTGTGCAGCGGCATCATTTCAAATGGGAAAATATCAATACAACTCTAGAAAACTTATGTTGATTTATTCTTAAACAATGTGAGAACTTTATGAACCTTTTGAAAACTCAACTCAAACTTTTATTCATATAAAAAAAAAAAAAATATTTAGAATATCGTTTTTTACTCAGCATGGGGGCTTAAATTAAAAACATCAAGGAATTTGTTTGAATTTTTTCAGAACTTTAGGACCTGTTATACAGCCGTAATAAGCGATGTAGACTTTTTAACCCTTTCCCTCACCGTGCGCCACATACAATTTTTCTGAATTTTTCTTGAGAATATTCGAAAAAGTGCCCCGTAACATATCTACTACTTGTGAAATGTGTGCTCTTCCGTATGCATATCGGAAACCTCGATATACCCTAAATATTCAGGTAATTAACTTCCTGACAGCTCTTCATATCAAAATTTTCTTGCTCACCTGTTGGAAATTACATTTTGCACATCTAGGAATATATTTTACTACATTTGGTTATGGGAATATGAACAAAATTTTTTTTTCTGAAAACCTGGGTCAAATTAGGGTAGATGATTTTCGGACATGCCCATATGCAAAGCCATTTTGATTAATGATATTGTAAGCGTCAATGACTTTTATTATATGGTCGTACAGGCAGGATCGTTTCTATGGACGGCGCACACTGGTCGTAAAATCAAAAAAGCTGGTCAAAATTCGAAAAATAAAGTTGTTGTTTTTGCACTTTTAATTATTGGTAATGGTAGAATATTATCCACTTTGCTCGTTTTAGTAGTCAGAAAACCTCTGTGCCTAAAGAAACTCTTCTCGTTTGAGTTTGCAGTTCACCTATTCTTGCGAAGAAATTTTTTTTTTTTTTTTTTAATATAAAGCGTCTCAGTAAACAAGTGCAAAAGATAACTTTTCTTAGTGAAGCAGGCCCGTGCGCTCGGGGGGTTCAAACCCCGGAAGATCTTTTACCCAAAAAAATTAAATAAATATTTATGAATTGAAAATATGTATTGAAATAAAACAGAATTAATCTAATTAGTTCGCGTGCCTATAATTTTATTTATAATATCATAGTCATTTTGACTATTTCTGTGGGTAAGCCCAATTTCAACCATTCACAGAGTCAATCATTTTTTAAAAAACGTTCTTTTCCTTTCGCGTTTGTTGCCGAAAATTTAAAAAATAGTAGAAACGCTATTTGATTTTGGCTTTTATTTAAAATATAGACCATCAAATAATTTTATCGGATACCATTTCGAAGCAGTTATGAAGGTTTTAAGAAAGAAAGTAACATAAAATATAAATTTTTGGTCCAGTGATTAGTTTTGTGATCAAAAAATTAGAACCAGCAATTTTTCAATTGGAATCGTTCTACTTTAGTATTATAAAAAAAATTTAAGAAATTTAAAAAATCGATATCGAGATCATTCCCGCATTAAAAGTAACTCAGGCTCAAAGGTCGTAAAAATTAAGTACTTTTTAGTCGAATTTCAAAATAGCAAAAAAAAAAAAAAAATGCTTACTTTAAAATATTTTTTTTTCGCATATCAAAATTTATTTAGTCTAATATTTTCCATTGTTATTGACCACCACTCTCCATCTTTCGGGCAAAACCATAATACGATTCTTAAAGGATTTCTGGGGTTTCTGCTCGAATAATTCGGTCAAGACCATTTTCCAATCCACTGGGAATTCGATTTCGATCAAGATAACTCCGCAACGAGTGAAACAAATGGTAATCCGAGATTCATATACTGAAAGAGGTCAATGAGATTTTTTTCGATGTTTTGACTGCTTTTGTGTTGGTCTTCCTCCACCTTTTCAAGAATTTCGATCATTTTTTTTGTACATAGTCGACAAGATTTACATCAAAATTTCCAGAGCGGAATCGATCGATATGTTTGAAAAAGCGTTTTCTGCACTTTAAATAAAGGATAACTCGAATCTCAGACGTGATAGAAAAAAACGGTTAACAGATTCGGATTTCTGAAGATTTTGGCTTTAAGGTTCAATGTCAGGTTTGTGGCTAAAGTTTTCCTTGTTTTGTTATATAACCTCAAAAACCTCAAAAAAAAAACTTTTAGGTTAAGATTTCTCGAAAACCATAAGAGATATAGAAATTCTAAGGCCAGATTCGAATTCAGCATTAAAACCTGCATTGAAAATAATAAATTTTCTTAAAAAAACAAAAAAATTTCAAAAAACGTTCTTAAAAATATAATGTCTCTTTAATTAGAATTTAGAAAATCTCAGAGAGCCAACTGATACATATACGAATGCGCTTGCTACTTCGTTTTGTCTCGGCAAAAAACCTTGCAAACGAAGCGCTATGCAAAAATAGTATAATATCGATGACTCACAACGGCAGGGCAATGCATATAAAGGGAAAAAACAAAGAAATTGGAATTTTTGCATGTGCTGTGTTTTTCTTGTATTTAGCTGTGATTCTCGTCTAATCTATGCTAAAAGTTAAATAAAGTATGCTTGCAGAATTCTAAAAGATGTCGGCAAAGCGTCTGATGAGGAATTGACTTATTATAGTCAATTTTGACCTGTGGTGGGTCCCGAAACTAGTAACGCAAGCCAGCCTTCCTATACATTTTTTTTTGCTTTTTTTATTTATGAGTATTTTTGCCTTGTTTTTTTTTTTTGTGTTTTTATTGTTGTTTTACTCAAAAACACTGAACAGTAAGCTCCAACCATCAATGTATTTTCATTGTTGGTAGCTAATAATGTTAATCATCATCTGTTCCAAAAACAAAAAATTAAAAAAAAAAAAAAATATATGATAGCAAAATCTTTAGTTCCAATCGAAATCGAATTAAATGAGTTGGGTGTTTCTTGAAGAAAATATGGTTAGCTCCACTGGTGTACCTATGCGAAAGTCTGCAATACTGAATCCAAATTCAAAGCAAAATATGGAGACGATTCATTTTAGCCTTGGGCTTGGTGCACAATCCTGTCCCACCGGAGTTCTCTTAAGTGGCACCATTGCAAAGTTATAAGAAAAAACAAATCAAGAAAAGTAGAACTTCAGTGTTAATTAAAATTTTCTTATAACTTAAAAATATTTTAACTCAAAACTAAAAAATTGGAGTTACCTAGTTGTAGTATTGCAGTGACGATTTGATTTTGGAATTTTTTTTTTTTACTAACTTAAAATACAAATGTATTTACTAGTTGAATAATATAGAAAAACACGAATTGAAAGTAAAATCTATATGCACGTGTAGCAAACTTTAAAAGAAATAAGTACATAAACGTGACATTCTTTACAAATTCAATAAAAAAATATATCATCTTTATTTACTAAACATTGAAATTTCAACTGTTGCAATCTTTTTAGTTGCAATTAACGTATTTTTTGTTATATAAAGTTCTTTCAAAACTTCAATCGTCAGCAGTTGCATCAAAGCAATCGAAAAACAACGTTAAAGCATTATGAAGTCAATGATGAAAATCTGTTTTGTATTCTTTTTAATTTTCTCTGGTACGTACATATGCTAAAAATTATTATTGGCATTATAAAGAGGTATATGCAATTTATAAAATTCTAATAAAAAATAATAAAATCTTTTGCAGTTGCCTTATGGGAAGCCAATGCAATAGGTGACACTAATTGTGCCACAAAATTAGCTGCTGTATGCAGCGCTTCCAAGGGTGTCAGCTTGCCAGCTCCTTTTGCAATTTTGGGAACCGCTTTGGGAAGCGCGTGCCCTAATGGAATCGCAAATGGTAAAGTAAAATTAATATTTTCATTTAAAATTTTAATTGAAAAATTTCCCAAATACTTTTATGTAGGTGATTGTGATAAACAGCTAGCTTTAGTATGCAGCACCTTCAAAGGTTTACCGGTTTCGAACCTTCCTCTTCCCGGCCTACCGAACCCTTCCACCCTTCCTGGTCCTTTAAAAACCGCTTTGGATAGTTCGTGTGCTAATTGAAATGCAAATGAAAAGTGAAATTGATATTTTTATGTAAAATTTTCAATAAAAATTTAAGACCTACATACATATGCGATTATTTAAAAATTTTAAGAATGTTCAATGAATGAATTATATTATAAATGTGGGAGGGTCAAAATGACCCACAAGTAAGGGTCTTAAAGGGTTAAAATTTTCTACAAAAATATTCCCCATAATATCTTATTGAACACATCATACACCTCAAATGTAAGGATCATATAGTTATTTGCATCGATTTAACACAAGAATGCGATATTTTTGTTTTTCATGTACAGTGGATTAAAAAGCTTCAAAAATCGATTAAAAAAAAAATCTGACGTGCTGGAGAAAAACGACGAGACAAGGGTATTTTTTTTTGACGCCTACTTTAAGAATATTTTGGATTTTCTCATGTGTTTTACAAAAAGTTTCAAATTGTCGAACAGTTTATTACAAATAACGGAAAAATAGGGAAAAACGCATTTTATCAATGAATTGTATACAACTTTTGTATTTTTCCATCGATTTTCTTAAGTGGTATCTTATTTTCTTCATAAATATATAGTCTATGATAAAAAGACATAGAATATTATGAAAAAGTTATTGTTTCTTGCATAAATTTGAAGTTGATATTTATTTTTTCTTAATTTTTTGGAAAAAAAAAAATGTTTTTTTAGAAATCAATGTATTTCGCCAAAACTAACAAAGTAACCAAAAAGTGAGGTGATCAGTATTTTTAAGTAATTTAATTAACTTTAATATGAAATATAATACGTTTAAAGGCAAACATTGGTTCTTGAGATATTTGTATTTAAATGGAACAATCTTTTTTTTAGGTCCAAAAACCGAAAATGACCGATATCTCGAAAACGACGCGAAAAAAAAATAATGCGATTTTCGGAATCAGCATTGGACGAAATATGTCACAAGCAATTATCATAGCAAGAAGCTTATCACGGTGCTCTTGAATAACACAGGTTTACAAAATAAGAAAATGTCATGGCGTTTTGATCAGACTATGTGTTTCCTATGGACTTTGACTTCCTGAATCCGAATCTGGGGTCCGGTTTTTTTCCAGAACGTCTGTGAAAAAAGATTTCAAGGTCATATGGGGGTCAAAATGGTCATGTGTCGTTTATTGTTAAATTCGCTACAATTCTGAAACTAATTTTATATCATTGAATTCTTAGTTCTAAAAAAGAATATGTGATCAAAAAGGGTCTCTCGGGCCTAGTTTCGTAGATTAGCCATCGGAAGATCCGGATATATCTTCTATGAAAACCGCTATAAGTTCAGAACCACTGGATGGATTTATAAAATATTGGTATTATATGAAAGGTATTTTGTTGTTGTTGTTGTTGGTGTTGTTTATGTATTTGTTGTTGTAATTGAAAAATTTCTCAAAATTTCAAAAAGGTCATATCTCCAAAACTATGAATCCAATTAAAAATATTTTTATAGGTTACCTTTCATATGACACCAATATTTTTCAAATCCATCCAGGGGTTCCCAACTTATAGCGGTTTTCATAGAAAATATATCCGGGTCTTTCGATGGATGGGTCTTTTAAGGGCAAAGAACTCAATGATAAAAAATTTGTTTCAGAGTTTTATCGAATTTATCACTAAACGACGCATGAACCCTATTTGGACCTCCATATGACCTTGAAATCTTTTTTCTCAGACGTTCTGGAAAAAAACGGACCCCGGATTCGGATTCAGGACGTCAAAGTCCCTAGGAAACACTTAATCTGGTCAAAACGCCATGACATTTTTTTTTTTTTTTTTGTAAACCTGTGTAATCGATGGGTGTGATGAAAATGTCGTCAAAATCTGTTGATAGGGTTTCATTTGTACTAGTTTACTGGCCTAAAAAATGCAAAGCTCGAAATCGTAGACGCTCATTTCCGCGAAATATCGCAAAAATACATATTCCATATTAAAAAAAAAAAAAAAAAAAAAAAATGAAAGAAAGAAGCACAACAAACAAATTTAAAAAATATTTATTTTAATTGTATTTTGCAATGCTGAATCCGAACCCGGCCTTAGAATTGCTGTATCTCATATAGTTTTTGAGATATCCTAGCGTAAACAATCAAAAAAGACCGCTTTTGCTTCATTTTGAAGCTATATAACTAGAATATAGAACATTCGTACGTAAAATTCGATGCAATATCTGAAAGTTATAATTTTTTTCTTTAAAACTTCATGACGATACCTGAAGAAAATAAACTGATTTCGTCAGTTGAAAAAATTATATCAAAAAAATAGTGAAGTGATAATTTTTGGCAAAATAAATTTTGAAAAGCAATAAGCAAATTCTGTTGTGAGATCATTTTGGTTGCCTTCGGTTTTGAATCACAAAATATAATAAATGTACTGCATAAATATAGATTGCATTCAGCTTTTCGATTGATTCACTACGATTTATCGCACTTGGAAAATTATTGAAAAAAGCTTTTGTGTTGACTTTCACTTATTCAAAAATTATTTTATTTTCAGCACAAAGCAAATGCATCTGTTTGCTCCGGTATATGCACAAAAACTTCGTGTTGGCATAACACGCGCTAAACATTTTTCAAAACAGCCGTATTTGTTTTCTGTCAAAAGTTACGGAGTGTTGCCCACACCCGACCTATGCCCGCAGACGACACTATTCCCCTACTGATTGTAGGGTTATAAAATGCAAATTAAAGCGCTTAACGTGATGTTTGTTAGAATTTCAATGTAATTCATCATCTTTGTTTATGAAATGTTGAACTTTGCAATCTTTTCTTACTTCATAAGCGTATTTTCTGGTATTTAAAAGTGTACGTTCATTGCGAGCAGTCGTAGCCAAAGTGCTAAACAAAAGTTAATCGCCATGAAATTTCTGATGAACATGTTTTTGGTACTCATTTTGATTTTCTCGGGTAAGTATACTAAAAATTAATATTGCCATTATAAATAAATTAAATTTAAAAATTCCAAGTGAAGAAAAAAACCTTAAAATATATTTTACAGTTTCTCTATGGCCAACCAATGCAACAGGAAATGCAGATGTGAAACCACCGGATAATACTAAAGAAAGTATAGCTAAAACGTGCGGTCGCGCCATAATTGATGGTGGTAAAACAGCGGGTATAGCATGTGGACTTGCGTTGCCACTTCTTGCAGCAACTCGAGGGATAACACCTTAATATTTTCATGTAATATTTTTGTTCAAAATTCAACTACATATGTATGCATTAGACTAGTCCAAAAGCTGTATGAAAAATTTTAAAATCGTTTATCCAAAAATTTTCGCATGGAAACACATGTGGTTTGAGGCTAAATATAAATATCAATTTTTTTTTGATATTAGATCCGGTTATTCTAAATAGTCGGGGGTTGAGCTTCTTTATCAGGAAAAACGCAGAAATCTGACCTTTTTTCCTTATTTTTTTATGTATAAAACAACCACAAAACTAAATTTACTACTCTTTAATTGTCGTTTATTAAAAAGAACATATTAACATACATAAGCCTTTTTAAGAAATCCAAGAATTCTGAAATCGGTGAAAAAAGCACGAGAATATCAAACCCTTAAAAGTTTGGAAATAATTTGAAAATCATAAAAAATTTAATGATCATAAAAAAAATTTAAAATCATAGAATATCACAGCGCACAGTAACATATCGTGGCTATAAATAGGTGAAATTTGAAAGTACTATTTGTTTTCGACAATGGTCAGATAATACTTAGAGACGAAAAAAAAAACTATCAAAGCTTAAAATTCTCTTTGAGGTTTGTAACACTGTGGGCTCAAGGTTGAACTTAAAATGAAAATTTTCACATTAGCAACTGCTGGAAAAACTGCTCTACTTAACTTGTTTAAAGTCTTATGTACTAATGTTGCATATTGGCAGAAAATATATTGCTTCTACTTTATAAAAAATAGTTCAGTTTTTTTCTATCGATAATATGCGAACTAAACGGATTTTTTAAATATTAAACTAAAAAATTGTAAAAGTAAAAAAATTCCAAACATTGATATTAAAAAATATATATAAATAAATATCTTTGAATCTTTGTAATTTTATAATATGTGCAAAATTATGATTATTTGTAATTCAAAACTCCAGCTGCAACTTTTGAGAACTTTATTTTTATGAAATTTTTTCCATTGTGATTTTTGAGGGCACAATTTAGTAGACTTTTATAGAACGCTATTTTGGATTCGTTTGCATCGGAATATTTAAAAATGGTATATTAAAAAAAAAAAACATTATTATGCTTTGAAAAAAACATTTGCCTGAGTTTTTATATACAATAGCCGTGTTCATTGAAAAAAAACTTAATAAATATTTGAAAATATTTATAAAGTTTTTGTGACGCAAGTATCAAAATTTTGTTTCAACGAACGCTTTTTGTTCAAAATTTTTTGAATATTTACAAATATTTATAGAGTTTTTTTTTCAACGAACACAGCTAATATTTAAATTATGGTGATTTTTTGAAAAATTGTGTTCCTATTGTGACATAAAAAAGAAAAAATATTTTTGTTTCTTCATATTTTATAACGTTTTACAATATTTTTATCAGTTTTAAGCTTTTCGAGTGCTTAAACTATCCTAAATAAGTAAAATGAAAAAGGTTCAGTAATAAATCTTTATGACTCTTATAGTACACTCTTACCGAAACCTTAGCCACACATTTTGACACTTTACGCAGTAGGTAATGTACATAATGCGAAATAAACTAGTAAGGATATTACCTTTGGCCTGGGCGAAAATTAAATACCCTACACTGCAGAACATTGATAATTTCGATTGCATGGGAAGAGCGTTGCTTTCTTGTCCGAATGAACCAAGTTTCTGATCAGAGCTAGGATTTACTGTGAAATTTGGTTGAATTATCTCTAAAAATTCTTTCAGTATAGCATTTTGAAACTTTTGCTTAAATGGGAGGTATCAACACTTCTTGCGCGAATTCACCTAGTTTATGCTTAAAGCTTGCACCTATCATTCCTAGTATTTGTGTTTAATTTGGATGCTTAAGTGTAAATAATGCTCAAAAAATTGCGCTTTAGCCCTTTCGAACCGGTTGGGACAATATATCCCAAAAATTTTTGAATAAATGTTCGACTGGACTGTTAAAGTGAATAAACAAAAATCTAAGCATGTTATGTTTACCCTCAGAGCGGGTACATGCCCTCCAGTTACACTCAACAATGCTCTTATTCCTCAGCCAAATCAAGTTATCTATCTCGGTATTTATCTGGATAGACGTCTGACGTGGAGAACACACATTGAGGCTAAAAGCATGCAGTCTACACTGGCTTATTAATCATCGTTCCTCGCTAAACCAATATGGACATTTGGTATACATATATGTGACTTGGTCTATGAAAAAGGGGCTTACTCGCGAAAAAATTTCAAAACAACTGGAAAT